>JANZLQ010000044.1:8544482-8609885 GCA_026212715.1 Elanus axillaris | reverse complement strand
CCGTAGCAGTCTTTACTTTCCCCCTAGTTTATACACTTAAAATATTATCAGAAATGCCTTTTAAAATTAGAATTTTATATTAAAGAGTATCAAAAGCATTGTCTATAATCCAAGAGGAGCTTGTAGAAGCTAATGGAAGATGCAAACTCTGCAGTTATAAGGCAGAGGGAAATACATATGCTCAGCCTTCAAATAACCAGAGACACTGCAAATAGTCACAGCAACGACTGAAGAAGAAACAAGTCTGGTTATAAGATAAAGAAAATACTTTCTTATTCCAATTTATACTAAGCATTACTAAAACAATCCACAGTCATGTAATAGCCATTGCCTCAACATTAGTCAGACGTAACAATCTTTAAAAACAAAAAACCCTTTCAGTATATGAACAAAATTACTACATGGAAAACAAGCTTTTCCTAACACAAAATTCCACGTCATTAATTTTAGCAAGAATAATAAACACACAGAATTTTTGTCCGTAAGGGGAAAACAAAGCAACTCTTATTTGAAAGAAGATGCTTGAAGTTCTTGAATGTGACACAGAATACGCTTGTGCTAGGAAAATCTTTAAATTACTGAAGGGTATAAAATCCAATAATAGACCCTGTATAGAGAGTAAAAACATTAGAGAGCAAAAGTAACCTGCTGTATATTTATTCAGCCTCAGCAAAAATAAATTGGGCTTTAGTTTACTTACCACTTGCTCCAGCTTTCCTGATGCTAACTCTTCCTGAAGCTTCTGGGCTTTCAGTGTACGTTTGGCCTGTGTATCATGAAAACGCATTTGTTTTAGCGTTTAATAGCGAGTGTGTAGTAATACTTACCATGAGCATCTCTTGTGACTGCTGTAATTTAAAATTATTATTAAAAAAAATTAATGTTTTTTTAAATTCTCTGGGTGCTTGTAAAAAATCAGCGGCCTAGAGCTTGTCTCCTCTACTCCTATGCTTTATCACATTCATTTTTTGAGGCTCAAGGAAATGAAATTATGTATACTAACCATTTTTATTTTATATTATACTGTTAAATGAAACAGTTTACTAGAATTTATGCAGCTATACCATTACTATGAGGTAGTTTCATTATAGTGTCCTTGTAATCTAGTTAGAAACATCAGTGCTTAAAGTACTTAGTGACTGATGCTGCAAGCATTTATGGTTCATCCAGGAAGCACCGAAATCTAGCATCTCAAGTGAGATTTTAAAGCTGCACATAGTGAATTTTTGTATGTGTTTGACATCATAGAACCATAGAACAGTTGATATTGGAGGTAGCTCTGGAGACTGACAAGGACAATCCCCCTGCTCAAAGCAGGCATGCCTACAACAGGTTGCCCAGGACTGTGTCTAGGCAAGTTTTGATTACCTCCAAGAATGGAGACTCCTCAGCCTTACTGGGCAAGCTGTTCCACTGTTTGATCACCCTTACAGTAGAATATTTTTTTCTTATGTTCAAACAGAATTTCTCGTATTTCAGTTGTGCCCACTGCTTCTTGTCCTGTCCTGTCACAAGATACTACTGAGAAGAGTCTGGCTCTATCTTTAAACACTTCCAGTACACATTTATATACACTGATCAGATCACATTTAACACTAGCTTTCCTACACATTATAGGAAAATACTGAGGACCAGGCACCAAATGGCATTAGTTAGGCATGTAACTACCTTTTGGACCAGGTAGCCAACATCCAGCCAAGGTAGTGAACTTTTGCGTTTTTTTCTTCTGAAACGTTAATAATGTCCACATGGATTTGGTGCATACAGATAGAAAGTTAACTGCAACAGGAAGGTGCCAGTCTGCACAAAGACAGGTACAAACAGTCCAGTGCTCCATCATGGTAACAAAGAGGATTCATAAGGGAAATAACATGAATGAAGTTACAAAATAGACAGAGATTTATTGGCTCTAATACAGCCAGATAACAAATTCCTTTCTTGCCTGCAATTCAATCTGTGTCGTGGGTAATAAATCCTACGACTTGTCTATTAGAAAGTAAGCAACCTGGGGAGACGCTTCATTTATTGTACAGACCCATACTCAATTGCCAGTTCTGATCTGAATTTTCAGTTAAAGTGAAGTTTACTATCAAACACAGAATCCATCTCGCTTTTTCATTATGAATACAGCACAAGGTCTAATATTAACAGCGCACATAACAAATGTTCCTCCTCCCAGCCAAGCCAAACACTAAACCTTTCCCCAGTAAGCCACAGAACCTACATACCAAATCAACTTTAGAATACTCCTCTACAATCTTCATGTGTTCTTCTGGGTTATAACCATTCCAACGATCTCTCTTTCCATCATAATCAAACATCAGTTGAGGCTGCACATGTTCATCTGGTGCAATATTCATACCTGTGTATTTTGCTCCAACTTTCCTGGGTCTCTGAAAAGAAAAAAAAATGGTTGGATCAGACGATTAGACTAAAATATGTTACTCAGATATCCCTTTAAAAATAGTATCAGTGGAGCTCCTCTGAAGCCAGTTATGTTTAGCACTATCAGCCTGTGAACTGTAAATAAATGCGAGTAGTTAATTTCTGTATTTTAAAGTATTGCAACTGCCTCCAAATCCCATCAATTTCTAACTCTATTTGCCACAATTAAGAAAGCAATTGAAACACAGCTTCTGGGGATGGCTTTAGCTGACATGAAGCAGAAATACAGTACAGGAGCACTTGAGTTAAAGCAAATTAACAGGAAAAGCTAAACATTTTCACCTACTATTGGAGCGCTTATCACAAACGGAATTGATGAGCAACACCCTGAATAGTATAATTTCTTCCCCTTCACTCTTCCTGCATAACAATTTCTTTAGAAATTTTCAAGCCATCTTTTAAGACTTATAACCTTTTTCAAAATAGCTTTTTCAAATCCAGTCGTTTTTATTTTATCTATAGTTAGCTAGTTTCCACTAAGATTATTGTTTTCAAAACCATTAAAACATCAATGAAAGTCAAGTTTACCTCCATGCAGTCTTTCTTCTTGTGTGTCAATGCACCACAGTTCTCGCAAGCTCCTTTACGATATCTAGTTGCTATAGCATGCTAAACAACAAAAAAAAGACAGTGTTGTACAAACTTGTGGCAAGATTCACATACATGTTCCTAATAACCATTTTTTTTTCAATACAACTAAAGTGTGCCTGGTCAACCCGAACCCGTAACACGTTTTCAATTATTACCAAACACTGTGACTTGCCTGCTGAATAAGAATTCCCATCTCCTGTCTCCCTCAAAAACATGTAACCAGAAATTATTTCCTCATGGAATCAGACCAAATCTTTATTTTATGACAAAAACATTTTACATACCTCTTGAACTCCTCGTTTGTACCAATCTCCAGAGGAGCTATACTGTTTCTGCTTCTCTGGCTGAGGTCTCTGATGCTTTAATGTAGGTCTTTTAGAAGGATCTATGTACCATGGTACTGAGGATATGTACTGAGGAATATGAGGATTGATATCTCTGTAAAAGATGTTTTATAATAAATACAGGGCATCGGGAAAAAAAAACACAACAGCTTAGCCTAACAAATAACTCTTCACATTAAAGTTTGGGGCTTTAGGAGTGATAAGAAAATAATGAAGTTATTAAACTCAAATTTAACTAGATAAATAGATTTTCACTGAGATTTTATTGCCATCTAATACACCTAAACTCCTGACTCCAAATCAAATACCTCATTCTATGCAATGTTACTGAGCGCAAAAATAGTAACGTTTCTCAGAAGCAACAAGCCTTGTAGAGGCAAGAGAAAGGGAACAGATAAGGTATGCAATAAAGTTCTCCAGTACTAATTTTTGGTCACTTTCAAAACACCACTTGTACGTAGCCAGACAGATGGGACTTTTTAGCAGCACTGTCAATAGATCACAGTAGATAAACCCTGAACCTACTTTTTTTTTGAAAATATTTGTTTTCTCAGGATGACTGGAGCGTTAAAAGAAAATTTACAAAGTTCAACTATTTACTTCTACAATGGCTCGTGTAGAAAACATGTATCACCCTCAGGATTATTCCGTACTCACAACAGGAAAAAAGTCATTTTTAACCAGTAACTTTAGAACAACCATAGCTTTAATAAAACTTACTTCCCTTCTTCATCCACTTCAGCAGGTGCATTTCCTAGTTTTCTTTGTTCTTCTAATTCTTTCTTTTTCCTCCAGTCTTCCCTTGTCATCTTCTTTGGTTCCTCCAGGCTCACATCATTCGATCCTCCTGAAGGAGTGGCATTCATTAACGTCCCTGATGCCATTTTGTTTTTTCCTCTGTAACAGAGATAGAAGAGGAACAAAGTCTTACAGAGCAATACCATTTGACAGCACAGCTCTTCAACGTGGTTTTGTATCATTCAGGGAAACCAGTAACGCTCTATTATGCATTCTTGACGTATGCCTTTCCACAACAATAAGCACCACTGCTGAAAAAAACAACGGCCTTACTAACGTTTCCCTTCTCCGACCAGTGTGATCCCCGGTGGAGACGAACAGCAGCAGCTCAGCACACAGCGTCAGGACACGCACCACCGGGCCCTGCCAGCCAGCGGGGAGGGGGTCACGGACTTCCCCGCTGCTGCAGGGGCAGGCAGAGCCCTCGGACAGGCCGGCGCTGCCGGCAGGCCCCGCCGCGGCCCCACACAACGCACAAGCCCGGGCCTACGCGTACCCCGAAGGCGAGGCAAGAGAGCGACCACGAGAAGCAGCGCCCCACAGGGGCCTAGACCCGACCGGCAAGGACGCGGGTGCTTCCCCGGAGAGCAAAGCGGCTGAACTCCGCTCGGGCAGCCGACCCTCACCACCCGCCCGGACAGCCCCGAGCCCCACCGCCCCTCTTTACCTACTAGGCCGCACCGCCACCTCACAATGCGCCGCAGCCCTGCGCCCCGCCCCGCTGAGGTGGCGTCACTGCCGGGGCGGTGCCACGCCGTCACCACAGTAACGCGGCGCCGGGGCCGACGGGGCGGGACAGAGGGAGGCGGGCTTGCCCCTGCGCGGGCAGGCTCCGCCCCCGGAGCGCAGCGGGAGGAGCCGCCAGGGGAGCCGGTGAGGCGGGTCGGAAGCGGCGCTGCTGAGCCAACCGGCTGCTGAGCGTTTGTCGAAGCAGCCAATGGGCGATGCGGAGGCCGTTTAAAACTTGCCGGCAGTTGGGTCTCTGGGCAGTGCGGCTCTCCTTTGTGTGGTGCGGGGAGGTCTGTGGCCTGCACGGCACTTGTGAGACCCGAGCCCAGCCCTCTCCTTCGTGGGTGCCTCTGTCCTGCCTTGGTGCTGCTGGCAGCTCTTGAGGTGAGCCCTCGGCTGGTGGTGGTGTGTCTGGGAAGGGGGTGGGCGTTACCTGGTTAAAGCTGGGGTCTCCCCCCAGGGCAGGAGGAGAGAGCGTCTGGAGCTGTCGCTAGAAGGGGGCTTAAACAAGGGGAGCGGCAGGATCTGTGGCTGTAAGTCTTGCTTCGACTTTGTGCTTAAGCTTTTGACCGCAAGCTGCAGCGGTTAAAAGCGTGTTTTTCTGCAGGCCTCTTCTGAATGAGGACTCACTTGCCCAGGTATGTCACGGCAGTGATAAGCTCCAGGTGGCACCGGCCTGGCTGGTCTTAACAGTGCAAGGGAGTGTTCTCATTTGTTGCCGCAGATGGGGCGGAGAAACAGTAGTGAAGGAATCCATCTGTATAGGGTGTTCTCTAACGGTTTCTTTTTCTGGTGAAAAGGTGTCTCTTCTAGTAAAATAACTGGTGTTATTCTTGGCTGCTCAAGTGATACAAGTTGAGCTAGGGACTGGATTGCTAAGCTAGAAATGCATGCTTTTCCTGTACTGAGGAAACGGTTAAACGCCACAAAGAAGTGATAAAGCAAACCAAAGTATTTGGTCTTCCTGTGTAGGATTGCTAGTGAGACCTTGCTACTTTCCCAGATTCGTACAAGCTCTTTTGGGAATATTGGCTTACCATGTGCACTAATAATGCCTTCAGATGTAAGGGTCTGTGGGTAAACTGCTATGAAATGGTGCAAAGCATGGGTTTGTTCCCCCTCCTTCTAGGGACTGGCATATGGCAGCTATGTTGTCTTTAATGCGGCTTGTTTATAAAGTGTGCTGTGGTGGAAGAAATGACAGGAATGATTTCCTCTTTTTCCTGTATGGACTTTCCAGAGTGAAGAAAGATGGCAACACTAATCTTTATTGACAAGGAGAATGGTGAAGCTGGTGCCACTAAGAATCAGCTAAGACTCCCTTCAGGATCTTGTGCGTATATGCTGCCCTAAGTCAGTAGGGGATCAAGGGAAGCACATAAATCATGTTTTATTATTCTCTGTTTTGAACAGTAATAGCTTTCCATTCTTATGTCCAATTATCCAACTGATTCTGCTAAGCTCACCAAAATGAAAATATGCTATGAAAATGGCTGTGCTTTTAGCATAGATGGGGCTTATGCTCCTGAGTTATAAATGGTGAGCGATGATTTTAATGACAACTAGTTTTCCAGGACATGCACCTACTGAAGTAAGCTTTAGGGTTGATACGGTGCTAAAGTTTGCTTTGTTTTTTCTTCCCCCACTGCAGCAAAAGTCTTATCTGAAAGAACACAAGTTAACACTCCACTTCCTAAAAAAGCAATCAGTACACCTCCAGCTGCATCTCATTCTGTCAGAAGGGCTCTTGGAAATGTGAATAGAACTGAAGGATTCACAAGCAAGATGGAAAAGATAAGACAGAAAAATCAGCCTTACACAGCAAACAAAGTGAGTATAACACCCTTCTGCAGGGGTGGGGTGAGGAATGGGAATGCATAGTTTACCTACTGTTGTGGCTTAACCCTGGCAGGCAGGTAGGTAAGCACCACATAGCTGCTTGCTCATTTTTCCCCTCAGTGGAATGGAGGAAAGAACTGGAAGGGTAGAAGTCAGAAAACTCATGGACTGAGATTGAGACAACTTATTAATTCAAAATCTCAAGGAAAACCAAAATCAATTTCTCATAACCAGCTGACTGATGCCTTGCCAGTCCCTGAGCAATGGCAGCCCTGGTAAACTTCCCCATTGGTTTTCATTGCTTAGCATGATGTCTTATGGTATGGGATATCACTTTGGTCAGGTGGGGTCAGCTGTACCCTCTCCCAACTTCTTGTGCACCTGCAGCCTACTCACTGGTGGGGTTGTGAGAAGCAGAAAAGGCACTGATGCTTTATAAGCACTGCTCAGTAATAGCTGTGTGTTATCAACACTGTTTTCATCATGAAGCCAAAACATGGCATCCTATGAGCTACTAGGAAGAAAAATAACTCTAGCCTAGCCAAAACCAGTACACCTACAAAAGCACAAGGAGTCCAACAGCTTAGGGGGTACTTAATGGCAAAGAAGTGGCTCTAGAGAAAATAGTCTGAGTTAGTATCTTATTCATGTGTTAAGTATCAGGAGTTTATTATATTGAGCTTAAATGTTCTAGTGCTGTGACTTGTTGCCACTGTATATAGTACTGCACTACATAAGCCAAGATGGGCAAATGCTTCAGTTGAGTTTGTGTTGAATGTATTAGGATTTAGGCTTGACTAAGGACTGCATGGCAGGCATGCTTGTCTGTAGACCTGTGTAGCACAGGAAAGCCACTACAATGGGAAACTAGAGTAGCTCAAATAATGTGACTCTCTCTTTTTAAGGTTACTGAAAAGGCTGCTGGATTGGAAAGCTGTGATGCAGTGGCTGAAGAAGACTGGCCAGAAATAGAAAATATGTTTTCTTTTGATCCTCGAGGTAAGAACGATTGGTGTAACTATTAAAATGAGCCATCAGGCTTTCCTGTTTGTTGACATTGTTGTAAGACTTTGGTCAAGCTGTTGTGGTAAACAAACTAGCATTGCATTTCTCCAGACTCCTTTCTTAACCATAAGGGTGCTTGCTACTTCTGAAATACCATCTCATTCTCATGTAAATATTTCTAGCTGCAATAGCTGTGCTCTAGATATGTAGTAGTCAGAGTCCATTATATGGTGACAGGAAATGAGTTCCAAATAACCATGCTATAGCCTTTTAATTCATTAAATGGCTACTGGTAGACAAGTATTCAAGACAGTAATTTGTAACTGAAGAGATTCCTGCTGCTGTAGGGTATAATAGTTGAGGATGAAACTTGTAAAGTTCTTAGAATATCTGCAGTGGGCTGTGCTATCTCAGTCTTTCAAAGCGTGTCCTTAAACCATCCAGTTCATGTGGAAGTGAGTGTGCAAAAAGTACTGTACCAAAGACTACTTCAGTGTTGGTGAAACATGCTGTGCTTGATGAAGTCGACTTGGTGTAGTGATTGGAAAGAAATTACTAAAAGCTCCTGCTTTACATTAGCAGCTATATTATGCAATTTAGTCTTTTTTATAAGTGTTAACATATAGGATTTTTATGGACAACTAAGATGTAACTGCAAATAAATACCCTATAACAGGGGTCTGCTGGATTGTGTTTTGGATCTGCTCCCACTTCATTTAATCTAGGAGAATGTACATCTTCCCAGGCTATTGCACACTTCCTAAACTACAGTTTGTCTTTCTCAAACAGACTTTGAGAGTTTTGATCTTCCTGAAGAGCACAAAGTGAGCAATATCAACCTATGTGGTGTTCCCTTGATGATATTTGAAAGCACATATGACAGCTGTGTGAACATGGTTCCTTCACCTGTGAAGATCAAAGAGACTTCATGGGAGTCTAGTAAGTGGAAATTTAGCATGATTTTCAGTATATACAGTGCTCACTTAGTGGTTTGGGAGGGAAGCTAGTTGGCTGCAGTAGTGAACTGCTATTGCTGTCCTAACTACCAGAATAGCATACTAGTATCAAACAGCTTTTGTTATATAGTCAAGCTGAATTTAACTCATCAACCTTACTAGTACAGGTAGTTGTCTCAAAGTGATGTTGCTGAGCAATCTTTTGTAGTGCATTGCTAACTGATCAGTTAAGTGGAATTGGCTTATGCAATAAAACAATATTTCCCTTAGTCATTTAAAAGGCTTATGCTAATCCCCTGGGAGCTTATGTTAGAGTATAAATTCTGGGTTTCATGAGAAACTGATTTACTCTATTTCTAACTTTCAGACTTGTTACAATCAACTGCTGACTTCCTTGCTACCCTGGATGAGATCATTGACATGCCACCTCCTAATTATGACCTTTAATGCATATTCTGAATTTTCTATTGAGTTAAAATTTAAAATTTCATGTAGTTCTGTATTTTAATAAAGGCTAACCTAATCTTTATAATAGTGTACTTTTTTCAGTGGACCCAAGATATAGGTAGTAACATGGTGCTTTGAGAAGGAGGTTATCTGACAAGCAGGTAAAGCAGAGCCTTGGTAAGCTTCTAAGCAAGACTGTGTAATACAGTGTTGTGAACAATATCCTGGAGTTAGTACCTGCTGATTAGACTATGTGGTCATGATGGGTTAAGTGGACCTTTTGGCATCACTGTTTACTTTATCCATTAAACATGCAAGAGTTTAAAATTAATCTGTATATTTAGTGTAAATTAAGTACTAGAGCTAGTACTCCTCTGGCATTTTTCTGTTCCTGAACTTGTTTTTTCTTCACAGGGATTGTCAAGATAATATGTTGGATTGCTATGCAGCTGCAGACTAATTCTTTTAATTGTCACAGTATTATGTGGCTCTCGCTGCTGGGTACTGTCTGTGCTCTGTGAGGAAAGGCTAGTAGAAACCCATTCTTCAAATTATAAGAACACATGTTTGATAATCTTTTTTCTCTGGCATTGTAATGGCCTCAACTCCTGTTCTTCATCACATAAGTCTGTTGTAGAAGTGGTCAGTCTTCACTTAAGTTAAACTGCTTTTGTAGTTCTGGAGCAATACTTTGATCTAGTCAGATTACAGCAGCCTGAGCTGCTTTCAGCTCATCCTCAAGATGAATCACAAGGCTGTGCCTGACCTCTGAACAGGAAGAATTGTCATGTCAGATTTAACATTGGTACCTTGTGGCACTATGTAACTGCAAGCAGTGGTAAGACCAGCTTTTCAGCTCACACTTACAGTAGTGTCTGAAGTAACAAGAAATACGCTTTGATTGCACATTGACTAAAAGATGAAAATGCCCTAGTTAAGGAATGGGGTTAATTTTGTGTGGGTCAGTGCTGCATCCCACAGTTCTGCTTCTTGGAGGCATATGATGGCTGCAGCCTGACTGCAGTTGAAGATGAGAGGTGAATGTGTAACCACGCTTCTTTCATGCTTTTGTATTGTTTCTAGGAAACCTAAAAATGCAGGCAGTGAAAGAGCACTTGTGTTTTCCAATAAGTTGTCTGTTTTGTAGGTGCTGAAGGGAATGCATTTGCCCTCCTGTGATGACATAAGTAATGAAGGCTACTTTTAGTCATGAAAAGGTTAACAGGTAGAGCAGAGAATACCCATTTTCACTGTTTCCTAGGTTTGGATGATTCCTCAAGACATGTTTCATTTCCTTCATGCTTTTTACTCATCAGGAGGTAGATGGGCCTCTTGGCAATTGTCCTGTTGCAAATTCTGACCTTCAATATGTTCGGACTAGAAATTTGCTACTGCTGTTTCTGAATTATCAGGCATCTGATGAAATGAAAACAGACATTCATTCTGTTTCTTCCTCAAACTTGTCAGGGTACCAACTAAAGTGTTGAATTGTAATGAATTATACAGTAGCTGGTCTTTATCTTCTGTTTCTTGTCTTTGGTTTAAAACTTCAAAGAATTTGGAGGAATATCAAACTAAGCAAAAAAAAAAGATAAGGTTAAGGAAATTCTTTATAGAGATTTCAGGTTTTGGCTGATCATTAATTGCATTTTAATAATTTTTGGTTCTGAAATAACTTGGCTATCTCGGCTGAGAAGTTTGATGGGTATAGTCTACCAGCCACAGGAGTTAAACCATAGTAACTTTAAAAGAAAGTGACAAAATACATCTTTCTTTGACTTTTCATCTTTACCAGTTCAAATGAGCTGGGAGAAACCAGTCCAAGCCCAATTTTACAGAAAAACGCCTGTAACTAAGGCACTGAAACTGGTTGCGCAGTGCCATCATGTGGCTGCTTGTTATGCAGCCACACAGGTAAAAATAGTCATTGGTATGTAAAATGCCAGAAAATGTGGTCGCATAAAGATATGACACTAAAACATAAATGTAGGTTGTAACTTTTTGTATGTACAAACAGACATTTTGTCTGGAGAGAGTCACTAGTGCTTTTTGTGTGTTATGGGAGTTTATCATAGTAAAAGTTTTTTGGTTGATTCAAAATATTCACTGTGACCAAGCATCTAGATCTATTGTTTGAATCTCCAGAAATAAGCTTTGTGCCATGTATACATACACACATGTCAAAACATTTAAAGCATGCTTGCTAGTTGTAGGATTTCATACCAAAATGGATAAGCATTTGTATGTTTGTAAAGGTGATAATTAAATGATTCAGTAAGCCTCTTGGGTACAGATAGACCTTAATCCTGAAGCCTCCAAACTTGTTACTTGTGGGTACAGTGGAATGGGTGTGCAGAAAGCATGGTGCGAGTCAGACTTGGGAATATTGTTGGTCTGTCTGTATGAGAATGAATGCTGCTGCAGTGTGGAACATAAGGTAATAATGCTAAAGAAACTAAGTGAGTTCACACTAGTGCAATCTTATTTTAATTTAAATTCTTTCGAAGTCTGGGGAAAAAGAAACAGTCACAGGCTTTATGTCCTCTTTTTCACCCATCCCCACTTTTTTTTTTCTGTGAAACTATAAAAGGGTGTTTTGGGTGCAGAGGAACATTTTTTGTAGGATTCTTTTTTTGGGTGTTTCATCTGACTTACTACAACCACTGTCTCTTATAGCTGCTGGCAAGCAGCACAAGCCACTCAAAGTTAGGTGTGAGTAAGAAGCAAGCAAGGTTTTAAAGATTATTTTTTAAAAATCTTTAAATAGTTGAGATCAAAAAAAGTTTTATCATGGAGCCTGTCTCTAAGCCAAATCAGGAGTGTTGCTAGGAGTCTTGTGTGTGGAATATAAATCTGTATTCAGCAACACAATGCAAAAATCAGTTTTCCTTATACTACCACTACAGCTAATTAATATTTAGTGTTTAAAGACTGATTAGTGTTTAAAATGTTGGCCATGATCCTTTTGGCTTAAAAGATTAAAAATCAGTAAATGCTAATGTCCAATTTTGGACACATGCATGACAAAACCCAGAGTTAAGAAGACTCTATAGCAGATGGATGATGAATGAAAGTTAACTTCAATTTTGATTAAATTTTAATTCTAAGCACCAAATTTCAAGTGACTGAGAATATTTTTGTTTCCCACAGTAGTGTACCTTATCTGGAGGGTTTTTTTGTTCTCATTGGGATTTCTAGTTAATGCAGGCCCAAGTTTTTGCTTTTACAAAGCTTTATTTTGTAAACATTCATCAAAGATTAATTTGTTTCAGCTGGCTTTTATTTTCCCCATTTCATGTACTTTTCAACTCAGCTGGCTGAGGTTAAAGGGAAATGCATGTTCCTGTGACTAGCATAAGAACAAAGCTGTGATGAGACTCAGTCTGTGGCTTGAGGTTCCTGGCTGCAGTGACTTGAAATAACAGTCACAAAAGCATAGCCTCCTAATTAGAAATTGTAAACTGTTAGCCTCAGAGCTGCAGAACAAGCTGGTGTCAGCCCATGAAGTGCTGGCTTCCTGAAATGCAGGGAGCCTGGTTGCTGGGTATTTTGCACTGCTTCATGCCACTTCAGTTAAGTGATAACATTGACTTCTACTGGTGACAGAAAAATAACTTCCTTAACTGTTTTAATGTTGCTATAACATATGCAGCTTTTTATACTCAAAGTTTTATTTTCTGCTGCAGTATTGCCAGGAATACATGCAACAAGTGCAAAATGGTGTCTGAGCACTACCATACACAACAAAAAACTACTTAAAGCTGCTTGTAATGTTTTGGTTTACTTGCTTGATCAGTTTACGCTTCCTGCAAAGATCAAAGGTATTTGGGATTTTAAATGCATGGCCATGATGAACATCAATGCTTGCTTTGTGGCTTGTTCTCAGTTTGAATGAGCCAGTGGCCTTAATAGGCCAGTATAACTGTGTACTGTGAGTGGGAAATCTGGACTGTAACCAAATACACAGAGCAGGTACCTTTTTAGTTGGTTATCACTATGTAAAGCATCTTCTTTGACAGTGTTCTGGCTGTGAGAATCACTTTACCTGAATTTCTGTAAGGAGAACTTGGAGATTCATATAAAAATCATCTCTTAAAAGGCTGAGTAAAATTACTTCAGTGCACATCAGATATTTCATCCTATTTGTAATGTTCTGGCAGTGGGTGGCACCATGGTAACAGCATGTATTATAGCTTCTCACTCCCACAACCTGACAGCTGTGGTGTGATGTTTACCTTTGGTATATCACGTGCAATGCAGGCATCTCTAATGGGTTTCATTGCTTCATTAATGTGAAATGGAGGATAAGAGTCAGCACTAAGGAATTCAGTGTGCCTTTACCATGTAACTGCAGGGAATAGTATATCAGCCAAGGACATTTTTTATCTTTCGTTGTTTAGAAAGAACAGAAATTAGAAGCCTAGAGGCAATTGGTCTCTCTAGGGTTAGCAAAGCCATGAATTTTGTAACTTTTAGTTTCATTGTAGTTATTAATGTTAGCAAAGTACTGTATAGAAATACAATAATGTCCCTCTAACTAGCCCCAAAGTGGTACTTGCTCTTCTCCAAGAGACACAGGCACTGATCATGTCAATATGTCTATTATGAGGTTTATATACAGTTTATATATACAATATATATTTAGTAACTTTGTTTGGGATCTGACTGCAAGCATGTGTTTTTGCATATAACTTTGCAAAGCATGTAAGAAAAGCACAATTGATAAATTTCTTCTAATTGCAGTTTGGGAGAAGTTAAAAGCCTGTTGTGCTTGAATGACTTACAAAATTAGAGAGAAAAGTTTAAAAAATGCCCCTAATGTGTATTTTCTTGCAGTCAGATTATGAAGAATGCCATGATGAAAAAGGAGAGTGCAAAGAACTTACTGGGATGGGTGGTTTGTGCTTTTGTAACAGGTGAGGTAATTTCTCCCAGTTAATGAAGTTGGAGGGAGGTTCATGGAGCTGAAGGTGTACTTCTAGCTCTAGATATTATTTGGTTTACTTGTGCTAGCAAAATTATCTTCATAAACTGTATGGAAGGTGGGGCCTTTGGAGGCCTTCAGATGTTGGTCTTCAGTAGCTCAGGCTGGGCTTCCTTTGAGCACTTCTGCTCAAATAGCCAATGGGTGAAAGCATCGTTTAAGTCCCTCTATATCACATAGCCAGAATTGCTACAGGCTCTGGTGGAAGTGATTTCCCCTTTCTATTAGTCAAGGGACAAAATTGAGATTATTATGCATGGTGAGAACATGTAAAGACTGGAGAGCTTGGAGTCTATAATATATATATTTGCTTAGAAAACTGTTCTGATTCAATATTTTTCCTGAAGATATGAATTCTTTGCTTAAGGGCATATATCATGCATGTCCTTTATGTGTTTGACACTCTGAAATGATCTGAACCAATCCCAAATGCTAACTTTGGAAACATTTAAACCAGGAACAAGATTAGACTTTGATCTTATTATGACTTGTCATGATGATTTATACAGCACTGAAAAAGAGCTAAGATCCAGTCTGCAAGGAGATCACTAACTGAGATGCTAAACTTGTGTTAAGAGTTGCTGAGGACCTTTAAGATTGGGTAAGATGGAGGTACTGTTTTGGTGATGGAGATTCTCTCATACCATTTTTCAGTTACTTAAAGCAGAATTAGAGATGCTTCCTTTGATATGGCATAATGATTGTTGTAGTTGTACCTAAATGGAATTGAAAGAGGGGAAGGAAAGCTTTTTTTTGTATGGGACACTGAAGATTGAAAGAATAGCCAGAATGATGCAGGGTGATAGAAAAGATGTGTGCAGACATATCCTTCTTGGAGACAACATCTCTTGCTATCTTAAATTCAACTTCTAGCTCTAGTGTGGCCTTACCCACAGCCACAGTCCCTTCAGAAGTAAACCTCCTCCAACATGGCCCTACCAATGGCTGCAGTCCCTCCAGGGGTGTACCTGCTCTGTCATGGGCTTATCCATGGCCACATGTTCTAGCATGGCCTCATGCACAGCCACTGATTCTTCAAGGTGTACCTGCTGCAGGACAGATATAACCACAACCACAGATGTTTCGAGATGTACCTGCTCCCATGTGGACACATCCACAGATCATAGTCCCTTTGTCTCAAGTTCATGCTGGAGTTCTAGCCTGCCCAGTACAGCAGCACAGAAACAGCAGTGATGCCCTGGCCATGTGCCAGCCCAGGCACATCGCCATTGCTGTTATCATAATGTTCCCAGGCACAGCAGAGTAAGATAAGCAGTACAGCAAGCAGCAAAAGCAAAAAGCAGCCACTGGCAAGCATTAGACTCATACACAGTAAGGCAAGCAAGCCCTATGGCAAGCACAGGATCCTGCTGATTAATACCTAAACAGCAATAACAGCTATAAATTTGACCTAGCACATTCCAATCAAATTTTCCATTATCTTGAACCCTTTGAGCCCCATTTTGGGTGCCCAAAAGGACTTTTTTGGTTTAGCCCCAGCTGGCAGCTAAGCACCACACAGCTGCTTGCTAACTCCCCTGCAGGGGTGGGATGAGGAGCAAAAAAGGCCTTGACTCTGTGTAAGTACTGCTCAGCAATAACAAAAACATCCCTGTGTTATCAATGCTGTTTTCAGCACAAATCCAAAACATAGCCCCCATACTAGCTACTGCGAAGGAAATTAACTCTACCCCAGCCAAAACCAGCATAATAAGCTTCATAGATCTTAAAACAGCTAACAATGTCCCAGAAAATGCTGATTTCTGACCTGAGAAAAACCTTTTACCTTGCCATACCATTGAGGCATGTTCTGGCAGCAGTGTCCAGTGTAGATGGCACTCGCACTTCAGCTCACAACTGTGGTATTTTGGGGCTGACTTTTTTCCTCAGGAAGCCAACTCCTGGAGAAAATACCTAATGAAGAGCTGGTTTTGAGCTATTTAAACAGTTAGGGAAGAATCTTTTACATTCAGGCACTTGGTTTGGTTTCAGGTATATGCATTTGGTTTCATTTTCACAATTAACCTTGAGCCTCCTTGATAAAAGTGTCTTTTGGAGCTGAACTGTCTGTCAGACAGCCTCTATTTGTGGCAAGAGTGTATTTCCAACTTGAGAAAAGGTCCTGCAGAAAAAAAAAAGAGCATGGTTGGGGCAGCTCTGTAGGTAAAGTTGACTTTGTTTCCTCTGCCCAGCAGTCCAGAGGTAAAACAGCATCACAATTAAAAACAGCCCTTAGGGTGTGTGCTGTAAATCCAGCTGTTTACAGCTCTGCGGCCTCAGTTGAGCCCTACCTTCTCATGGGTGCTCAACAATCCTGTGAGGTCTGCTCCAATGTTTCCTAGAGACCAGATCATGCATGTTCTGCTCTTTCCCAGTTCAGACAAAATCTCCATGAGCAAAGCTTTTAGAGAGGACTGAGTAAACCCAGGAATTTCAAAAGTGCTGCATTCAGGAGGGGGTAATTGCAGTTTATGTGGACACATCCAAGCCCCTGTTTGCCTCTCTCTAGATCTGTTGAGCCTTGTGGCTTACACACCACAGTCCTCTGGCTCTTCTCCCTTGCAGAGGAGCCTGTGCTGTCTGGCCTTTTAGTCCCTGGGTTTCTGCAAGTGCTGGAGGAGAGTGCTGTGGGTGCAGGGCCCCTGCCAGCTCTGGGAAGAGGCCGTGGGCTGGGCAGCACCTGGCTCAGCACAGCTCCTGGCTGACTGAGGCTTCCTAAAGTGGGGGGTCTGGGTGGCTGCACCAGCAGCCACATGGCTGCAGGGTGTTTCTTTTGGGACTGCAGCCTCAGCGTTGTCCGTACCTGTGAGGTGTGTCGCATTTGTGTGGGATTTTGAATTTTACTAAATTGTGCTCTGGCACTGCCTTGGGAATCCTACCTTTAGTCCTGGCCTTTCCTTCACAAAGTAGTGAAACTGTCATGTCTCAAAAACCAAAATGCTGTACAAAGTCTCTGCAGAGTGAGTGCAGCTAAGCAGTACTGGTGGGAGCTGCCATTTTCCTGGTGCCTTTTCCTCCTGTTGCGGGCTGAAATCTAGTTGAATTCTCAGGTTTGGTGCTGCATGTGTGGTGGGAAAGCCCATGGGGTGAACTTCATGCAGTGGAGGCAGAACTGGGGAGGTGGGTCTGGGAGACCTGGGCTGTCCTTACCACAGCAATGAGGTGGGAGTGCCTGATGCTGGCAAGAGAGACAGACCTCATCTATTTGGCATGGGTGGCTCTTTGCTGTGGTGGCACGAAGGACAAGGCTGCCCTTCTGGAAGAAAGACCCAGACTGCTGCCTGTGGGGAAAGCTGGGCCCATTTTATTGCAGTGATGATCATGAGCTACCTGTTGTGTAAGTCCAGTCTTCATCTGTGAATATAGAAGCTAATATGTGTTTAAATATAGACATGGTTGTATGTACTTATTGCAAAGATAATTGTTCACAGTTCCTATAATGTCATTAGTATGTGCATTGACAGAGAAGTCACAAGGCGAGGCATTTGCTGTCTGGCGAGGTGTTGACCTTGCTGCATTGCTGTTCAAACGAGTCTCCAGCGGACGGCAGAGCCAGACCCTGAGTGAAGATGAAAAGGTCAGGGTAGGAGCTCTAAAGGATGAGGACAAAAGGCTGATGACACAATTTGGGTTACTTGAGGACAGCATATTTCACCAGTGAGAGAGAGCATTATCACTGTGAATGATCATGCAGGACACCTGTGGAAGGACCTCAGTAATGGCATCTGAGGGGCTCCAAGTGTGGGTGCTGTGGAAAGACAAGAGGAGAGGGGTAAGGGTGTGGCCGACAGCTCTTGGGGTGAGGAGGGGTAAAGGGGGCAAAATGAGCTGAGGAGAGGAAGCGGCAGCCCTGCTCCGCGGCCAGGGGGTGCGCAGGCGGTAGGAGGAGATGCGGGGGGGGGGGATGAGGATGGGGACGAAGCTTTTGGCAGCCAGGGCTTTTCCCAGCCGCCAGCCAGCCGTTCCGGGCAAGCTGCGCCACCAGAGGGCGCCCTCGCTGCCGCCTAGCCGGAAGAGGGGCCGCAAACACGCGCTTCCTGAATGCCGCTTGTGGTGGGGCTGCGGGGCGCGGGCGGGGCCCAGCGCGGAGCGAGGCCGGTTGGGGCAGAGCGGCTGAGTTGCCTTTCGCCTGCGGCGGTGCTCCGTGGGCGCTGCAGGCCGTGCAGCCGCCGCGGTCCGCAGGGCTTCCCTCCGTTTCCCGTTACCATTGCTTTCTGCGGCCGCAGCAGCCTGGGCGTGTGGCGTGGATCGCAGTAAGAAGATTTCTGGATCCTGAATTTGTAGACCCTTGTTTTCCCCGAGGGCAGAGGTTGACCCTTTCTTCAGAAACCAAGCAAATGTATTTTCTTGTGAACTGTGACAGTGTGATTGCTGTGCAACAACTGAGAGTGCCTTTTAATGTTTCTGTCACTTTTCTCTCTGCTGCTGCTGTTCAGATCTCTTCTGGCACCGAAGCAAGGCACTGCTGTAAATCTTCTGTAAATAACCAGCTGGGATACTGAATATTAGTGGGTTTAAGCAAAAATCCCTGGAAATGTTCACATTGCCCACAGTGGTTTTTTCCAGCTGTGATGTGAATGTGCACTCAGGAGACAGACAGCAGATGAGCTGTGCCTCAGCAGGAGCACAGGGGAGAGAGAGCAGAGTTCTGGAATGTGAAGTACAAATCATCCTGTTCTTCCTTCTCCGGTAAACTCTCAGCTATCCACAGAGACACAAAAGTAAAGTGTGCCTGTCCTTGCATCGAGGGATGTCCCTGGGACTGTTGCAGGGAAATCCCAACCATGGGGCCCTGCGGGCCGTTTCTGCTCTCCAGTGCACTACACGGTTTCACAGCCTGTGGGGTAAATAATGTGGCCAGCCTTGCTTCTGAAGCAGCTTGGGCAGGTGTGAGAAGTCCATGTGGTGAACAGGTCCCTGCTGGGGTCTGAAAAGCAGCACTGAATAATTCTGCAGGGCAGTGATAAAACAGCTGCTCCACACACTGCTGAATCATCTGGCTCAAGAGGGATGGGCTGCAGCATGCAGCAGATCTCAGCGGGCACAAAGCCCCTCTGTGCTGTGATGTCCCCATCAGGGGACACCAGCTTTCAGTAGAACTGTTTCCTCAACTGGAATATTTTCTTTGGCTGTTGTTCCAGTGCAGGTTCTGCAAAGTCTCTGTGACTTAGCTTTGGAACAAGAAAAAAAACCAACACAACAAAACTGAGCTCGAATCAGTTGTTGTTTGGCTTCAGTTTTCTGTATGCCAGGTGAGCAAAACCATTCCAGCTTCAGGAATCAATAAACTAACATGTTTAGCTAACCTATTATCTTGTTTCTTAATCGAATACAAGGTGCTGCTGGAATTTATTAGTTCAGAGGGTTTTGCTATTTCATTCAGCATGGTAGCAACCTCCTTTCAAAAATCTGATTAGCCAGAAGTGGGGGTCTCTGCACCTGCTGCTTGTGGAAACTCCAGGCAGGAGAAATAAGTTGTGATTCTCTCTGATAGCTTCTGTCGCTTTTCAGGGAATGTACCAAGTTCTGTTCATCTAAACCTATCCACCTGCAAACAGTGAGTGACGGTTTCTTTGCTCTGAACCTCTTTTCAGCTTGAAAGCTTTGTCCATACAGTTTTCTTCCTAAGGCTGTTTAGGTATTGCCTAGTCCTTGCACATCACCTTCCTTCTTAAAAAATACACAACCCTTGAGAGCTGTTTTTAGCAACTGCACAATCCTTTGTCTGGAGTAGAGCCTATTGTATTTAATCTCCTGGATTTTGTGAAGGAGCTTAAAAATTCTTTTGGGGTATTTCAAATTGTCAGTTAAAGTGTCCCATTCTTATGAAACCAAGACTTCTAATTCCAAAGCTGACTTACAAAATCTTACTCTGTAAAACTTAGGAATGAAACTTCAGTTTCATTTTCATTTCAATACAGTGTCCCCAGTTTCCAGAAGCATGCTGACCTATCAAACTATGTGTGAGAGAAAAAATCAATATCATTCCTGTGGGAATGATCCTGTGGGATTTCCTGTGGGAAATTGATTCCAAAAGCATAGCACTTTTCTAAGAATAATTATTCCACTGGAAGGTGTTCAAAACTTGCAAGTTGCAACCATATACTGGATTTTGCTTTTTACCTTCTACCCAGTCTTGCCCTAGCCGCCGCCTTTTTCAGATAAGAAGTTCTCAACAGCTTCTTCCAGTGTTAGTAAACCTTCCTCTGATGCGTTTTGTTCTTCTGTGCCCATCTTCCCACACCTTACTCTGAGTTTCTTTTGAAACTAGGAAGGATTTGGAAATGCTTTGCATTGAAATCTAATTGCCTTGAGGAAGATCATGTCATACTTCATTTGTGTCCTTGTTCCCCAACCTCGTATAGGTGACCATGCTGTGACTCTGAAGTCTTTTGCTTCAATGGTTTGCTGCTTTATAGAAGGTTATTCTAAGAAGAAAGAGAGGGCAAAGGCCTTTTCTAGTGCTGGAACTCAGCCAGTTCTGTCTGTCCTTCTCCAGATTATTTTTTTTGTCAGTTGGAACTAGCATCCTATTTTTATGATTAATACAGAGAGCAAAAAATGATTTGTCCTCATAGCTTCAACAGTATGCTTGAAACAGAGGCCAACATATTAGGAACTTAATGCACTATCTGTGGAACAGCTAATTCTTTAACTATTTTGCCCTATTTAGGAGTCTTTGAAAGTTGGTGGGAGTTTGTTACCAGTTTAGGGTCTTGGTCCTTGTGTGACTATATCAGCTTAAGGGCTGAGTGTTATTTCCTGGTACAGCAACCAGGAATGCAACATTTATGTGTGATGGACAATACTGTCAAATATCTAGACTGTAATTTTCAAAGCTGTCTGTGTGACTTCAGAACCCAGGTTCTATTTTTAGATGTAACTTGTGTGCCTGGAGGTACACCTACAAAAGGACCTCGGCCTCTTTTTACCTATCCTCAAAATGCAGATCCTCAGAACTCCTGCCATAATACTGCTGTGCTGCTGTGCTCAGTAGCACTGATGACTTACTGCTCTTCTGTTTACTCCAGATGAGTTCTCTGATAAGCATCTGTTTCTAGGCAAGCAGCTAGTCTTGTTTATGCCTAAGCCCTGCTAAGATGTTCCTTAGCCTCCTTGTTCTGTGGAGGATGATGTGACAATGTTTTCAGAGCAGTTTCTTCTCATGTGGGACGTGGGCAGAGTAGGATGGTAACTGAGGAGGAGGTGTTGGTGTTTCTATTTCCAATAGCACAGTACTCATCTGAGTGTGTGAGAGGCCAGTGTTTAAATTTCAGGATGCTTGAGGGGACCTGAAATACCAATCCCAGCTGAGTTATTCTGGAGTACTCTTCCCAGCTGCTCCTCCTGAGCAGAAATGCTCAGGAGGCTTTGGTGTGCCTGGGCAGGGTGGGGATGAGCTGGTGGCTTGGTGGTTAGGCTGCTTCTACAAGGAGATGGAAAACTGGTTAGAAGGCAGTCCTCTGCATGGAGAAAATCTTCCCTCCTTTGGGCAGTGGTCGGTGAAAAAGCGTCCCTTTTCCTCTCTGTTCCTGCCCAGCTGATGCTCTCTGCCCTCAGGTTCATTCACTCTGGTTCTGGATGTCCAGGTCTGTGTGCCGTGGCTGGGTGTCTCTGGTGGAAAGGGGGATTGCTGTTTGCTGTCCCTCCTGCTCAGGGTTGACTCACTTCCTGCCTTCGTAACTGGTTTGAAACCTTCCTGTTTTCTTTAATTTCTGTCTGCAAAGCACCTAGTGAAGCCATCTAAGCTTGTAACAGAAATTGTACTGTGCTGCCTGATACTACTTTGCATCATTTCTTTTTGCTCAAGCTGGCTGATGGGGCAGCAGTAAATTATTTTTTTTTCCCCCACTGAAATGATGCATTCATTTTATGAGAGCCATTTGTCAGAAGTGCAGGGTGCATGCAAGGTCAGGGCTTATCACAGGCAGCAGCTCTCAGGCAGGAGCGAGGCAGCAGAGGTGCCACAGGCCAGGACTGAGGTGCGGTGGCAGATCTGTGGGTTTGTGTGGGGTCTGACTGCATTGTGCCAGCTCTCAGAGTCTTGCTTTCACAGATGTTTAGGCCAGCCACAGCAAAATAGTTAAGAAAATGATAAGCCTGAGTAGAATAACTCTGGCAGGGTTCTAAGACACTAGGACAGATAATCTGGCTGTCGTGGGGGGCTCTGAGCAAAGCTGCAGGGGTTGTGGGCCATTCTGGTAAGAACCAAGCCCTCTGTGCAACTACAGAGCAAAATTCTTCCTTTAGGATAAGAAATATGTGCATATACATGCACTCACGTACACAAACAGACTCTGGGGGGAAGGTAAATGCCTCTGTATGAGTCTCTGCAGGCATTTCCTACTGGGAATGCTTCCCAGTTTAGAAAAACATGTCATGGAGGGTAGCTGCAGCTCTCCTGTCTTAGCATGTTCCTCTTTTGTGAGCCCTGTCCACAAGCAGAGCTCTGTGGCTTCTGGAGCCTGCACAGGTCATCAGGAGTACACAGAAGGCTTGTTTCTACCATCCCCTCTCTACTCTGCTACCCAAGCATGCCTTACATAGCTCTGCACTGCCTGTGTAAGAGATGGGAGCACTGTGTCCTAATTTATATGCCCATCACAGGGCAAAAGAAGAATTGGCTAATCAAATCCTACCTGGCTTGTGATATGACCATAGCCTTTGTAGATGTGCAAAGTGGTCTATGAAAGGTGCATGATTTATGAAGTATTTCCTAGGTTTCTCTGTCAGGCCAATCTCTTTTGAATCAGTTGTATTGGATATTAAAGCAATGAGACAGAAATCAGTGGGAGAGCTCATAAAATTTGTAAGTCAATTCAGCTTAAAGAAACCTGACAACTAGATGCACAAAAGTAAAAATAATATGTATTTTTTGTATAAGGCTCTATATTTTAGAAAAAGCTCCACAGAACTCGTCTCTCAAGGGAAACCAAGTGAGAGTTTGCTTTTAACAGTATGGAGGGTGAAATTCCAGTTTCTTCAAAAGTAATGTGGATTTTGACATAGTTTTCAATGGGACCAAGCTTCAGCTCCTCTTGGAATTCATAACTCATGGTGTTATCTTACTGTCTGTCACAAAGAAATACTATAAGCAGGGATTGAAGATTTATGAAATCATGTAAGAAGTGACTATATGTTTACCGTGCTTTCTGAAGACTATATTTTTGTGAAAGATATTTTATATACAGGACCTGATTTATCTCTGATGCCTGCATGTTTTATAGTGCTGTAAAGATTTTGACTAGCTTGGGAGAGATCCTCCCTTCTGGGAGGACCTTCCTCCCCACTGAAAGAAGGAAGTCAGCCCTTTATATTTATGCAGAATACACTGAACAGCAAAAAATAAAGCAGAGAAATTGGAACTACCTGGTGGTGATGATACTGACACCTGGGCTGTGATTTAATGCCTTTAGAAAGCAGTGCATGACCACGTGTTGCGTTTCTGATAGTGCTGCGCTCGGGGCTGTAGTGTTACCCTGTTTGGCCTAACATAATATTGCCTCAAGAAATTCCAGCCACTGAATTATGCTAAGATCTAGACTTCTTGTCAAAAAACAAATTCAGTTGGTCAAAACTTTCTAGATGAGATGCTAAGATGATAATAACCATCCTGACTGTGTCAAGAGCAATGCACTGTATGTTACGTATCTCTTCACTTAACAGTCACTGTGTACAAGCTTTCTTATTTCCCCTCCTTTAGTCTTTGCTTTTGTTTTAC
This sequence comes from Elanus axillaris, assembly GCA_026212715.1. Classification (NCBI taxonomy): domain Eukaryota; kingdom Metazoa; phylum Chordata; class Aves; order Accipitriformes; family Accipitridae; genus Elanus; species Elanus axillaris. The sequence continues at coordinate 8,586,026 of JANZLQ010000044.1, read as the reverse complement.
AAAGCGAAGTGGAGAACCTGTCCTGTCATCTTTCCTTCCTAAAGGCCTGTGTAAATGTTGAGGCTTTACTGGTCACTTTTCTGCTTTTGCTTGGAAGATGTGCTGAGGACTGAGGAATGTGATTCTCTCACCATGGGACTCGGGTTATATTTAGCTACATTCTGCGTTAGGTTATCCAGCTGTGACACATGCACATAATGAAACCTACCTTTTGGGACCCAGGAAACTTGAATAATCTTTATTTAAAGAACCAGCAAGGATGTATTGGTCAGCAGGGAACAGATTAATTTAGTTCAGTGTCTTTTACAAAGAGGTTTTTAAACCTGGGGCTAGAATGACGATGCATTTTGAAAGTTGTGCCAATAAGCACTGCAAATACAGCTGAATGCCAGACTGAGGTGTAGGATTCTTCCTCTCTTCCTGTGCAATGACTTATGCAAATTCATTTAAGCATTCTTATTGATAAGTCCTACTAGGACCTTTGCTTCTCCATGCCCAAATTTGACCCAGGGCAGCATCTGAGAGCTCAGACATGGTATTTTGTTAGCCAACACCAGGTCTCTCATGCTGCTGAAAAGCAAAATCCCAGCTCCAGATGCTTTTGAAACTTTGGGATTATTTCCCATCTGGATCTGAACTCAGTGTCAATAGATCTGCCTTCCAGTGTTAATGACTGTTGTTACATATTTTACCATGGGTATTAAACTGATGAGTGGTTTTGTGTCTGAAACCTCTGCTCTTGTGAAATGTATCTTGTGTATTAGTCTAGTTGGAGATCTGTAAACCAGATCTTGGGATGAAACAAAAGGTGCTACATACTTTTGCCCTGAGTTTGGACAACCTGAGCCTTTGTACTGGCTTGGAGGAATGTGGTTATTAACAATAAATATCTTCCCAATTTTCTTCTTCTCCAAAGTAGCTGGTCCATACATGAGCTTGTTTTTGTGGTAACCCTTAGGGTGAGCACAGCATAAAACATCAGAGCTCTCATGAAACGCATTTGATAAGTTTTATGCTCTGGGCGTGGAAAGTAGATTAAGCCCTGACTGCTTGCAGACCTGCAGTACCTGGGAAAATGTTCCTAGTTGCTTCCAGACTCCTAGATGGAGTGAGTTTCTCCAAGATCTTTAGAAGTTGCCCATGAAGGAGAACCTCCTGGAATATATCCTAGAAAAGCTCCCTGGCCTGACTGAGTTGAAAGAGACCAGTGGAGTGGGAGTGATTTCCTGTGGGTGAATCCTGATTCAGTACCCATCTGAACTGGAAAATGTTGGGGGTTCAGACTGTGGTGGTGGAGATTTACTCTTCCAGGGCTAAATCCACATATCAAATTGTAAAGCCTACTGTTAGCCTGCAATGAGTGGCTGTGAAATGGGTTTGGAAACATCTGTCTAATGCCTAGTAAACAAGTGTCTACATTGAACAAAACAAGGATTGCCACACTTCCCAGATTTGCTGGAGAAGCCTGTAGGATGAGTGTGCACCAGAGTTTCAAGCAATCCCTCTCTCTCAGAAACAATCTGTGTCGAGTCGGTGGTGAACAACGTTGGCATGGAGTAAGCAATCCATGCTGCTGCTTCTGCTGTGTTACTTGTTTGTGGATAAATAAAGGCATTTAATTAACCAGACATGTAATTCCACTCCTTTTTAATAAGCTTGGATTACACGTACTGAGCATCTTGATGCAGGTATGGAAAAGTAGATTTGTTTATGCCAGTTTTAAACATCAGTGACATTATTTTGGTTACCAGCGATGTTAGACTGCAAGGCTAATCTCTTCTCCATTAGGGTCTCACTTTTTATTTAGATTTTAAAACTGCATTCAAATGAGGTTTTGACCGAAACTGAATCACTATGTACTTGAAAGCTAAAGAGCTTATCAGGCATCTGATAATGTTTTCAGGATTTCCCCAGATTAGACCGCGGAGTGTACAGACAGGAAGCTGAAGTATTGAGCGCCTGACCAGAGCTTCCTCCTGCACAAGAGTGGGGGTTTCTCTGCCTTGAATCTTTAGCTCTACGTGTGTGGTCTGAACCTTGAAATCTAAAGGATAAAAAGCACCCAAATTTCCCAGTTGGGTCCTCTGAGCAAGGCGAATGGAGTGCTTCATTTAAGCCCCGCTTGCAAGGTCAGCAAAACAGATCTCACCTCTCCCTGCTGTTGCATTACCTTCCTGGCTCTTTATCAACCAGGGAATCAGAAAGGGACTTTCCAGAGCTATAAACATGTGAGCTGAATAGATGGAATGAACCCGTATGCAAATGAGTTTTGATTCCCTTCCCTTTATAAACTTAAAATGTTTTTGAGAGAGAAACAGATCCTCCAGAATGTGGGTGTCTGAGATTGTTACCTTGGACTGGCTGTATGTCTCTTCCTGCTGTCTGTCTGCCTTTCTTTCTCTCTGTCTGTCTTTCCATTGTAGAGAACAAAGCGGAGTGATGTAAAATAGAAAATGAGAAATGCAAACCTGTGGTGATTGAAGAGGAGGAAGGAAAATGAAAGAGAAAAAGCTGAAGAGTGGGAAAAAGATAAAATAAAATGAATTTTGGGGATTCCACTGTGAGTAAGAGCTGAAAAAAATGTAAGCTGATTTATTACATGCTTATATTCTGCCTGAGAGCCAGTACGCTTTGTATACATGGAAGGTAAATTTCACATTAAAGGTTGAATCAAAATGCCAAATTCTTCCTCAATTCCTCCAGCTTTAAACCAGAGTAATTCTGTCTGCTTTGACGTATTTACGTTTTGTAACAGCAGCAGAATCAAGATCAAGTGTTTTAAGTAATTTTGAGTTATATTTATGCTAAAGTGATGAGAAATTTAGAATGACTTTTAAATACTGTTGTGTCAGGGAGTCTGCACATTTTCTAATGCTTCTTTTCACCAGGCAGGAATTTTTTGCTATTTTCCTTCCAGCGCTGTTATGACTTTATTCTGAATCCAATGGCAATTCAGAAACAAAGGGTCTGGTAGCGTTATGCGCATTAATATTTTCCTTGCGTTACGATTTACCTATATTCATTTTCTCTTTTAAATTTGTATCTTAACCCACTTAAATAACACCTATTTAAACAGAGAGAGGATGTGAGTTAATTGATGTGTGTATTTTTTCTCTCTCTCCATCAAATGCCACTGATTTTGAAAGTACAATGTTTGATTGCAGCCGAGGGGTTTGACTGGCTATACCTGGTTTCCTTTCACATTGATACTTTACTTTTTTGAAGATGGTTTATTTATTTTTTCCTCTATGTGCTCTGAGCTTATGTAGGCATCCAAAAATTTGTTTTACAGTATGGAAAAATGGATGGAGGAAACACCACAGCTTTGTGTGCTGGAATTTCCAACAAATTCCCCCTTGGGTTAGAAAGGTGCAGAGATGGGTTTCTGGAGTCTGCAGGATAAGGTAGCTCCCATACTTCCACCTATTAGCCTGAATAGAGACAGGCAGTTACTCTTTTCTTTTTCTGAATAGTTTGCTTGCTGAAAAATGCAGTTGTAAATGAACTGAAATTATTTACAAAGCTCAACTGAGTGCAGCAAACAGTATTGGGTAAATAATAAAAAAATAAAAATATTTTAACATTTTCAGAACTAAACCTTAATTTCTTCCTTTAAAAATACAGTTTTCATTTTCTTAATTGCTCTAGTGCAATAATAATAATAATACTAATAATAGCAAGAAAGAAACAATTTTTTGTTTTGGGCCAAAAAATACCTTGTACCTAAAATGAATGTGTTTTGTGTTCAGAAAATAATTTTTTTAAAAATCATTCCAGTTTCAGCCAAATGATATTTTTCTTTTGCCTCATTTGTCTTCTTTTTGGCTAGTGGATGAAAAATTGCTAATCGACATAGCTTTGGTGCCAATCATTATTGGGACCATATAATTTTCATGGTCATCTGGGGGAATGTTGAGATTTTGTTTTCTATGGGAAATGGTGATGAAAATGTCAATTGTTTTGATGCAAAAAATGTATACTTTTATGTCTTTTTATAGGTCAAGTTAAACACATTATCCATCTTCTCCCATAATTAAAAAAGGAAGGAGAAAAGTCAGTTTTCATTATTGAAATAGACTTTGTGTATTATTTTTTAACCGATTCCCTAATTTTGTGAGCAAGGCTTGAGCTACTCTCTCTTCTGCAGCTTTTCAAGTATCCTTATTTCATCTCGGTTTGCTTTGGGGATGAGGCTTCACAGGTGCTTAAAACAGTTTTGTTGTTGGATAAGCAGGACCTGGAGCTCCCAGGGAGGCAGGGGAGCGGGAGTTTGAGGATTGCAGGACAAGGGCCTGAGGTTGCAATGGGCATTCTTTTGCAAGACAGAAGTTTCAAATATGTTGATGACTACCAGTGACCTTCTTGGGGGGATTCATTAAGGAGAAGCCTGAGAAAATTGATTCAAAGCTGCATTTAATCCTTTAGTGGATACTGGATATCCCAAGTCCATACTGGCAACTCCAGTGGTCTTACGCTAAAAGTCTGTGCCAGCGTCAAAGAATGTCTTTACTTTTCACTATAATCATTAGCTGTAGTCAACATACTTGACTAAATATTCTAGATGTGAATATGCTGAATCTAAATAGCACCTAAAATTATTTTCTTTAAAGTCAGATCTGGTGAGCTCAAGGGGAACAAGATTTAAAATCCTGAATAGGAGGTGAGCATATCCCAGAGGAAAGCAGCGTCATGTCTCTGCAGGCTGGCTGTGTCAGCATTTCTCAGCTTTTTCTAATGGAGACCCTTTTGAAACAAAAATCTTGGACAATTTCACATGCCCGAAAAGGAGCTGTCTGCACCTGCAGGCAGTCCCAGCAGCATCCAGAAGCTGGCTCCCAACTCTTGTCTGCCAGCGCTCGTGCATTGCTGCCAACAGTGTGGGGATAGATGTGCGGTTTTTCATCTTCTAAATGAGATTGTTCATGGATCAGTTTCTGGTGTGTGACAGCAGTGGTCCACAGCCCACAGGCTGAGTAATGCTATCTAAGTAGCTTGTGGGGGTTAGGGTGCCTTAACCAGGTCACAATTCATTGCTCTCATACTATTTTATTAACTGTCGCGTACCTTTGTCTGAACTAACTATGGCCAGTTTCCACAGTACTTGAGCTGTTTCATTATTCTAATATTACGCTGGTTTGTTTCAGTGAATTAATATTGAAACAGACCATGTATGTATTGAAAATTTGTTTGCTATTCATAGACTGCTTTATTTTGAATAAGTACAGTATAGTTACAATATAAAATATAAATACAGTAATCTTTTATATTTCAAGTATTTATATATTGGACCTTTTTGAAGAAAAAAAAAATCTCTGGCTTCTAATGGATTAGTAACATTACAGTTATTTATTACAGCGTGCTTTTCCAAATAAACTCCTTGCTGGTTGATCGCGACATTCCTTTTTTAAATAATTGAAGGGTTACAAAAAGGTGATTAATTGATGTTTGCCTGTTTGGTTTTTAACTGCTTATACAGTGTCTAACCATTTTGTGTTAGTAATACACAATATAATAGTTACGCAGTGACAAATACTGTAAATATCAGTGTACTTTCAGCAGCTGAAACATTGCTAGTTCCTTTGAATTATTAAAAACGTTGAAATTGGAAGGGAACAAGAAATGGCCATCTACTCTGTCCTGTTTACTTTTTCCCTCTTCCTATATTTTTGGCAGTTTAGATCACATCTGAAACAAATGGATTAACCAGTATGTCAACGTGCAAAATATAGGGTTTAGACTGTTTACGTTCCTCTACACTGTGTTTCATCCTGTCATCTGAGAATATATATTAAAAAAACATAAATTATGGAGCCCATAAATGTTTGTATTCTTCAATACAAAAAACCTTGCTGAAATTGTCTCCAGGGTGGTGACCTATTATGGCTTGCTGTGAGTATAACTGAAACTATACTATATTGTAACTATTCTGTAAGTATATGCTATAGAGATTACTAATACTAAAAATAATACCGAGTATTAGAAGTCTTTATTATTATTGCTGATGGCCAGAACTTTTTAAAAATATGAAATAACATTTTCATTATGCACTTTTCCATATCACTGTTTTAACCAGCTGCAATGTACATAGATGGCCAACTAGGTGTAAATACATGTTTTTCTTGGTGATTTATGCCTGCTATATATATATTCTGCCATGTATTTTTCTCTTTAAATTAGTGAAAAAAATGCAAAAACGATCAGTAAGTTTTAGGTCAAAAAATGAAATGGAATAGGCAGTGATTTTTATCTTTCATGAAGAAAAATGGTCTGTTGCACAGAGTACTGTGTTGTTGGAAAATGTGATTAAAATGGAGACAACAGAATTGAACCTCCAGATAATAATTCTACAGGAGAGGAAATTGCATGTTTGTTATTCGTGACATAGACATTGGCAGTAGAAATATAACTACAGCTTGAAATTAAAAATGCATCCAGGAAATAACTGGGAGTTTCAGAAAGCATATTGGGTACAAATGCACTTGATTCTGCCCAGCCCAAAATAAGTGCTTGGGCTAATACCCAATACTTTATCATGAGATGTGAAATTTTTTTCAAATACAAATTAACTGTTCCAGGTTTTTTTTTAAACTTTTTTTTTTCTCTTGTTGGTTGGGGGACAATGAATGTGTCTGTGTAGTTGCTGGGCTGAAGGTGCTATGGACCTGATGCATTTGTCATGTAGGAGGGTTCAGGAGAAGGAATACCTACAGGCAGTTCCTCATCTGACATTGCTGATGGTCTTCACTGATGTGGTGAGAACCCGGGATGTAATCCTGGAACAGGATGTGCTTAGCACCACTGTATCTATGTCTAATGTGAACTGTTTGATACTGGCAGTATTTAGCTCAAGAGCAAAGCTTAGGTGTGCTTTTTCTTTAAGACTGCATCCAAACTTTTGTCTTGGGTTTTTCAGTGGTAAACATGATCTTTATGGAGAAAGGAAAGACTTATAGCTTTTCTGCATGTGAACACTCTTTGCCTGTAAACACGCATATTAGCTTTACTGGAAGGCATTAACAATATTTAAGGTTTGTTAGGATAAGGGCAGCATTTGCCTTGTACCTAAGCAACAGTGTCAAGGCTTTCTTGCTGAGCCTTAATTTGTGAGCAGAGCTGCTCTGTTCTTGCTAGGAGTGATGGAAAAAGACCCGATTGGTGTAGAAAGGGCTTGATTGTTTTTGGTGTAGTGTAACCCTGAGCGGGGACAAGGCAGGCTCCCCGAGACCCAGCACCCCATGCAGCTCCTGTAGAGCAGTGAGCAGGGGAAGAAATTTGAATCACTGTGGAGATCAAGGGAGGCTGCCTGTCCCAGGCTGAGTGGGGACAGGGGACAGATGGGCCAGGGTGAGCAGCCAGCCCAGCCGGGCGACGTGGGGATGCTTCTCTGCCGGAAAGTTCAAGAAATGCAGGGAAGAGGGAAAGTCAAAGAAATGGGGGATTTTTAAATGGCGAAGACCAGAAAGGTCAGGTAAGAGTTTTAAAGGCTGATGGTCTGGGTTTTAAAGGTTGAGATCTGGATTCACCATGCTAAGCAGCAGTTTCTCTCTGACCAGTCAGTGCCCTACCAGCAGACAGGCAGGTGTGAGGCCGGTCTGCAGCTGCACCTGGCAGTGCTGTCAGGGCATGAAGGAGATCTGCCCAGCAAGCAAAATACCCTGCTGCTCTGCAGAGCATGCAGCCCACGGCCCCACTTCCGAAACCCTCAGCTCTCACGCCTGGCAACACAGCGGGCCAGTTTTCACCTGAAAGCTTCTGCTGAGTTCGAGTCTATGGCTGCCTCTGGTGTCACTGTGGTCCTTTCTGGCTGTGAGTCTTCCTTTTTTTTTAATCTCAACACCTCTAGAACGAGTTCATCTTCCATTTTGCCCTCTTGGTTCAACTAACCAGATGTCAGTGTAGCTGTAAGATAGGTATTTTTCTACTAGCTGTGAGGAAAATGTATTTAACTAAGTAAGGGTAAAGAAGATACATTATGCTCCTAATGAAATGTGACCATATTCATATTTTATTTCAAGTTTCCCATCGGTGCTAATTAATTACTACCCATGATGAGCTCATTTGAATAGTATCTGGGTTTCATGTGAAGCTGCAGTAGATCATTGACTGGTTAAGAAACATTAAAATCTTACTCTTCAGTTGTATGTTCAAAGAAATGTAGGTGCTGAATTAAAAAGAAAGGTAGTAATGGCAACATAGAGAATGAAAGTAGGGGCCGATAAGGAAAATGCAGAGAATTTACTTCATGGCTTTAGGATCTTTATGTTCTTTTCCTGTTAAAACATATTTAATTTGAAGGGAAACTTATGGGAGAATAGTCTTCAGGCACTTAATATTACTTAATCACCCTAAAAAGGTTTGCCTTTCGGTGTAGCGGTAAAACTGTATATGGTGATTGCCTGTTAAGTATCTGTCCTCTAGGAATAGTTAATTCTGGTGGAATAAGATCTCCAAGCTATATGGTACTTAGTGACCTTGCTGGAATAGCAAAAAATAATGTTTTTTCAAAAAGTACATTTATGGCCTGTTGAAAAGACTCACCTCCTCACTGCTCTTGGAAAGGCAGAACAATGTAATTTTATGGGCTGTCTTCTTGTTTGCAAATGCATGAATTTAATCCTTGAGTAAATGAGTTCTCAGAGGGAGGGGGGCACTCCAGGAATGACACTGAAAGAATAGAGGATGGCACATGTGAAGCTGGTAAAGGGTCAAAGCAGAACGTGGCTGAAACCGGCATTGTGGTTTTTTAAGATCAGAGAGAACTAATGCACTGTGATGGTATTAAACTCTGCAGGCAAATGGAGAGAGAGAGTTTGACCTTTTCTCCTCCTTGGTTAAAAAACCTCTAAAGCCAACTTACCTTGAAAATGACTGTGGAATTATGAGGATGCACCAGTCCATACCTGCCCTTTAGGGATTTCACTAAAACACCGGCTGTGCTGTCAGAGAGCTCAGCTGGGCTGTCCTCCCCAAGGAGACCTTTGGGATGGGACCATCCCAGAGCTCTGGGAGGGAGCGGAGCTGCCTGCTGCAGCAGGTGCTGCAGGTTCCCAAGTCTGAGATAGTAATCTCAAAGCGTATTCATCTGCATCGCTGTCTTGGGATGTCTGCTCTCCGTGTTCATCTCCCTGGAAGCGGCAGCTCTGCGGGCGCTCGTCCAGGAAGCCAGAGAGGTGGGTTTAGCTTCCCGTGAGCACAGGGCTGGGGAGCACCCTATGCTGCACCCTGATGCTCAGCTGCCCTTCTGGCCTGGGTGGGGGCTGCTGTGGCAAGGCCACCAGCTGTGCCTGAGCTAGCTAGCTTAGAGCTTCCGCAGGCCCATTTATTGTGTTTCATGGAGGGGCATTTAATATTTTTCCTTGTCATTGGTGTGCCTAATTGTGCAATGCAGACGAGTGCCAGAGTTCAGTGTTCCCAGCTGTGCGTGCTGACCGTGCTCAGGTAGTGCCAGCTCTTCCCAGGTACCCTATAGAAATGCCGTGCACTTAACACAGGCAGGGGCACTGTCCCAAGGGCTGGGCGCTTCCGCCCTTTATGCTTCCTGACCCTTTCTCTGTTTTACCATATCATGTTTCCATTGACCAATCAGAAAAATCAGACATGCAAAATTTATTGCTACAGTATCCTATTTCAGGGTTGCAGATAAAGTTGCATTTTATTTGAGGGCCTTAACAAGACGCTACTTTTGTTAAATTGTTTTTTCTTTCCCATAATGGAAGTCTCACAGAGTCAGCTGACAGATTAGTGGGACTGAACTGGGCTGTGGGTACCACAAGACGGTTACTTTGCAAAAATGTTTGTTCAGAGGTTTCCCTCCCAGCAAGAGAAATAGTTAAAGAAGCATATTTTTAATTTCTGTTGTTTAGTTGACTGGTTCAACAGCCTAAGAAAACAATTACAGCCGTAAAGACATAGGCAACACTGTTGGATACCACAGCAGCGGAGCTGTTGGATATCCTGCCAAACAATGTGCTCTGTGCTGAGCCTCTGCTGATTTGGCTACATGTGTTGCTAATTTAGCTGAAAAAGTGACACTGGGTGTTATCAAGAATCGTTTATTGCAGTTTTCTCAGATGTTTGTTATTCATTTGAGATGAAGGTTTTAGAGATAAATTTAAGAGTGGGTTCCTAGTTAAAGTAAATGATTCAGAAAACCAGATAGTAATTGCTGTAGGACAGGCTGTACAAAGAATAAGGTTTTCACATCCACGCGGTGTGGCTGCACAGTCACCAGTACCCCTGTCTTCAGCCTGACTAGTGAGCTTTACTGGGGGAGCTTTGAATTCGTGTCAGGGCTGGGCAAATTTTTGGTTGGAATAAGTTGGGCTTTTTCTAGTCAAAAAATTGGAAATATCTTGCAGCTTTTAATCAAATTACTTTCTCAGGAAAAGCTGGAAACTCCTTGATGCTTTTTAATTTCCACTCAATATTTTTATTTCAAAAAAATTATGCTTATTTATAATTTAAGAAAAGCAATACTAAACCAAAATAATTCATTCTCCTTGAACCACTCTGTTAAGTAAATTTAAGTAAATTTAGTTTTTAAGGCTAAAAGATTTAATCTGAAATCTCCTTATCCCCTTGACCTCAAAATATTTTATTACAGACCAAATATTTATTTTCATTAAACCCAAAGGGATTTTTTTGTGGTCCCTGATCTCACTGGAACATAAAAGAAGTATGTTTAAAATGTTCCAAATAAATCTGAATTATTATCTTTTTATAACTAAACCAACACTGTTTATACATGGTGCTATGCAGACATAACATCTAATTTACAGATCAATGCATCATCCAACATCTTATCCAATCTATTTTTCCTTAAAAAATTCCAAGTTTGGGGTATGAAGTTTAATGAAACTTGTGACTTCTCTTAGGTTTGTCAGAAGTGATGAGGTGTTTCCTGTCTGAGATGTCAGCTTTGATCTTCAGTGCATTTGAACATTACTTATCTGTAGTTCAGAACTGCCTTTGGGTGAGGTTGTCACCCTGGGATGAGGTTGTCACATCAGACAGAGTTGTGTCAGGGCACAACTGTGCGTCTATAATACTGAAGGGTTTTGCTTGCCTTTTTGCCACCCAGACTCTGACGACCCTGAAGGGCTGCACCAGTGCCAGATGTCCTCCTTTTGAGCTTCTAGATGGATTATTTTGTTAACAAAGATTGCTGTATGACTTTGGAAGATTTTACCTCTATGTGTGTTTTGTCGTATTAAAAAAAAAGGGAAGGAAATTTATAACTTACCTCTTTGAAATTCTCAAAGGCTTCCAGAACAGTGCAAAATGTTATACTGTTATACTCCTTAACTATAAATTTCATTTTTTATTACTAAGAATTCTGCTATGTGTTAGGGCACATTCTGTCTATGTGTGTGGCCACTTCTGGTGCCAAAAAAAATTACAAAATAGCCTATTTTTCAATATAAATGTCCTCGAGCCATTATTTTGCCTCTGACCTACAGTCTGAGTAGAGTTGCTTTGGCTGCAGTGAAGGTTTCACTCTTCTGTTTTACAGCACCTGGAAGAAGGCCAGACATTGGAGAGAGCAAGGAGGAGTATGAGATACTACTGTGCGTCAGGACAGCCTTAAAATGAATGTCATGTATTCTCAGCTTTGAGAACTGAATTCCATGGGTTGTAATTGAATCTGCTGTCAGACCCATGGGGCTCAGTTCTTCAGCTTGGATATTTCTGTCTTCACATACACAGGAGATCAAAGAAGCACTTGATCATTTGCTGACTCTTCCGGATGGTGATAGCAGCAAATAGGAGAGAAAGAGTAACTGATGTGAATCATTTTAACAGGGAGGTTTCATTGCAAAGGTCAGGCTCTCTCATGTTAAATAGCTATATAGTGATTGAGTCTTTTCTTAGCTGATAGGCTCTGTGTTGCTGCTCACTGTTTAATTTACTCTGTTCTTTCCTCTCAGTTTTATCAAGGTTACATATAAATCCCTGAGATATTGTTGATTGAACAACAGTCCGCAAATAATGCAAAGTGGTGCAGGGCTCCTAATGGCGCCATGATGACCTGCACTAGACCAGTGAAGCCCTGGATCTCCGCAGTCTGAACGCCAAGTTTGCCAACTGATAATCTGCTGTAACCTCCTCTGTCTACTACCACTGCTGTACAGTTTTTGTTTCTTTTGCTTTGTCTTATCCCAAATACCCCTTTTCAGAAAAAAAAATATATCTTAGTTGTGACTGTAAAGAATATGCATTTGCACTAGCCACCAGCACCCTTATGTAAACACAGATTTGCTTTCCTGAAGATGGTAATGTACTCCCAAAGTGTTTGACTTAGGGAGCTTCGAGTGTAATCAGTGATGACAATGTGTGTGCTGTGTGAAGGCTCGGCAGCGCAAGCATCCCCTTAGAGGGGGGTTCATTCAAGTCACAGGCTGATATTTTTTCCTTGGAGAATCTATGTTCAGATTTTTCATTCAGGCATCAGGAAAATTATATTTGTGGTCTATGAGCATGTAAAGAGTTATCATTGCCAATAAGCTTTCCACCTCTTTCCTGCAATAATAACACCTTCCTAAATTACATTTTTCCAACTCAGTAAAGTGGATCTTGCACTGATCTTATCCCTATGGTGCAATGCTCTTAAAAGCATAGAAATATTAAAATCCCACAGGTGCAGGAGCAGTGTGTTCAGCTAAGTAGCTTAAAACTGTCATGTGCCTTTTATGCTGAAAATGTATTTACACTAAAAATAATCAGATCTAATCACTGTTGCCTGTGGATACAGAGGTACCTTCATACTGATGTGCTTTTCATATAAATTTTTATTGTAGGGGTTGAACTTTCTTTGTGGCTGTCTGAAAGGTACTGTGCTCACCAGTCTAGAAATTATAGTTCTTGGAAGAGCTCAGCAGTTCCACCAGCTCATACTGTGGCAATATCCATTAAACAGGAGGGAGAAACGCACAAACAAAGGATGATATTGAAGTTTCATTTTTTTATTTCATCCCTGTCAGAAAGAGGAAATGAAATTTGAGGTAAGAGTTAGCAAAGTCTGCAAAGGAAGAGAGAGCGACGGAACAGTTTTACAGGATGTCTAATGCAGGTGGCATGGTGGATATTAGATGGCTGAAGGCACAAAACTTCATCCACTTCCTTCACTATGAAGTCCAGTCTCCAGGCAGTGATGCAGCAGAGAAGGTGATGTGTGTATGGTGGTAACCACACAGGGCCACTGATGAAATCAAGATGGTCTTTGGTACAGAAGTCTTTGCAGTCCCACCTTTTTGAGGGCAGTCCCAAAATGTGGTGTAAGTAATGCTTTTTTTTTCTCAGAAGTCTAAAATAAATCGTGAACTAATAATAGCACTATTGATGTTATAGCAAATTAAGCTTAAGTAGTTAAAACATGGAGTGGTGAACAAGTCATCATGTAAGTGAGGAAACAGATACAGGGCTGTTGTTACTCTGATAATGGCTCATGCCTGTGATCGCACTCACAGGAAGGGTGAGGGGGTTCCTGTGCTGGGCCAGAGCCATATTTGTGTACCCCCAGAGTACACTACACTACAAATTCACACATCAGATCACTGCACCTTCCATGAACTACAAATGGGTATCACTACCACAGAATTCGTAGCTATGTCTGCATGGTGATGGACCTCTCCCAGTGCCACGAACTGCCTCTGCCTAGGTGAAAGTCGTGAAACTTCTGTCTAGCTCTTGAGCTCCAGCTCTCTGTGAATGCTGGGCTTGCATGTAGGAAAACAGTCACACAGCCCATGTGTAATGGAAAAGTAGTAGGTATTTGTGTCCTGAACAAGTATATGTTCTGATCATAGCTGTTCATGTGAAAAATGGTGAAGGAAGGAGCTGTTCCCACAGTTTGTTATTCTCAACCCTTTTTTCTCTCAAGGGGGCCTAGATGTTTTCTGTGCTGCGGAATTGCTGCTGGGTGAAAAAGAACAGATTAAAATTATTAGGCACAGAGCTATTTTGAAAGCAGGAGCAAGCCTGCCTTTCAGCCCCAAAGTGACTGACCATTCAGTGTGTTCTTCCTTTGTTAGAGGCTACTGTAGTTACTTTTGAACCTTGCTTGCCCTGGATGACAAGGCAACTTCTTTTTGGATGTTCTTGGGATCTTTAAAGCAGATAAGTTTTCAAGTCCCAGACTAGCCTCCTGACAGTGCTGTGTCTTTCCAGCAGAATAGAAAGTATTTTTAGCATGTGGTTTCAAACCAATGTACCTTCTGTCTGTCTAATTATGCTGCCTAGCAGTATACACATTTATTCTACTTCACTGTAACCAGGGCAGTCCTCTGGATGCCCCAGCTTGCAGGTCACACCCCAGCCAGCCTGCACAGGGATACGTGCCTCTCAGCACACCGAGGTAATGCAGTGTCACAGTGCTGAAGGTAGAGCGACTCAGTGACTCATTTTGTGATGCTCTGTCAGATGTACAATGTGTTATGTTTATTAATTGATATAAGTCCTTACTGAATTCACCAGCTTTGTGCACAAGCACCAGAAGTGAAAGCATCACAACTCGATGACTGCATCACTTCTGAAAGATTTTCTCATCTTCTCCTGTTCCCTGACTTACAAAACTGATCTCTTTAATCAGGCCCTCTAAAGGTTTCATTTTGGAATGAAATTCTGATTTTTCATTGTACTTTTTTCCTCTTGGCAGAATCATTCAGGTGAATTCAGCTATATTTGTTAGTGCTGCTATAGAGCTGAAACTTGACTTTGGGGCAGGTAAAGCATTTGCTAAAAAGATATACCCTCTATATATCTTTTTCAAGTTGATCTATGCCACCTTCTATTGCTTATTCACAGATCTTGTTCTGTTTATTTCATTCTGAATAAATCAATGGGCCGAATCCCCCTGGCACAGCTGTGGCAGAGCAGCAAGGCTACCTACATTTTGCAGATGAATAAACTGAGAGTCCATACACTTAAAATGGAGAGGCAGCCCAGAATTCTCTTGCATGCTTATTACTCTTCACTTGTGGCTTTCTGTTTACTATTCACAACAAACAAATGAGGACAAACACCTACACCCTTCTTCTTCTGGTATGAGCGTGCCCCAGTGTCGCCCACTGCTGCTGTTTGTGCGGTTTGCTGCCTCCCCCTCCCTTGGCTGACATTCTGTCTCCACTTCTTGGACCTTGATCCCTCCCTGCCTCTCTTGGGTCATCTCTTCTGTGGTTTGTTTTTGTTTTTTTTTTTTTGCTTTTGTCCCCTGTATTTTGTGGGATTCTCTCTTTTTTTTTTTTTTTTTTTTTTTTCTTTTTCTTTTTCTTGCTCTGGGACACTTCTCCCTGCTTGAAGATAGTGCTTGAACCTGGTGAATAAAAGCAAACCTCATGAATGCTGGAGAGGTTTGTGCACTACTTCAAAAGCAGTATGGAAACAAATGGTGCAAGACACCGAGGGGAGTGAACAGGGGCAGACAGAGAGAGAGGAACTGCCCCAGCAGTAACAGGTCTATAGGTCTTCACATGTTTTCCATTGCAGTTAAGGTGAGAAAGTGCCCTGTGGCACTAAGCACTGCTCCCTTTTGCTGCCTCCCACGCATCATGTTCTCCTTAAGCCTCTGCATTTCTTCTTTATACTGTGTGTGCCTTTTCCAGTGAATGCTGATGAGAGGCATTACTGCAGGTGTTTATTCTCAGCAAATGATCTTAGGCCTTTTCAAATGAGTGGCTGTGCATTACACACTCTGTATAGATGGCTCTGTGCTTGCTGCCCTTTGGTACCCCAAGACAAGATAGCTGTTGCTGACTGTGGCTCATCTTTTTGGCTAGGGTCCCTTTTTGCTTCCAGGAAAATGAGTTTATGTCAGGTTCAGTAATCCTAATGATTGAGAGAAATAGCACTTTAATGCAAGCGTGAGTGTGCATGTGTATATATGGAAACTACAGTTTTGACAAGCCTCTCGTCTTCCTTGGAAAAGAAACGTCAGGGCTTAAAAGCTATGGAGTCACAATATGCTGACTAAGGTCACTAGCTTTCAGTGACTCACAATCTGTTTTTCTGGCAGCCCAACCATACAGCAGGTTGTGCTTTTTTGTCTTCTGTTTCTTTCCTTTAAAAAAACTCTACATCATAAAAGTTAATACCTAAAGATATGCTGGAAGGTCTGTCTCTTTGACATGCACTCAAGTATAGAAATCTCTGTTCACTGGCATCCCTTCCTCACTCTGCTATACTATCCTATTTTTGCACTGGCAAAGATATACTTTTAAAGTTTATATTAGGTTAAAGTTATTATGGAAGGTATTTGCTAGGTTGTCTTTCTGATAGTCGTACTTATTTTCCATTTTCTGACTGCTCACTGCAGACCTGGAGAGGAGTGTTGGGCAAAACCAGCTGAAGCAGGCTGTGCTATTATCTCACTGAGGTACTTAGATGTTTCTGGCTGCCATTAAGTATCCAGTTTCTAAAATGAGGGACTTTTCTGTGCTAAAGGTAGGATTTATACTGTCTCAGCACTTATGGATCATAGAATCATAGAATGGTTTGGGTTGGAAGGGACCTTAAAGATCATCTCATTCCAACCCCCCTGCCATGGGCAGGGACACCTTCCACTAGACCAGGTTGCTCAAAGCCCCATCCAACCTGGCCTGCAACACTTCCTTGAATACTTGGAATTAGTCAAAGAATGTAATTTGTTAGAAGAATCTTCCAAGATAGGCTTTTTAACTTTCATTTTTCTGAATTTTTAAAGGTTTTTCTCTGACTTTCCTCCCCTTTCTTTTCCTCTCTTTTACCCCACAAAAATTTTGTTGTCTACTACCTGTTGAAAAAACTATTGATTTTGGAACAAACAAACATAGAGTCATCAGGAAAGAAAGCTGTTTCATTTCAAGATGTGAAGGAAATTTTAAAATCAGATTTGAAATAAAAATACGTTGCACAGAAGATGTCTGTATGGATTGCCTGCAAACTCTGCTGCTGTGCAGCTGATGGTAGAGCACCACAAGCCTTCAGGCGTCACCACCAAAGTACCAGGCAGCACTTCCACTGTGCTGTGGCCGTACCTCTTAGAAGCAGGTCATAGATAAATGAACCAATTTGTATAAAAATAACCATCACTGGGATGATACTTTCAGATTCATAATAGTGTATTAAATAATGATCATTAATTTGTTGTTTAGAAAAAAAGCCAAACCCAGCCAAGCATTGCCACTTTCTATAGATAGCAATTCAATTACTATTGTGCTGGAGTTAAATCTCATGGTATTCCTCTGAGAAGTTTTATTCTTTATTTATTCTCATTTTATAGACTGGGACACAGGGATATACTTGGCTGAGGACACAAAATGAATCTATTTGAAGTTTTCTAGGAAATTTGCCATAGTTAATATCACTGGTTGAAAGACTCGAGTATGAGAGGCTTTCAGTGTTGTCCGTAGCCTAGCCCTCCTCTGAACAGATGCCCACAGCACAGAAATGTCCATTTTCTGCTTGCACTGTCACTCAGAAGGTTGCTCTGCCTATTCCTGCCAGGGAGAGATCTTACAGGAGAGGAAAATACCTCCCCATGCTCACAAATGACTGAACAGCATTGGAGGCAGGACCACCTAAATCACAGCCCCACTTCGAAAGACTCCTGCTAACATTTTACAGCTTCACTTGTTCTTTCACATTTCCTCCTTTCTGTGTTTTCCTGTGCAAGCTCAGGCAAGGAAGAGTTTTTCCTGGACACAGAAATCTGTGGCTCTTGTGGCATTTTTAGGCACATTGCAGCCAATCAACCGGTTAATGCAGAAAGCTCTTCAGAGCAGACCTGAGGCCACAGCACATCCTTCAGTGCCTGGACACTTGCACCATGGTAGGGGCTTAGGAGTGGAAATTTTAATCTTTTCCAGCATGAAGACAAAGCTCTTCTCTTGACTGAGATCTCATGCAGCGCTGACACTATTTGCTGGGGTTCTGCCAAATAACAAAGGGCAATATTTTCTTTAAAAAGCAGAAAGTTTATTAAAGTTTCTAAGCTGTGTTTGTGAAAATCTTGGGGTTGCTTGATTAGAAGCTTGAAGATGGTCAGACTCCTTCTAGCTTCCCCACTTCAACCTCGTTTCTGTGTGATACTGCAGCTGCTCTGATGAAAAACAGTTATTTAAAAATTTGCTTGTAGCCATGGCAACCTTCATGCACTGTATTTCAATTGAAACTAAAACAGCAGCAGAAGTTTCTTAATAGGATATTTATGAAGATTTTAGTCTTTGTACATTTTAAAATGGAAATATTCCATTTTTAAAGGGGGGTTATCAAAATCTCATTAATTTTGGAACTGCATTTTTGTTGTGAGAGCTGCTGCTTAGCTCTTTTTTGGTGGTGGTTTTTTTTTTTTTTTTTTTAAGATTCCTCTGGTTGCTTTAACTCTCCTGAGCCTAAGACCTGGGGCACTTTCCAAACGCCTGCTTCTCCTGTCTGTGCCTGGCCTCTCGCTCTCTCTAGCAGACTGCTGGTTTTGTAGTGGCATGGTAGAGGGACAGGGCAACCAGCTGTGTTGGGATAAGGCTGGTGGGGCTGGAGCATTGCCAGGGATCTCAGACTTTGCCTTCCCACAGTAAAGAGCCCAAGTGGCTTATTTAGCCCTTTACCCATGCAGTTGCCAGGTGTCTGCCTGCTCTGAGAGAAGCAAATAGGTGTGCAGTTAGAAGAAATAGTACCTCCATGATATTTCAGTGTTTTGTCTCAAAGGCACAAACTTTCAGGTGTACTCAGTTTGTGTAGGTACAGTCATAGTAGGTTTTAACCTCACAGACAACTCAGTTTTCTAGCTGCACCTTGGAAGGGTTAAATTTGCAAAGCTGCTATTTTTCTCTTGTTTTCTTCCCTCTTCTTTTTCTCTGTGCATTCACAACTTCAAAATCATGAGGATAAAATTAAGGAAGCCTTGCTGAGACATACACTCTGCTGCCCTAAACCCCCTCGAGCCTTGATGATATGTTCTGGTGCCTCCAAAGTGTGGATTAGGTCTAATTAATACTGTTTCTTGATCAATGGTTTTGACACAAATGCATCGAAGGGATTTATGTAATTACAGCTGTAGCAGCAAGGGCTTTTTGCTAGGAAGCTCCCAGCACTGTGTCGTGGAAGTTTGCTCCTAATGATGGGGTTTTTGGCCTCCAGCCACCGTAGGTATGTGACTACCCCATCACTCTTGAGGCTGGTTTTTTTTTGCCTGGGCAGGTTTGAAGCTACTGGTTTGCAGGGGAAGATGACTGAGGTGTGGATGGGCACATTCCTCTGTTAGCACAAGTTCATATAACTAAGCATTGGCACCTTTTGTCCATACTGAGGGTATTATTCCTGACCCATACAGTGACATGTTCATTTTTGGAAATGCCTCACAATAGGTTGTAACGAGCCAGCTGAGGAGGTGTTATCAAGGTATTCAAAGAGGATTTTTGTGTTTCTTTGTTCTAATCTGTAGAAAAAAGAGTGGAACTGATCACATTTCTCACAGTACATCTAAGAGAAAACATGTAAGGGATGTGAAACATTCAACATCCTCTAGCCCTCCCATTCTGCATGTTGGATGACTGACATTGTCTCCACCCTCCTCCCAGCACAATGGTCATCCAGCGTCTAATACATATGCCATGTCTATTGCTGTGATCAGATGAGACAGGACCAGGACACAGAAGAATATACACCTATTAGATAGGCAGGGCTCTAGTAGGGGAATTGCACTACTGCAGAAGAGATTAAATGATGAAACTTTGCAGTCCATTGACTGCGCTAAACCAACTACGCTTTATTCAGGGTTGTGAAGGTCTAATGGAGATTGAAAAAGCTGCCAAAGGGGCTGGAATGATATCTGTATTAGAATGGGAAGTTTCTGGTTCAATAAGAAATTAGAAGGATCAAAGAAAATAAGGCTGGGTGGGATCTTAAGGAATCCTCTAGTCTGGACCATGCAATGTGCTGAGAGGCTTTAACAGACATTAAGGAGATGTAGGACTTGGGTTCAGGGCTGGATCTGGGCTTTAGCAGTTTTATGTTGTAAAATTTCTCTATCACAGTACAACCACATATCAAAGGATTTGCACAGCCCTGCATGCCTTTGGCTTAGAGGTGAATGCGCAGGAATGAGGAGAGCTGAGGTGTGCCCGTACTTTGCTGAGTACCAGCAAGTACCAGTGCAGCATGAAGGGGGCTGGAGGTACAGGGCTGCAGAGACATCATCCAGTCATGTCTGTCCCCACTTCCACCGGATCTTATGCAGAGAATAACTTGGTGAGCCCCGAGATTGAAAGCTCTACTGCCTTTTTTGGAAAGTGCCACGTGCAGCACGCAGACACACAGGGCCTCACTGCACTGCCGTCTGTATGCTGTGGATATGGCAGGGTCAATGCCAAACTGTGGATTAAACCAGCATTACCACCATCTACTTCGGGACATTGTACCAAGGCAGTCGTACCATGAGCCAAATCCTTCTGACTTAAGAAAAAAATATTGTCTTCTGTTTGCATAGAGGCATTCAAGAAGCTATAGCATACCTTTCTATGTTTTTCTGGTTTCTTTGTTGATTTTAAAGTGAAATTGTCTTCCTTCAGCAGTTGGAGAAAGTGAACACAATTAGAAGACCAAAGACAGGGGATGACACTGAGATGATTTCCTTCAGTAGGATTTGTGCCCTGTATAAGTTAACTTGCAGCTGGTGATCCACCTTTACTAAGATTTCATTTTAATGGGAATTTTCTCAGTCACTTTTTAGGATGAGAAGATGGAGATAGATCTAACTCTTTCAGCAGTTCAGTGCTTTTAGCTGCAAAACTATAACGGAATGAAAAATACAATTTGGAAAGGAACCAACAATGTTTTGTTCTGTAGCTTCCCACTGAAAAAAAGGAGTTTTTTCCCCCCACTACTCAAAACATGGAAACAAATTCTCTCAACAGCTCAGAACTGGAAGGAATTAACCAAGTAAATACATGAGCTACAACTTATGAAAGCTGTTTTCAAAAACTATTTGAAGGAACCACTGAATCACCACGCCTCCTCAGCACTCACTGGGTTGTACTGCTGCTGCCGCCGCCAGAGCAGCTTGTGGCTGCTTGCATTGCACCAATGGCCTGGTGGAGCTGCCAGGACAAGCTCTTGCAGGTTACCTTGCATTGAAACTAATGTACAAATATGTATAGGAACCTTTAAAAATCTGTTTGCCACCCATTTGGCTTCCTTTATTCAGTTACAATGTGATGTTTCCAACATATCTGGTCCTTCTCTAATTTAACAGCCTAAGAGTTTTCAGACCCACTATGCTCCATCATTTCATAGGAGGTTTCCAGCTAAATCTGGTGGATCTGTAACTTTGAAATTAGCCTCTGTAATTTTCTTAGCGTTTAAACTTTCATTACTCCATCCTGGCTAGACACATGGCAAGCTCTGGCCTCATATTCCTACTGTTTGGTTTTACCTTCCTTCAGGGATTTTTCTTTTTCCCCTTAATCTTGCAGCTTTCATCCTCAGGAACAAAAAAAAAAAAAAAAAAAAAAAAAAAGTGCTCTGAACTTCTGGTTGAATAAAACCATCTTGTATAAATCCCTTTTGAGGTCCACGAAATCTTGTGATAAAGCCTAGTTCTCTGATGCAAACTCCTCAAAATTGGCTGAGAAACTGAAAACGTGCATATTTATTTGAGCAGAACAAATATTTATAGGAGCCTTCTAAAATCTGTCTCCTGCCATCTGGCTCTGCTGCTTCAGAGGCACTGGAGCCTTCCCGGCGTGTTTGGCCCTCGCCTCCGTGTGCGGGGGGAGCGGGGCAGAGCCGCAGCTAGGCTGGCAAGTATTCAATGCGTTCAGTATTTCGGGGCTTTTCCTCCCTTTCCTCAGCATAGCGAGAAAAGCTGCGAAGCTCCCTTTACCCATTAGAGGGCAGAAATGTTACAGCAAACCCCGGGCGCAGCGCGGCGGCGGGGTGGGAGCGCCCGCAGCGCCGACCGGCACCGAGCTCCGCGGACGGGCGGCGGCACCGGCCGCTCCGCGCTGCCCCGGCAAACCCTGTGTAGTCTGGATTGGGATCCCTATTAATGCGCTCCTAGTTCTTAAAAAAATAAGGCGCTCGGTCCCCGAAGGGGAGGGGAAGGGAAAGGGGTGCAAGCTGGAGTGGGGGCATCTGGTGAAATGGGTTGCTGCCTGTCTGTCAAGCATTTGGGGCGGGGAGGGAGCAGAGAGCGAACCTTTGCCAGTTAATTCTATTGGCAGAAATTGTGAAAAAGGTGTCTCGCCGGAAGAATATGAGTTTTAGCAAAGAATTTACAGGTGGTATTGGGACAAGGGGTAAAGTCAGTAAGGGGGTGTTCTCAGAACCATTACTTCCACTGACTGGCACTGGGAATTTGTCCCACTCCTTTCCTGGACTCTGCAGGAGAAGAAATCCAGGGATCCCAGGCTTGTTTAATCAAAATAGCTCTGCAGTTGCATTTGCTTCAGGGATTGGCTGTTTGCACAGAAGATTGCTCATCTGAACCTCAGAAACATTTGCTTCATCTCCTTCCCCCTTCCCTGAAGAAGCCTGGTTTGCAGCAGTGTGTAGCTCCCTTTCGTCAAGCTGCCTGCAGAGCTACTTGGGAAGCCAAACACAGCTCTCCACGTTTATTAAAATGCATTGCTTGCTTTTTGTCAGCAGTGCTGATGTTGGGAAGAACAACAGGGCAACACCTTAATAGGCAAGCCAGGAGCCTGTGTAGTGTTTATCTACCTCACACACACACGAAGTCTGGATATGGCTCAGCTATTGCATTACAGGCAGCAGTGGTATTAGTTTCGAATGGTGTTGGAATTAAGTACAACTGGGCCTGTGTAGAAGCCTAGATAGCTGCTGAGCTTAATAGCCAGCTGCAGAGCCAATTGTCTCCAGGGCTGTAGTCTGAACCCAAATCCAGTGTGGGGCCCTTATGGGTGCAGACCTTTGGGGGCACTGTTGTGGCAAAAGAAAGCTTTTAGCTGGCTCAGTCTGGACACAAAGGCCGAAAGATCCTGTCACCATGGCGGTATGGAGTGCTATGAGGGCTGGTACTGGGGGTCTGCCACTCTCCATCCACACTGATGAAATACAAGAGAAAGAGGTAGCTCTTCAGGTGCTTTGGTAGGAGAGCATATTACAGAAATAGAAACAATTCACCTGGCACTGCCCTCCCATGGGTAGAGCCGCCTTTCCACAATGCACAGAAGCTCCAAAAATGCTCCTTTGCCACACACGGGAGAGAGAATACTCTTCTCTGCTGCCAGTACTGCAGAACCACTCCAATTAGTCAATAGTTTTAAGGTAGAGGTGCTTTTTGGATCTGGAAAGCTACTGTCCAAATCATCTAGGGCTTTTTTATGTGAATAAGTATTACAAATACATGACAGAGAGATAAAAAGCCTCACTGAATAGTTGCACAAAGAGGCTGAAGGATAGCATTGAATTGCTGAAATAAAAATGCATCAGTGGATGTAGGTGGATCTCACCTGTGAGATTTGAAGTCCCTTTTGTCTGAATGTCTAGTTGTGACCAACTAGGATTTGCATCCCATCTCAAAAGGTAGAGCTATTTGTTTAAAATTCTTAACCTTCATTTAAGAGTTGCTTCAGTAATGACTCACGGAGGAGACTGCAGTGAATTGAATCACTACTCAAATTGTCTACTGTGTGAAGAATTTAGTCGCAGAAAAATGTTTAGTGAAAAACCTCTAAGGTCTGAGTCGATCACAGCCCAAACTGCTGTAACCATTTTAACTTGCTAACTGCTGCAGTCTAGGCTTAGCCTCACTGCTGATGGTATTTTCCACTGCAGGATTGTTCTTCTACTCTTCTTTGAATTATGTTGGTATTGCCCAATGTCCAAATGTAGAGTAACTCCATGTTTCCATTCAGCGCTTTTGTATGTAAAATGTGTTAATCTGTTCTACGCAGCAGAGCATCTTCTATAAGCTGATATTTTGGCACCTCCTTTGGTCTGTAGCTATTTCAACTTTCCTGAGCTGTTTGAAGGGGAAATGTGTCCTGGCACAGAAAGCAGAGCTGCAGCGCTCCCACTGCTTGAAGACACTGAGGTATCTTCAGCCAGTGGAACTCTTCCATCAAAGGAGTCCAAGCCTACATGGACATGCTGAAATTGTGGTGGTAACATTGCAGACACGATTTCCTGTGTCAAAAGGAGGTATTTCTTTGTTCCTAGCATGTCAAAGGCTGGATCAGAAAGGTGAGGTCTTTCTGAGGAGGCTGAAGTTTTAGTCTTTAAGGAAAACAGCTACTATGGAGAAGCTGGGCCTAAGGATGGCAGGGGGCAAGGGGATAAGGTCTAACTAGAGATGTCTGTGAGCAGTCTCAACAGAAGGTTTCCAAGATACCAGTGATTCCAATAGGCCATATAGGCAGTCCTGCTCCTTTCTGCACTGTTGAGTAAGCCAGTTTTCAGCTCTCTGCCCAGCAGAACTCAGCCTCCAGCAGCAGAGCAAACAGCCTCCAACACCTCCATTTGTACCCAGAGGGAGGTGCTGCCTTGGAAGCTGTGAGGGAGGACAGGAATCAGCAGCCAGCTCTTTCTGGAGTAGGCAGAACTGCCTGGTACAGCCCATGTCCTGCAACACTCTCAGCCTGTGCCCATCGTGGGCTGTGGGAAGGACCTGTGCAAAAGGCAGGGCTGTCTCAGTGTCGTATTTCAGCTTTCCTTGCCCATAATTGACTGAGTGTTAGACATCTAATCTTGATTGAAGCCAGGGAGAGCCTTGCGGCTCCAAAGTAACTAAGTGGAGAGACCAAGCATTTCATGGGAATCTGAGTAACCTGTTGGATGGCGAGGGGTACACAAAACCTCAATTTCCCACAGTGAGTGATGAAAATTACATCATAACTGACACAGCTGCTGATTTTAAGGAGGATAAATTTCCCAAGAGCAATACTAAGATGACAAGCTTTCAGCTCTGGTGTGTCATTTACTGCTCTTCCCTGTGTTGATTTTTTATAGTGGTTTCTGTAGAGCAAGTGGCTACTCAGCAAAATTAATGTGGCAGAATGAGACCCTCAGATGGGGTCTGGGATTTCATCACTCAGCTTTTCACATATTTCAAAAAACAATGTTATGAGAGACCATTTATCAATTACTTAGTAGTTTGCTTCCCAGCCTACACCACAAAAATTTCACCCGGAGTTCTTGGAGTGCTCCCAGGAGTTATTGGCAGAAGCAGCTCCCTGAAGCTAAAGTGAAAGAGACAATTTAATGTGACTAAAGTTTAAAAAATGCTTCTCTCCTTTCTAATACAAATTATCTGTGATGAATTATCACTCCTCCTAGGGTTAGAAAATAAGCTCAACAACTTATACCTGGCAACTTTTAATAGCTGTGCATATGCAGCCTCTTTGCTCTGCGACCCAGGAGAACAGCTTCTTAATATTCCTCTTAAAGACTTAGTGTTTGTGTTGGGTTTCCTGTAAATTCATAGTGTTTCATTTGAAGCCAAACTGCAACAAAACCCACATAACGATTAGGAAGCTTTGCACGTAGATACAGAAAACGCAGTCACAAGATTGCTAAATAGAAATTGCTCTATCTTTAAATGATCATGAGCTGTCAGCTGTTCCTTTGTTCGGATTATTATAGACACACATAAAACATTTGATTGAATGCTCAAGTTTTCACCAGCTAAAATCCAGACGGATGTCTGATAAAATAACAAACACACCCCACTCCACCCCGCCTCAAAATCCCCTTCCTGCTTCGGCTGAATTCCTCCCTGCACTGAAGCCAGTATTTCATGGACTAAATTGGACAAAGCAAGCAAACAATCTCCTTCACATTGATTTCCAAATCAAATCATTGTTAATCACATCAATATTCCCAGCTGATTCAACAGTCTCGGACGCCAGCTTTCTGGCTCAAAAAAGCTCCTCTGCATGGATGTCATGGAGCCCTCTGTGTGTGCCGCCCAGATTTGCTGTTAATTAGTGTTGGAAATATTCAGGTCTGATTCTCTCGCCTCTTCCTCCCCCCTTTCCCCTCATGCAGCAGGGAAGAAACAGAAATACCGTTCTTCACTTGACAGTGGATTTCTGACCTCTCTCAGTGATGTGAAGGAGGCAGTTGCCTAGTGCTGAAATACAGATCCAGGGCACCACTGGCTTACCTGTAAGCAACCACAATACCTTAGCCGCTGGAAAGCGTGGCAGATATTTCAGTGTCGTGAGCTGCTAATTTCTGGGGCTAAACTCTGCTTTTCTGTGGTACAGCTCTGATGGGAGGTGTGACAGCTTACGGGTATCGAAGCCTGCCTCTACAGGCTGTGCTGACTGTGGAGCAGAAGCCTGCTCCTGCAGACATTTGTCCAAGGGATTAATTTTGAATCCATGTGCATCTCTTTAGGTTCAGTGAGATGCCTCTCATGCTTTAAACTAAGCAAGTGCCTGTGCTTTGGGAGGATGGCAATCAGGGCAGAAACGGTGGAGCTGTGGTCTGACCACAGCAGGAGCAGCACTGGCATTGGGATGCTGGCAGGACTTGGGAGGAGCTCAGAATCAGCTCCTACCCCCACAGCAGCTCTGCCCAAGGTCAGGTCTCACTGCAGGCGGTGAAAAACCCCTTCCCTCCCTTGCAAAGGAGAGAGCAGAAAAGAAGAAAAGGTGGCAGACTCAAACATGACTGTTTCCAGTGATAACAAGAAACCCCAGCAGTGTGCGCACACGCAGGCAAAGCAGCACACACAAACACACAGAGCACATCACTGTCCAGTGTAGAGAAGTCTGTCTGTGACCAGATTATTGGTAAGTCTGAAAAGGAGAGGATGAGCCTCGGAGACTGAAATACCTTCTCCAGGTTAGACACAGCTCACAGGGCCTCTGTCTGTGCACACATGGGCACAGCTGGTTGGGAAAGCATATGCTGCCCATTTGACATGTAGTACATTTACCCTGTCAGATAAGCAAGACTTCAGGACTGTATCTGTAGCATCTATTAGGAATGGCAAATTAATTAAAAGTATGGACTAATTAACCTCCCTGCTCTCTGCCTCTTCCTTTGCCAGAGCAGTGAGGCTCATCCTGCCGTAAGCCCTGCAGCAGCCTGTGCCGTGTCCAGGGCAGCCTTGGTTTTGTTAATGGCCCGTGCGCTGCTCCCTGTGCATCTGGGGACAGAGGTGCCCTCTGCTTAATGAGGCCACTGGCAGTTTGATGATGCTTTCTGTAAAAGTGTTCTCCCCTGTGCCTTTACTGAAATTGTCTGTGGAGTGGCTATAATATGGCCTTAGGTTCACCAGCAGAGGCTGGGATTGGAATGGGGTTTGAAGGCTCTCTGCCTTAGGAGTGGAAACCGGATGAGTTGAAGAGGGCTCTAGAAAGAGACATAATCTTCTTTTAAGATGGTTGAGCTGAATTTAGGGAATATTGGTGTAACATACAGCCCTTTGAACTGTCTAGCAGAGCAGGCTTTGTATAGCCTCAAGGAAGCTTTAGCCAAGGGGAAATTGGGTCTAACTTCATATCTGCCATGGTTAACCTGCTAGAGACCACTGCATCCTCTGCAAACAGCAGAGACTGCTCACAAGCTGGTGAGCACAGCAGGAGGCTCTGCAGTGGCTGCACAATCAGCCCACGTCAGTGCTACAGGTGGCTTCACCCCGTGAGAGCGTCTTTCTTCTCTTGCTGTCACATTTTCCTGTCTGCTCACTTGTAAATCAAATTGCCATGTTCTCTGATGATAATGTTTTACTCCTCTGGAAGTTACTGTTTGCACGGTGGCATCTGTATGATGCTATTTTCCCCTCTGAATAATCATTTTCATAATCTGAAACTGAAAAGAAAACCCAAACAACTACCACGGAAGAAAGGAAAATTCTCATGGAATAAATTAGCATAGACTCAGTTAAATTTCCCTGTAAATGCATATTACTTCTGGAGCTTCCTGTGAAGACAGCGATGAGAATTGCTCTGCTCAGTTTTTACCTACTGACCCTACAAATACTTTCCTCAGCATGCTATCAGAGGTGTTGTAGAGCTGATGCATTTGCTATTTTCTGTTTAATAGAGCTGATATTCAAACCAAGTGATGTCCCTTGTCACAAATATAATTTCATCCTTCTGCACTTGCCAAGAACAATGCAATGGCTTCACTGTTAGATACTGTGCTTGGTTCATTACTTTAAAATATGTTAGCACTTCGTTCATAATAGGTTTGATGGTTTAAACAATACAGGTGCTGAGTTTTTAATGGTAACAATAAGGTATTTATTTTATTTGTATTTGAAGAAGGAGCAGGAAGCACAAGTACCTTGTGAGAAAGCTTGTTTTTGTGAGATTAAGTCCAGTTTTGGCAGCCATACCAGATCACGTCAGCACCCTTTTTTGAGGTGACCCTGAAAATGTTACAATTATTGCAGATGATTTGTCATTTAAGGATGTTATGAAAAATACTTAAGGGGCTCTCGCAACACATGGCTGAGTTTTACCTTTATCCTCACAGCCCAGCAGAAGGGGTCTGGCCATCCATAGGGTCTAAATTGCATGCAGAGGGAGAAAATCTTGCCTGTGCTCAAAAACATCTTAAATCAGTGGCAGAGATGTTTCTTGTGGGGGTGCAAAATTTGACACAGAAGCATAGGCGTGGGTTGGGGTTTCAAGATCATGTGGCCATTGGCACCATCTCCCCTGTTTCCTTCTGGTGTATTGAGTGCTATATTCAGGTCTGATGTGTCCAATTAATAGTGAGATTGAAACCCTACCAAGTGTCTCAAAATGATCCTGCAAGGAACAGAGCATGAAGCTGCAGCAGGAGGGGAGGGAGGGGACCAGCTGTGGCCTCTCGCAGTGTGGAGCAGCTCACAGCAGCCCATGCTGCCAAGGTGCTGTGCGGGTGGGCTCATTACTGAGGGGTTTGGAGGTACAGCCAGTGATGAATAGCATTACGACATGCTTTCTGCCTAAAACATCCCTGCCTTGCAGGGGCAGCAGGCTTGCTTGCAGGGGAGAAGCATGGTGGCATTTCTGGATGTGGTGGACCACCCCTCTGCTCATGGTGGGCTTCAGTTCACCCTGCAGGGCTGCTGCCCTGTCTTCTCCTGGCCCAGCCCCACACCAGCCCTGTTCCTCAGGGCAACTGCACAATCGTGTTGACATGTCCACAAATGGCTTCACTGGTCTTTCCCCTGCTCAGGAAGAAGTTAAGAGGCTGCATGAAATTTCCATATTGCAACACGAATCTGGGGGTTCCCCTGGGCAGGACTTCCCAATGGTATGTGGGGAAGAGGCAACATTTTAAGGAAGGAACATTTGACAGTATTTCTGCAAAAAACAGAAAATATTTTATTTTCAAAGCCTTGTGCACAAAATTTGGCTTCCTCTAAAACTAGAAATTGTTTCACAGCAACATATGCTAATTCATTAGATGAATTTCATTCATTGAAATGCGAACTAGAGTAATTTCTTCCTACTTTTGAATGCAAATTGCAGTTCAGCCTTAACTATGGCAGTATTCCCATTACACAGTGCTGAAGAATGTCTATAATATTTACTTTACTCTTGCTTTTCACTTAGCAAAATCTTTTCTCAATAAGCTTCCTCTCATCCCAGAGCAGCCTTTTATGCTGTTCCTCACATTGCAGTTTTGCACGAAGGGGTCATCTCAGCCCGTCAGGGTAACAGCATCACTAGGGCCATAAGTCTCCTGGACATCTGGGGGGACCGTATTGGGACTTACAGTTCCCTTCTTGTTTCATTCCTGGTGGGAACTGGGTCTGTCCAACCTGCAGCAGTCTAATACTCACAGAGCAGGGGTTTGCTGAGGCATAGCCAATACCTGGATTATTTTCACTTTGATTTAAATGAGCAATTAGCTAATTTATAAATAGAGGAATTTGCTTCCATTTTGATTTGCAATTTGAATTAATGATTCTTCCAGCAAAAATAAACTACCCCAATAATAACAACATCTTTATAACCTCAGTGCTTCTCTTTGGACTGCTTATGAAAATTCTGCATAACCTCCATCAGTATTGAACTCGTACCAAACATCATAACCATTGAAAGAAAGTAGAGGAATAGCAAGAGGGAGAGGGAGAGAATGAAGTTTGCTTCCCCCCATACATTAGATTGTTTCTTAAAAATTGTTTTAATAACTTTTTTTATGCTGACAATAGACTTGCCTGTGTATTTATGTGTGTTATTCTCTCTGTATGAGGCTAATGACTGCCTGAAATCATTCACTGAAAGCAATTGTTTGGACATCCCTCCATGTACTTTAAAAGGTGATAAAGTATAAAGTCTTTGTTATTGTTCAGCTCACATCTGGAGTTGACTCCAGTCCGTGCCTGGCACGCCAAGTCAATAGCCTCACTCTGTATTCCACTCACAACTTTTCCTTTCCTGAGCTTATTCTGTCTGACTTGATCCTGCCGGGTGGTGTAGTCACAGGAGGAACTGTGTGCATGAGAGAGCGCTCCAGTTTGTGGTAGGAAGCCGGTGTAAGGAATTAAAACTCCTGTTGTGACAGAGATGGCAACAAAAGCAGAAAACTTCCTCGTGCAGAAAGAAAAAATGTCAGCTGAGACGTTCAGAGGTGACACACAGGTATCGAGCAATGACTTTTACACTAATTTTCAAAGTGCTGTTAATGTCAGCCTAGGTCAGGTGTTGAAGCTTCCTTGCCAAAGGCTGCCTGCTGAGGTTGCTTCCCACTGCTGTGGCTAGCTGACGGGATTTGTTCCCACCTACGCTTTAGCATAACGGGCACATAAAGTACAGTGAGGAGAAAACAAATCCTCTTTAATGTCCTCCCCTCCCGTTCCAAAATCCTGGGGATTTTGTGTGCCAATTGCACATAACAAGGAAAACCAACTCAAGTTTCCCCGTGGCAGGGGCCCCCAGACCCATACTGTCTGTCAGGCGGTGGGAACTGCCCCTTAAACAATGTAATTCCCCCACCATCGCTGCAACCTCCCACTGCTGTCGCCCATCTCCAAAGGGCCACTATTGTCCAGTCTGTAGATGCTCGGGGCAAGCAAATATCTCAAGCTGAGAAGTCTGGTATTGGTACATTGCAAGAAAGTCCCTCAACTTTAAAATTGGTTATGGTAAAAAGCTCCGATTTGTAGATATTACTGTGTAACAGACCAAACCATCTCAGGAGTTTAGGAATAAACCTGGCATACACTGGTGTGACTGGTTGTGGAGTGAAGGAAGATTGGCACAAAGTACAAAGAAGCCGTGTTTGAAAGAAAGGCATCCTAACAGTCTTAATCTTTACCTTTCAGTATTTAAGTCACAGTGCAGCTTCCTGCCATTATTAGAGCAATTAAAATGCAATTACTTTTTCATCTTTATTTAAGTTCTTGAGTAACTAAAGCCACTTTACATCAAGGGTGATCCATAAAGGAAGGCATTTTGCATGTGAAAAGCTGCAAAGCGTGGAAGACTTTGGGGTATCAGCAGTCAGCAGCCGAGCAACTGAGATTGGTAATGCTACAGTAAGCAACCTCCTTTGCATAGCTCTACAGGATCATGGAAAGAGGCCAATTGCTGGATTTCTATACTTTATCTTGATTAAACGGCTGTTTCAATTTGGTATTCGCTCATTTCATATTTGTAATCACTTTAAGATTTTCATTTTATAGTATTCACTTATTTAACTGCTTGTTTCCTGCCAAGTCCAAAAAAAGAAAGGCTTTTCCCTCTCTTCTCCTTACTGCAATAAAGGCAAGAGTTTACACAAAATTACTTCTATATTTAAAGTCTCCTGATGTAAATCTCTGATTGCTTTAAATAGTCAGAGCTGGTAGATATTGCAAATAAGTACTGGAGTAAAAGATTCTGCTGGGGGAGGCTGACAACTGCCACAAGCATGTGGGCAGGCTGATGGGTGTCCCTGGGGCACAGGGAGGGGTGCAGCACCCCTGGGACCTGAGTGGGTGCTGCTTCTCCTTAGACCCTCCGGAGATTTTAGGGATTGCTGTGATACATTTTCAGGTGTGTGCTGCCTACCTGCAAAAGGGCCATGCCCCCCCAAAGGCTCCTGCAGTGCTGTGGGATTAGGAACAGGAGAGCAGAGGCTGCCAGAGGCTCTGTGTCATGGGCACTTCTCCAGAGCTGTGGGAAGAGGAAAGCTCTCCCCATGGGGCTGCAGTGATTGCCAGACTGCCAGCAGCAGAAAAAACAACCCCTTTTTGGTTTCTTATCACCCAAATTGAATGTCATCTGTATTGTATCTTAGCCAAGGTAATGGGAAAAGAAATACAGTCCAAATGTGCTGGAAAGAATGAAACCCTCTTAGGTTTTAATTCTATTATTAGTGACTAAGGAAATCAACATATTCTTAGGCATTTGCTGAACTAGCTAGCTTTATCACACTCAGTTGTGTACACTTTTTTATTGATGTTGAGGGATGTAATTTAAAGTGAGCAGCAGGAAAGTTAAAAATCATCTGAGGGGAGCTGCTTTGGGGAGAAGATCAAAAGTTGTGAATAATGTGTGTGGTATTTCCCCTTGGCCAATGGGTTCTGCCAATACTGTCCCCTTAACAAAGCCAGTTAAATGCTTTGGGAACCTCAGAGGTGGTGGCACTGAACTGTATGGAATGATTAGATTAGCAGTATGGAAGGATTAGCTGGCAGCTTCCTGTGGCAAGCCCGATCCCAAGCACCTCAACCAAGGTAAACTCAAGGGTCACCACTAGAAATGATGCCTGCAGACACAAATGCCATTGCTCAGCTCAGTTTGGACATAGTTTCAGATTACAGCCTAATAGCTAGGGCAAGACCCTTCCAGCTAATCTCACCCATCCAAGAATTGCACTGTGCTGTAAATTGGGTTTAATTACTGCATTTTAAGTACAAACAGCTTTTGAACTGCTGACGAACTGTGTAACTAGTTTTTGTGAATCCAGTCCTAGAGAAATGTATTATGAAACACTTTTGTTTTTTTGCTCTCAAAAGTTGACTGGTTTTAGCACATACCATCAGAGGGCACAGGGAAGGGCAGGAAGACTGGTCAAATTGCAGACTTGCAGAAAATCAAATTGGTCCAAAAACTTGGCTGCAAAACTTTATCAAAAGAAAAGGCAACCACGGCACAGCCCTGCCAGAGCAAATCCACAGGTAGTGGGGGGCTAAAGGCTGTGTTTGCCTACACTCAGTTGCAGTGCTGCAGTGTGGGTGTTGCTGGACCAGTTCCTGGTGTATGTGGGTATGAGAGTCTAACAGGGTGCTGGGGAAATGACTACCCGAAGAAAACTCTGGTTTGTTGATATATATACTAGGTCAAAAGTGAAAGGCACTCACATAAGAAAAAGTAAAGTTCTAAGTCTGTGGGACATTTGAATTTAAACCTGGATCTGGTTGAGATTTGTATCTGATTGCTGATAGACTGCGAGGAACTGGTCAGTCCTTGGCACAAACCTGGCCTAAGGACCAGGACTCTGTAACTGCAGGGACTGCAGTTTCTAGATTTTTCTATCAAAAGTCTTTCTTTCTAAATAAATATCCTCAGAAGATGTTACAAAGAGTGGCAGGACTGTAAGTTGCGAGTCTCCTGCTTTTAGCTTTTCTTAAGTTATAGTGAAAAGGATGATGAAATGAAGGACTGATACTGCAAGGGGAAATCTAAGCATATCTAAGAGCAGTTCAGCTGAAAATGCTGGAGCCCAAAGGCTCCTTACAATATGTGGGTTTTTCATGGTCAAAAAGCAGTAGTGCATTTGTGGCCTTGATGGTGTCTGAGATCTGAAAAACCCTCTCTATCCTTTGTATGGATTTTTTTTAGCCTTCTAAATCTCAGTGATATGAATCAATCATATCAGAGCACCTCTGTAAAAGTCTCACGTCCTTTCCACTATGAGTTTCGCCCATCATTCCCTTTTTCAATCAATAGAACAAAAGCCAACTTCAGTCTTCATTCATAATTGGTACAGAAAACAAGTTTGAAGTTTGAAAAGAAAGTTTTGATCATTTGTCCTTAACTCAATACTTCCCCCTGCTGCCCCCCCCCTCCCCCAATATGTCTCATTTCTGACCAGGTTTGGTAATAAGAGGGTCCTGGTGGGCATGAGTTCTCATTGGGCTTCTGACACCACTGGAAACAGCACCAGCCTTGCCTTTTGTCATGTCATAACCAAAAAACTTCATAAGGATGTGTGTGATCAGAAACCTTCTGAGATTTACAGAGTTGGAAGTGTTGAATGATGAAGCAAAAGCTGGAGCAGTCATCTGAGCTGGCTCTCCAGAGGAACTGTCACCTCGTGGTCAGAGAAGACTTGGTCTCTTCAGCTCTGCTTCATACCACTCTGGTCTCTTGCAACTCTTGCCAGTTGTACAGAGTGACACAGGCTTCATTATGTCAGACGCAAGGAAACACCTAACTTGAGCTTCATACAATATATAGACCACCTACTCAGGAAATTTCATGGACATCACTAGTGGTAAGATCAATGTTTAAAGGGTCTGTGGGATTTCAGGGGTGTTTGGACTTGGGGGATGGAGGCTTAGGATTTTTGTGGCTCTTTCTGGCACCCTGAGCATCATGAAGCACAGGCACCCTATAGCGGTTCCAGCTCAGAGTGATCTCAGGGTCAGTCATAACCATTAATGAATTGCCCAGCCTCTCTGCACAGTGGAGGTTTGACTTTGCTGTGATTTTGGAGGCAGGGAGGAAAGTTAAAGAGCAGCTAAAGGAAAATACAGAGATTTGCATTTGACTGAGTTACAGAATGATTGGAGCCCAGTCCCATACCCCAGGAGCCAGCATGCCTGTAGCCCTGTGTGCTCAGGAGGTAGGGGGACAGAAAAAGAGATGGTATGAATAAGGGCAGTATCTCACTGCTGCAAGGAAACCAGGAGCTTTAGGTGAAAATTAGAGCAAAGCTTGGATTTTTCAGCATGTTAAAATTAAAGCTAGCTGACTCCTTTACTTGCTTTTACTAGACATGCTGGCTGAGGTGCAGAATAGCCACAAAAATTACCATCATCGCAGACAAGCCCTTGCTTTATTCACTGCCTGGCTTTACAGTGAAGAAAGGTTTTACTCTGCTTGGTTTTACAGTGAGACTGTAATTCTGTCCTCTATATCATAGTCACTGCAGGGCAGGAAGATCCTTGAGGTGACAGAGCTGGCGATGACATTTCTTTCCAGGCTGCCATGCCCTGGCCTGGCTGCGCTGCAATGAGAATAAGCAACCACAGGAGGAGGGTGGAAAATTACCTGCCAAGTCATTTGGTTTCTGAACGAGTGGTCCCCTTCCAGTTCATTCCACTGCAGAAGTTTTCTCTAAACACGTATTCCTGCAGCTTGCAGCCAATTCCACTTGCTTTTCCTCCTGCAATTTCTTCTGTCCTTGAATTTGATCGAACCAAGCTGTAACTGGCATGGTATTCAGGGCTCGGAGGCTATCTTTTCATGAGCTGTGCTCCGAAAAATTAAAAGAGTTGACCCATTGCTCTCCTAACCCTTCACCCCCAGCCCCAAACATGCAGCAAGGCCTGGGTTTGAGTTGGGGAGTTGCTGAATTTTTATTATCTTAGGCAATTTTTCTCTGCAGATTGATTTCTGTGAAACACCTCAGGGTATTTGCTAGCATAAACATTGCTCCAGTGGCACAGGCTGTTTGTTTACATCGATAGGAGGAAAAGAGCCCTTATTACTGAAATTTTGCCTTCTTCCCTCAAGCTTCTCCCTGGGAGCCAGCACATAGGCAATATTGATACCTGCTTTTTTAATTTAGGGCCAATTTTCTATATAGATGGATGTGACGATGCATAAATAATACACCACTTTGCTGCATGGATTGTTTATTCCAGACCTCATTGGCATGCACAGCACACAGGCAAGCCGAAAGCTTCTCTGGATGGGTATTGTCAGATAACTTGCCAGGTTGTTCTCTAGAGAAAATCATCAGGCACACAGAGCTGGAGTTTGTAAAGTCCTTTTATTTTATCCTTTCAACACACTCTCTGCTGGTACAGCAAAGTTCAGGCTGAATCAGCACTTCCATTAAAATTCCTTATTTTCAGGAATTTATAAGTTGCCTGTGAAAAAAAAAAAAAGAGCAGGACACGACTGTGCGAGAGCAGGGCTCCTGGGATTAAGTCATTGGCACAAAATTTCAAAAAGCACACAAAACCAGAATGACAAGTGCCCATTGTATAAAGCAAACGATCGTGCTGGGGGGCTGTCAGGCTGCAGAAGGTGGGCACTGGGGACATCACGCTGCTTAATTCAGAGTGTTTGGCCATCTGTGCAGACGCCTGCCTGCCTGCACCCCATCGTCCCCCGGCTCTCCCTGCATGGGCAGGAGAAGGGGCTCTTCATGTTTCAGAGGGCTTCTGGGCTCCAAGGGGACACAAATGTCTGGACAGCTTGTTTCTGTGGAGCTTATCATGACGCATGATATAGTCTACTTAAATAGATTATGAAAGGCCCAATTCTCCCATTAATTGCAAAATTCTCAAGAACTTCATTATGAGCAGGCCTTAAATGTACAGTTTAGAGCCTTAATCACTTGATATGCCATATGCCATTCCCCAGATCTAATACTGCAAGCAAACCCCACTCCTAAGTGGTTTATGATGAACTCAATTTACAACTGATACCAAATAATATTCAATTCTTTCTTATTGTCTTACTGCTGGGAAGTATCTATCATCTTCTGCATTTTTTTCTATTGACGTACATTATTAAATCTGCTGAAACGAGGGGCTGGATTTAGAACTGTTGGATAATAAACTCTGACCTGCTCTTAGTCTGAGAGCAGTCTTGGTGTTTTCTGAAAAAAGGGGGAATGGCGACCAACCCTTCTGTCTCTGCCCAGCCTGCAGAATACTGGTTTGCATAATGACTGTATGTTAAATTTACATTAGGTTTATAGTTTATAGCAGTGCCTCACTGGCTACATAATGCGTGGAAGCATTCTCAGCATCCAGATGCTGGAATGGGCCATGATTTTGGAAGCTAAAGTAAGTATAAAGGAGTTTCCTCACCTGACTGCATGGTGTTTTGTGTTAGCTGTTTCAGATTAGTGAGAGCCTACCTCTTCTCCCAGCATCTGGAGATGACAACGGAATGTGCTACTGACTGGATTAATGTTTTTTTTAAATGTTTGTTATTAAATTTTGCAAAAATGCAAGCAGGGAAATACAGGCCTGAGAAGCTCAGTCAAAGCAAGCCTATTACCCAGAGGAAATTACAGCAGTCTTACATGTATTAGCAGGGAAAAAAGGAAAACAAAAGATATTTTGTTAAATGAGACTTGTTTGGGTCGTCTGCTGGAATTGTTATTTTGGTTAGTAAGTAATTGCCAAGCTAAGCTGCAATAATAATATAAGCATGGTAATAAGATAAGGAATGCTGGTGGATAGTTCGTGTGAATTTAGATGATTGATCCTGCTGATCATAAGAGCAAGGTGTCTTAGTTTAGTTAATGGCAGGAAGGGCTTGGCAAAATGAATACGTAAAGTATATTGAGTGAGGCATAAAAGCCAAGTTAAATGCAATAATGTTTTGGACCTACTTTCATCTGCGTGATGGCCATCAACACGCTGCAGTCCTGTGCTGTCAGCCTCAGGCAAGGAGGCTGCAAGTCTGAAGATGACTGGCAAGGTTAAGGTGTTCACTTGTGCATCTTGACTGGTGGCACCTGATTTGATTTTCATAGCAAAGATGTGCTAACACACGCAGCTTGGCTTCTGATGCATATGCATGAAGAGATCTTGGAGGGACTGGTCAATGGGGAGAACGGAAGTATGGGCTGCTTTTTATTTTATTTTATTTTATTTTATTTAGACCCACAAATTATGTGTCT
The DNA here is from genome assembly GCA_026212715.1 of Elanus axillaris. Lineage (NCBI taxonomy): Eukaryota > Metazoa > Chordata > Aves > Accipitriformes > Accipitridae > Elanus > Elanus axillaris. Next base: position 8,548,286 of record JANZLQ010000044.1, on the reverse strand, counting down.
ACATTAGACAGCCGGGCTTTTAGGCTCCCTCCATAGTCAGCAGAAACAGATAAGCTGCCTCTATGGGCAACTTTGCTAGTTGCTCCTGCCTTTCCCCATCCTCCTCATCTCAGAGCCCCTAACCAGGTAAGTGAGAGGAAATTAAATCATTCCCCAGAGCTGGCCAGGTTTTCCTACCCACCCCAAATTTCTCTGGCAGGCAACCGAAGCACTTGTAGGAACAGAGGGAGATGTTAGTTGGAGAGTTAACACATCAAACTGCTACCGTCTGTCACACAGAGCACCAAACAAACAAACAAACAAACAAACAAACAAACAAACAAACAAACAAACAAGTATTTCTAATCTAGGTTAGATCAACAGTTTTGCTCCTGCCCATGGCAAAACACACTTACCTGCCTTGCTGTGTGCTGAAGAGTCTCGTGTCATCTCTACTTCCACTGTTTTAGGCAAGCTTCTCCCTTCAAAAAGTGCCTGGGCTGATATGGTGGGCGCATCTAGATAGCGACAAAAATTAACCATTAATGCCAGAAATACAGAAGGCTCTTTTTAAAAAAAAATAAAAAATTCTATAAACCTTCAGCTGAGGAGCAGTTCCCTGGAGGAGCACTCACACACTGCAGACTGAAAGTCTCCCATGGGCATGGGGACACCTGATGCAAACAGTGTGCAGACCCAGGAGCACTTGGTAAAGCAGAACTCAAAAGCTGACAATGGGAATAAATGTATTTCAGGTATAATAGGTGAGCTCCCTCAGCTCCATGTCAGTCCCACAGCAGCAAGAGAGAGTACCTGGACTGCTGCTGGGTGCAGTGGGGCTGAGCACACCTCCTGCCTGATAACAGGCCATCGTTATTCAGCTACTGGAGTCAGACACACTCTCTCCAGGCTGACTTTACTCAAGAGCGCTGCTGGCTGTGAAGCTAGGTGTCTCCTTTTAACAGCTTGGAGTGCAACCCAAGATTTCTGGCTGTCACCCATTGCTACAGCCCCCACCAGCAGTGTCCCAGCCCCGGCCCCAGCCTGGCCTGCAGTGCCACGTGGGTTCAGGGGCTGGAGGGCTCTGATGAGCACCATGAATGTGACTAGAACTTGAATTTCAAAAGTAGTATTTGTTGTTTCACAATTATTAAATCTAGGTGAAAAAAATTAAATCTGGGGTTGGAAGGTATCTGTTTGGTTGAGCACTGCAGCAGGGTGGCAGCCAAAGGACCAGGGGTCTTTCCTTTCCTCAGGTACTTTGGTGACGACGTCCCTGTCACAAACACGGGTATTTTTCACGACAAGATGATGTGTGTCAGACTGCGTGCACAGAGGGTGCAAATATGGGCCCAAAGTATGCCAGGAGTTATACCTTGTGCCAACTCCTACTGCCTTGACTCCTGCTCTGAGCAGTGCCTGCGGACCCGGCGAGGCCGAAGGCTATGGTGGGTTCAGCCGGAGGTGACACCAGCACCTGGCTGGTGGCGGCTGCCTGACACCCGAAGCTGTGGAGCAGAGCCGAGCCCTGGTGGGTCATTCGTCACAGCCGAAGCACCCTGGTAAAGCCACCCCTGAGTGTTGGCAGGTGCCCCAGGGACCGGCTGGATGAGGCCGAGCCCCAAGTAGGAAGGATGAGTAGGAGACTGGTGCGATTATGCTCCAAAATGGTTTTGGGCAAGATGCCTAATACGAGGTGGGGGGCTTGAAAAATTGCTTGAGATGTGCAGCCAGCCCTGGCATGTCTCTTAAATGAGAGCCATCTTTTTTTGCTGGGATAATCTATCATACTTGAAACATTCTGAAAGGCTGTATCTTTCCCCCTAACCATCTTTATCATTTTAATTTAAAAGCTTTTTAAAATTATCACCCAAATAAATGATAAGTAGTAACAGGGTAAACTGCTCTGAGCTCTCCATTAGCGCAAACAATGCAAAGCGACTGTGCTCTATTTACAGAAAATTAATGAACGTAAAAAAGATGAACTGCACGTCATTCTAGTGATTGTAAGTTGTTTTTCATGCAAGGAGGTTTGCAGCTTTATACATTAAAGTCTAGGACAAAAGAAACATCTCTGCAATATTAATAGTTGTAATATATGATTATATGTGAAGGGAATAGAAATAACATTTATTTTATTTAATGAAGACTAATGAAGTTGTTCTGATCTTTCTATTACAGTTTCAACAAGTTTTTCTAATCAAGAAGATCCTACTTTTTGAAAGCTAATTTTTCATTTTAAACTTCTGAAATGCCAACAGAACAGTGAAATGCAAAGGCAATATCGTAGGATGTCAGAACATTTCCAGTTCTAATGGGAAATTGATGCATTTCAGGGGTTTTGTTTTGGTTTTGATTAAAAGAAAAACCCCAGGCTATTATATAGAAAAGTTTGGTTTTTCTGTCACAGTCCTTTATCTATAGACAATCATGGCAGATACTCTTCAGTGGGTTTATCTACAGCTGGATGGAAAAAGGCATCTTATTCCCAAGCCTGATCAGGGCAGGATACCATGCAGTTTAAGATAAAGGACACAGTGTTGTGGGATGGAGAGAGGGAAAGGGATAACCACTGAAACCAACTCCTCCGAGAGCACCAAAGTCTCAGCATAGATAGCCTTTGAAAAGTGCCCTCAGCTCTTTAAGCCTGGTTACAAATATTGGAAAGCAAATAGGACCAGACTTTTTGGGGAGTATTCATGTTCAGATTCACAAAGGAGCATGGCTGTAGGGACGCACCCATCTTTGGGATGTTGCAAAGGGAGGGCATGGACCTGGCCAACCATATGCAAAGTGGTAACAGGGGAGAAGGGCACTGACTGTCCCTCTGGTGTTGTGGGCACCTAGACTAGCTCATGGGCAGGACAGAGTGCCTAAGGCAGGAGAGGGAAAGCTCCTTAGGTGGGGAAAAAATTTAAACCTATATCTCATCTACTTCCTGGGCAAATGAGCTAGCAACAGAAACATGGAGGAAGGGAGAAAAGAAAGCTCTGCTGTTTCATTGCCACCTGCAGCTGTGCTCGTTGAAACCTTGTGGGAACACCTAGAGGGTACCTACTGCTGATGCGGGTCTCTGTCTAGGTGGACCTGCCCCATAGCCCTCTGTCAGCTGCTGGGTTTCAGATCACATGTTGTAGCAGTGCTTCTAGAAGAAAAAAAAAGTGGAGTAGTTGCACAGAATTTTGTTGTCTTAATTTCTGTCATATATATATATTTTATGCTGTGTTGGTGCTGCTACATAAATCTGCTGTCTAACACCTTCTCATAGCATTAATAGGGTTGTTGAGCCTTCAACATTTTTCACACCTGACAGTTTCTTAGAATGCATCAATTATTTTCCTACCTGTGTTCACAGTTTTGTTTTCATTTGTAAAAAAAAAAAAAGAAAAAAAAGGATTGATTTTATTTTTGATTTAAACAGAACTGAAGTCTTTCATAGCCTTTATGTAAGCACAAACATGATAACTACCAAAGCTGATGGTGAAATCTGAACTGGTGAACTGCCATTTTCAGGCCAGCAGGTGTGAAGTAGAAGAAGCAGGACAAGAAAGTTGTACGGAAAATAAGATGAAAAAAATCACTACCTGTTAGTGCCATTTCTAGCTGCATTGATGCACCAAAGCGCATGTAAACACCCACAGATACACACAGAAAATATTTCTGCCCTGTAATGTTTTATTGCTGTACACTGGGTAAAAATTCCTGGTATCATTTATCTTGGGCTGAGAATTAGCTTCTCCCATTCTTCCTTTCCTTCCTTAGCAATTCTGTTTTATTTTGCCACCTGCTTTGTGCCCCAGCTCCCCCCTCCCCCCCCCCAGTTCC
>JANZLQ010000044.1:8514445-8544382 GCA_026212715.1 Elanus axillaris | reverse complement strand
CCCAGTTCCTTTTCATTCTCCTGCTCTCACAATTAGACACCACCTCTCCTCCAGATTAGTGCTGGAATGATGCCCTGGAAGTGGCAGGTTGACCTTCATGGCACTTTCTGCTGTCTCTGGTGCTTCTGGAACAGCACCACAGCACGCAATGGCAGAGAGGTTCTTGTCAGACTCAGGAGCCCTGATGTCATACTAGACTTTTTAAAAAAAAAAAAAAAAAGACAAAAAGGCTTTTGTCCCTGTGTACTTTGTGCTTTCCCTCAGCAGTGTCACCCACACATTTACTTGACTTCTTTCTTGCCCTTACACATATAAAATAGAAAGCTGACAATTTTAATAAGTATAGACTTTTCTGCCTAATTGAGATTAACATAGACAAAGTATTAGCACAGGAGCTGAGCCTTGGTGCCTTTCAGGAAGTGCTCATCTATTTGCTGGGTCAGGTTCTGATTAGTTATTTTAACACTTACATATTTGCAGTGCAATGTCATGGGATAGACCTACTTATGCCGTCCTGCCCTTCGCAGCACGCACAGGGAGAGGACACCCCCCCACACACACCATGTGTACATGCACACACACGTGCACATACACCCGGATGCCCCTTCTCTTTCTGATTTACATGCTTGGCTATACTCTTTGGTGTTAGCCAAACCAGTGGGCATCACTCATCCTTGTGTGGTCAGGAACTGGCACGGCCCAGCAACCTGCCCCTAAGAAGCCCCGGCTCCTCCTCATGCCTGCGCGCGTCCTCGCTGCCCTCTGGGTAAAACAGAGCAATAAAATGACTCCAGAAGAGGTAGGTAGAACTAAGTTAGATTTGTAGTGGTTGCAACCACCAGTAACCACTGGGTTGGTGACCTTGAGCAAGTCACCTTTACCCATGCCACTGCCATCCCCAGAAAGACAATATGATTTCTGGAAGACCTGCCTCACTGACCGTGAACTCTTTAAGAAGCAGAGATGGATTTTGTTAGGTTTTTTTGTACTTCACATGTGTGGGAGGACCGACAGCGGTTTTGTGCACCAGTCACCCCTGGCTCTGGGGTGCAGAGGGACAAGGAGAAGTGGGGCAGGGAGGGCAGACCGCTCAGCCTGTGGCCCTGGGGAGGAGCAGTGAGGTGACCTCTTGGCCGTACCCCGCTCCCCACCGGTACCTGTTTCACCTTGCTGGATGCTTCCAGTAGAGATCCAGCCCCGTGGGAGCATTGAACTTTGCCTGCAAATGACAGCCAGACGTGGCTGGATGCTGCTCACTCTGCTGTGCCAGCTGGGCTCGGCGCTCTGAGAGGTAAATCTGGAAGGGGCTGTAGCCCACCGAACCCTACGGCCGCACTGTATTTCCCAAGAGGTAGCTCTGTCTCCAGCAACCCTCTCCTTTTCCTCCTTCCTTGCCCCCTCTCAGTTTTGGTGTTGTAGACATCTCTGCTGGCTCTTCCCACCACAGTTTCTAAAAAACCAAGTCCACTTTGCAGGGGAAGCAATTCAAGACATGGCAGAAACCATCGGGAGTGGGGTTTGGCACCCGGGGGAGAGGGGCCCATCTGCAGCGCCAGCCAGCGTGGCCGCTCGCCGGCAGCTCGGCACACGGCCGGCACTGTGGGCACAGAGCAGGAACAGGAGAAGGGAAAAAACCACCCAGGGAAATTATTTACGTGACTGATTTCTGCACAATTCTTGCCCTAAAAAGGGCACAGCTGTCACTCCATTTGTCAACATCAGCAAGTAATTATGTAAAGAAAAACATCATTGTACTTTTGACTTTGCCGCTTGTCATATCTGCTGGAGGCCGATAGATGGACCACTTGGATTACGCGAGGTAATCGCACCATGTGAATGCGCAAAGCTGGAAGGGCTCCTCTGGCTTCAGCTAAGCTTGTTATTTTTTTCCCTAATAATAGAGTGAGAATTGTGAAAGAGAGAGAAAATTAGCAGTAGGAAAAGCAGCTCCTCTTTGTTGAATAGACAGTTTAATTTATTCCTGAGCACAATGCACCTGAAGAATGATAAGAAACAACTTTGGTATCATGCTAAATAAATAAAAAAGAGGTTACATAACCTAATTTTCTCTGGGTCTTACAGCAGTTTCTATTTTATCAGCTTTCATTTAACCGGAGTGAAAATTAATAAGACGAGAAAAGTAGGGCTACCTAGAATACTCCGAGATTTCTTAAAAAGAAAGTGTCTGTCAGCTAATGATTTTGTGTGCAGGTCACGCACTGTATGGCAATCCAGGAGGGCTGACCTCCAGGAGAAGCTGATGCTGGGTGAGTGGCACTGAAGGCTGGGTCCCCAGGCTGGAGCTCACCGGCAGAGCGAGCGGCTCCACGCGTGGGACCTCACACCAGCGCTGGGGCTGGTCTGGGTGCTCGGGCTTGGCATGCGGCCGCCTGCGTCTCGGGGTGGGGGGACCAGGGACGAGAGATGTCCCCGCACACCTCTGCTGCACTGAGTGCAAGCTCAATGCTCCCAAGCGTTGCAGCCACCCCTGAGATTCCAGAGGCAGCTGATTAAAACAGATTAAAATGATTGACACTGTGTGAGAGCACAACAAGCCCTTTAGTTAGTAAGTTCCTCCCATTCCCCCCTCTTGTTCCCAAGAAAAAGAACAAAGGATAAAAGAAAGGAAAAGGTGAAATCAACATTTTTAATATATATATTTCCAGATTTTGATTCTGCTTGATTTAGACATGAACCAATACTACAACTGCAATAAAAGGAGATGATGACAGCCACACACCTGCCTTCCTCATAATGTCTGATGTTCACATGCAGGAACACAGAGCCCCTCAGTCTGTCACCAGCTGAAGGTGGCTTCAGGCATAGCTTTAGCCTTTTTGGCTTTGGATACATAGCTTTAGCCTTTTTGGCTTTGGGTATGTTTTTAAAATGAGTCTGGAAAGAATAGTGGATACAAGGGTTTAGATGTGAAATTCCCCATTAAAAAAAAGCAGTGGTAGGTAATTTTATTATTTTTTGGTTTCCTGTTGCATTGCGAAGGAGGCGGGGGGAGTTGAGGAGGCTCCTTTGCAGCAGTTTTAGTCTTGATAAATACAAGTCACATTAACCCAAAGAGGAGGGTGTCAGTGCCTATCTGACTAGCTGGTGAAGGTGAGGGGGGAATTGCGTAAGTGCAGAAACTCAGCCTGCAAAGCTGCTGGGCATTGTACTGCAGCAACATCTTTTGGACTAGATGTTTCTGAGAGGCTTAAACTGCCACACTGAAAGGTGGAAAGTCCCACCCTCTTCGACTGCGGGGCCGTTCAGCTGCCACACACGAAGTGTGTCCTGCTTTTCCGCCCTTGGACTGAGCTTAAAGGCTTCTGGTAATGAGAAGACCCGATGCCAGGAACGTGTGGGAGCTGGCTCACCCTGCTCCCAGCAGTGATGCCTGTCTGCCGGCCGCTGGTCCTAGGGCATAACTGACTCTTGCAATGGTCTGACATGGAAGTAAGCCTCTTTACAAGCATTGTAACTGTGCTGCTGGAATTAAACTTGTATATGCAAATTGTAAGCAGTGACAAATGTGGCCTGATTCCTCAGGCGTCAGGCATTTACATCAGTATCTTTTGTGCTTTGGAAACACAAAACGGGAATGGGAGAATAAATTAGCCAGTATTAGGGGTTATTTCACTTGGGCTTCTATTTTTTACAAAAGGAAGAAACTCCATGGTAGTGCAGCATGTTGATTGAAGCTAGCCGTAAAGAGGAAATGGGTGCTTTTGGCTTGCTTCTTGCAGTGTGTACTGCTTTCACGACACTCAGATAATGATAAAACTTGCATATCCATGGCTCAGCAAGTCATGACACAGTTCCTTCTCTGGCCTGTGGTGTGCCAGTCTCACCGCTTGTCCCGCAGCGCGGAGGGACGTACAGACAGGGGCTACAGGCAGACAATTGCTGTGCACCGCTGCTATCAGGCCAAGGGCACCTCTAGCCTGAAACATGTCTGAGAGGTCGCCTGAAACAGTCTGGGGCCATGCTTCATGTCAAAGCCATACTGCAGTACAACCATTGCTGCCGATTTACCTTCTCTGTACTGACAGGCTTTCCACCATAAAAAAGATAACACAGGAGCACAGCAAGCTGCAGATATGCTTTGCACTGGGTTGTGGTATAGAAATATATTGGAGATGGTATTTACATAAAAGACAATTACATTTTTATTTTTGTGTCTACTTGGAATAAACCTAAGTAAAAGCTAAGCAGACTGTTTTCCTCTTCACTTAAAATATTACAATTAGTGGCAACAGCTGTGTTGCACAATTTATTATTTGTATGTGCAATGTTGTAAAATACACTTTCCCAACATTATAAACTAGTGTACAAAAAAACCTGCAACTATCTAATTAAACAACATTAAAATGTTAATCTAATTTGGAGTAAGAGAACTCAACATAATTTCTTGTCTTTAAAGTGTTTTTCTTAGTCCTTTACCACAGGGAAACTGTGCTCTGGGGGGCGTGTGTCCTTTCACCATACATGAGGTCTGCAAAATACAGGCTGACGCTCCAGTTGAACTTAATATTGGGATAGAATTGGAGAAGTGTCCCACGGATGGTCCTTCAATCAACAAGATCTGAGTGAAACGAGGATTCAGAGGATCACAGTCACTGCCCTGAGTGGCACAGGGAACAGACTTCATCTCTGCACCTTACGTTTCATGGTGAAGACAGTGGCTAAAGAAGTAATTCTTCTCTGGCATAAAATACTATTTTCCCACAGCTTTTCATCCCCAGGAGTTACCTAACGCAGAGCACAGTGGGAGGCCTCTCTGCAAGGACAAAAAGGATTGCTCACAGCGTACAGCTGCATTAATCTTTCTTTTGAGCTGGTGTTGCATTCAGTCCCTCATCTCCCACATCAGCCAATGCCTTAAATGCTCCCCTCTACTTCCATCTGTCCTAGTGTTAAAGCCCATTGCTGGTTGCACCCTCCTGAGAGGTGCAGTGCTTCCAGAAGACCTTTAGTCCCGTGCCTCAAGGCGCATGGGCAGGAAGGTGGAAAGACCTGGGAGCCAGAGTAACTGCTCATCCTCTGGCATCTGATAGGAGCTCAACCCATACGTGGTGTGACTCGCACCCTCAGGAGACTGATTAAGCAGAGGAATACCTCTGTGTAGGTTATAAATAGCCTAAGGAGTACATAGCCCATTTCAAGTCAAAGTCAAAAGATGACCTTGATTGTCGTCATTGGCAGATTAAATCAGCCTGTGTGCCTTTGCCCAGAGGTGGATCAAACAGGAGCACCTATAAGAGCAGGAATAGCTGTGAGAAGAAACTCCTTCTCTTGGGAATTTCACCAGCAAATCTCTGCTGCTGTGTTACCTGACTGCAGCTCCAGCCTGGCATCAGTAACTCTGGATGGAAATGCAATGTCAGCATGTTCGCAAACGCGCTGTGAATAAGGTTGCAAGCAGGATCCTTCAGACCATGTATGCTTAATCTTAGGTGATGGATTTAGCTGAGGTATAAGGGAGTAGGCTTTTCCACCACTGCAGCCGAGGTTATCGGGGACTGTGAATTGATCTGAGCTGCTAGATGCCTACAAGTACAGCCCTGCTTTTAGTGAGCAGAAGTGAGGACACATCAAAAGCAGGTCTCTTTTGGAAAGACCCATTAATGCCCCCCCAAGATACTTAATGGGGGTTTGTATTGCGTCTGTGCTTTTAACCTCAGCTGTGAGCTGTTTCTTCAGCTCTGAGAGTTGATTGCAGTCCCAATTCTACTTAAGCTGGCAGAGTATCTTTGTACAGCCCATTACAGCTGCCACTCATCTAAATTAAATAATTTGCATTGATTTGATTAATACAAAGACTTTTTAGCCATTTAGAATGGAAACTGATTTTCTCTTGCTGTTGCACATGCAATGCCTGGAGATGAAGGTACATCGGGCTTGCTTTGCCTTCCAGACATCTCCATTCCCACTGCTCGGTTGGTGCACATCAGCTCACAGAGGTGCCTCACCATGCCATCAGCTAGGCACATTTCAGGGTGTTCCCGCTTGTTTCCCACCCACCAGCAATTGTTTTATCAATGCTGTATTTTCTATGCATGCTTGCTGCTTTTCTTCTATCAATGAGATGAAATACAAGTACCTGGTGCTATGTCATAACCACGAGAGAAGATATTAAACTGAAGCTCATCACCTCATCAGTCTATGGATTGCAAAGTATTTATATGACAAATCAAAGTCTTTTCCTCTGAAATGAAGCCATTTGTCTCCTAAATGGGAACCTCCCTCTGATGAAGAAAACCATTCTGTTGGGGTTACAACTTTGCTTCAACGCTGCTTTTCTCCAGTAGTTGTGGAGAAATGTAATGATAAAAAAAGTATAAAAATTTATTTTATTGTGTCAGTGAAAGGAGGGGTGAAGTGAGAAAGTGAAAGCGTACTTTAAAAAAAAAAAGGCAGAGATAGGTTCTATTACAGATAGAAGGTGGAACTGAAAACTCCAGAAAGCCAGATCAAATGCCATACAGAGAGATTCCCTCAGTGATTAATTAGTTTGTCAGAAAAAAACGTCAAATAAACTGTGTTTTTCACTGTTTCTTTTGCTGGATCCTGTGTTACACTCTTGGCAATCCCAAGGGGAGCCCTCCACTGCTGTCAGTCGCAAACCACTTTGTTGTGGTGCCCTCTGTTCAGTCCCAGGCTGCTCCCGCCTACAGAGAGCACAAAAAGAGAACAGAACCTCAACACCTATGGGAACCAGTTATCGGTGGGGTGGGGGTTAACACTTTACTTTTCAATGCACTCTGTTTTGAGGCAGCAAGGCTTTTGCTGTTCAGTTCTTTGCACTGCAATCTGCATTGCTTGGTAACTTTAGGACAAAATGAGTTGCTCATTCTCTCTCATGAAAAGTATCCCATGTCCAGAAGGGAACTGAGGACAGAATGGGGAGGGAGAAAGCATCATGATGAGAAAGAATTGGTGATCTGGTTTGGTTTCATCCCAGCCTGTGAATTAGGAAATGTTCTGACTGGCTACAGCAATACCAGAATTAAATAGTTCTTAATTAGCATCAGTCGTTATATATGTTTGTTATATAGCCAGTGTAAGGGGAGAATTGCTCAATAAAACTTTTGTTTCATGAAGCTACGGGAGCTTTGCAGCATAAATAGATGTGTATACATTGGTATCAGACCTTGTGGCATATGATATATGCTCTTAAGGGAAAAAAAAATTGTATTTAACGCCTGTGGTAGTAATAGTGCTTTTATCTTGCACTAGACACCCTCTAGACACTGCCAGCCTCACCCCACTTTGCAGGACTGGCACGCAGGAGTGTCAGCAAGCCGGTGTGCCCTGCAAACCTGCAGCTCTGTGCTGAATGTGCTATCTCAGCTCTGCTCATCGCTCGGCTGCGGTAAGAAAGATTGACAAAGATAGAAATGAAAATGATATAACACTCAAGGAATAGTTGATATCTTCAATTACGTTTGTTGAGTGAATCTGGGAGTAAAATCGGCTACCCTACAAGTCTGATCCTAGAGGCCCTTCCTGCAGCGGGGAGGAACCATGGAGCACCCTGGTGGGTTTACAAACATGCACAAAGCCATGTTGCCCCCGCAGAGAGGTCCTGGGTGCAAGAAGTCAGTGGCTTTTTTTGTGATTCCTCAAGCTGCTGCCGGAGGCAGCTTGCTCTGTAGAAGTCCTGCTGCGAGCTTGGGCTCGTTCTCCCAGCTGCATTCAACACAGCCCATGCTTACCTTTGGGGGCACATAAGAGTACCACGTCCCACTGACTATGCTGCAAAAGACGGCATGTTGTTCTTCTGCTGAGGAATCAGCTCCTCAGTCTGTCCTTTCTTTTTCTTGCTTGTTTCTTCTGGTCCTGAGGCTCTGTGGAGCTGTGCAGGGCAGGACATGGGTGAGATGCTGTCATCCTTGCATGAGCAGGATGAATGCGGCACCATCAGCATCTGATTACTGGAGCAGATATCATGAAATCTGAAATTTATTTCAGGTTACTGAAAGAGGACTAGCTGTGCCAATGATGTTTAACAAAACGTCTGTTTGTCCTGGGTCAGCAGGCACCAAAGGCAACCACCTGCTCCTGCCCATCCACTCCCCGGCTGAGCAGCCGGGGCCTGACTGCCAGCTAGGCTTCTAGGTCATCCAGCTGCCATCAGTTTTCTTGGAGGCTGAGGAAACCAGAGTCCTCCCAGAAGCAGAAGAAAGCCTCACCACGTTAATTTTCTATGGTTTGACCCGTGTCCTTCACAGCCAGGCTTTCTGGGTGCTGTGGCTGGCAACTTTGTGCAGGAAATTGTGAACCTTCTCCTCTGACACTCAGGTGGGAAGGGAAAGACATGTGTGACTGTGTTTATCAACGTATAGAAAAGAAGTTGGCTGGTGCCAAAATAGTCAGCAACACCTACCCTGGTTCTTAGATGTACTAATAAGATACCTGTAAGGATCAAGAAATTACATCTAACAGAAATAAAGCTCTGACGCTTGTCTGGCTGTTGGTGTGTAGGTAGGCAGTGGGCAGCCCTGCCTGGCTGACCTTCCCTCTCTCCATCGACTAACCAGCACCACGCCAGGGAACGGAGCAGGTGGGAGTCGTTTGCCCCTTTATCAAGTTAGAGATATGCTTGTGAAAAAAAACAAAAGGCAGCAAAGGTATCACTAGGTATCACACACAGGGTAGAAATGATGTGTCCTGCTGAGACCAGAGGAGCTGTGCTGCTTTTGAGCAGTCAGGTATCCAACCTGCTGATTCTCAGGTTTAATGCAGGTTAAGCCCAAAGGTCACAGGAGACAGGAGGAAAGCAGAAGGGAAGGGTTTTGGGGTAGAGCCATTAACAAATTCCTGTAAAATATCTTTTCCACTCTCTCCACTATTATTTTTTTTTTAAAACACTCAAACTGGTTCCTCTTTTCCAGGCTCAGATTTGATTTAAAGCGCTGTTAGGCTTCTTAGATCTATTTTGGATTAGCCTGTTCAGACAAGTCTGCAGGCAGATCCCATTAGCACCTACTCTTTCCCCCACCTTGGCGAAGTCCCTTTGTGTGACCCGGAGGGTGATGAACAGCTGAAAGTGTAAACTGAGAAATAGCCAGTGACTGCAGCAGTGAGCACACAAGCAGGGACCAACTAATTCACGCACAGAGGCCGTGTAGGTCAAGAGAAAATATCACAAATAGCCAGACAATGCAATAGGTACCCACTTGTCTCTTTTTACAGAATATTTGCAACTTCTGTTTCCCTTGCTTTTAGCAAATGGACTGATGCATTACATGTCTGATAATTCTCAGGAAAGTTCCCTGTCTAAATTTTTTTTCTTCTGTGAAAGCCTTTAATAATTCAAATCCAACCTAGAAAATCACCGCAAGGGACACTTTGTCCTCCCAGTTGTGCAGAGGCAGGCCTAGACCTGCCTCTCTGATGTTGGACTACTTGAGACGCCCCCTTACAGATTACCAGGCTTAATTTAGCTTTTATTAATTCTGCTTTTTCCTAATATTAATCCACAGACCAAAGAGACTGGCTGGTTGACATGATCCTTACCACAGCTGATCCATCAGCCAAAATCAGTCTAAGTTTTGCTTACCATCATGGCTGTTAATTTTGCCTAAGCTCTTCCATAGGCAGAGAATTACCTGCTCCATCCAGGCAGCTCTGGCAGCAGCAGTTCAAACGGAAGTTACTGGATTTCAACACTACAGACCAGCATGGTGCTCCATGCCTCAATCTTCATTCAGGTGGGCTGGCAGAGCAGGGGAAGTTATGAATTTAATAAAGAATTAGGAATTGTACATACTAGGAGGTATTAAATAGTATGGGCAAAACTTAACAGATTAATCTTTCTTCTTTGTTAACATAAGTACCTGGAAAAAACATGGAACTTAGGTCTACAGTAATATACATAGATACTTTCATACTTATATGTATATAAATCTTATGGGTATGCATATATATATATTTCAAAGCAAGGATATTGGAAGTGCACACCTTTGCTTCCCAGGGTTATAGTAGTTCATGATTACTCAGTTTAAATCCTCCCACTACATAACTGCCAGGATGAAAATTATGTTTTGGTTCCTTTCCTCCTGTACAGTGTTAATTTTTTAATGTCAAATGTGATGTTTTTGACACTAATAAAAAGTATTAATTTGTAAATTAATTTATTTATAGGCTTTTCTATAGAGTTCAGCACCATCAAGTATGAATGCCCTTAAAAAGTTGCTAGGTGACACTGTCATACCTCAGTCTGATGAACAAATGAGAGCTTGTAATGTTGATGCAGTGACTTCAGTCAAACATCCTGCTTTCATTTTGATAGAGGCTTTTTTCTTTTTTTTCTTTTTTTGCAAATCTTTGTAGGTTTGTTATGAACCTCAAGCAAGCTCAAATTATACTCTTCACCATTATGATTTAGTTCATAACTAACCTAGTTCATAAAGTCAATGCAAATCTTTCCATGTTGTTTTCACGGAAATCAGAGCAAATTCATATATTTGCATAAGCAACAATATTCATAGACTGATAAAAAAAGTTTTTTTCAAAACTTCTAACCTGAACTGCATTTATCGAAGATGTAGCTAATTCCTTGTTTTCCTGCCTGCACTGAAAGGGAGTACAGCTGATCTGAAGAGTGCATTGTCTTTGTAAAACTCCTTCACATTCAGGAAGGCTAGTTAAAAAACCCACACATACAGTGGAGCCAAGGTCCTGCATACAAAAGAGAAACATATGTGTGTATGTATGTGCTTGGGAACCCAGGACAGAGGGGTCAATTCTGACAATATAGATCCTTAGTCAGAACAAGCATATTTTTTTCCAGCTCTTTCCCAGTAGCTGGAACCATAATAGCTAATTCTAGAGCTTTATGGCAGGGAAAAGGGTGAAAAGGGCAAATACCCTTTTATTTTTTCACATAGTTTTCCTTCTTTCTTATTTTTTCCTTTTTTTTTTTTCCTTAAGATAAACATTTCCTGATTTCTTTCTTCCCTGTTTTGAAATAGTGAGGATGCTACATTGACTCAGAGTGGTTACAAGGTGTTTCCACTTACATGAAATCGGTGAGAAATGTGTTTCTAACAATTTCCCTGCTGGCAGGAACCCATGGAGCTGGGAAATGTCTCAGTGGGGCTCATCTGCAGCAAAACTGAGTTTGAATAGGGGCTGTCGATGGGCTTTTTCAAGGCTTTGGCCTGGCTCTCTCTAGCAACATTTTTGTGATCCGAATTGGCATTGATTCGAGATGTGTTCCTGTGCAGGGTAAACAATAGCTTAAAGCAGCTGCTAATTAGCACAGCTCTGTTCTGTTCTTGCTTTTCATGTCTAGATACCTCCTTCAGAAATAAGAAGCAGAAGGAAAACATCCAAGCAGAAGAATCAGAAGGCAAAGGAAAAGAAATGGATGGGGATTGCAAGTGAAAAATTAATGAGGAGAGAGAGACCTCATTTCACAAAGCTTATATAAAGCTGGGCTGCATCTGTGCAAGGAACAGTGACCCAGAAAGAGAAATCTGTAAAAATTTGGAGCAAGGTGCAAAACTTGGTAGCTTTTTTCCCCTCTGAGACACACCTACATTCACAAACAAGGATCCCTTGTTTATGGCCACTGCAACCTCATCTTTGAAGTTTCTACCTCCCTTTCCCTCCCCTCCAGCAGGTCCTGGCTCGGGAAGCAGCAGGGCTCTCTCAGCGCTCATGAGGAAGATTGTGGCCAAGTGTGAGTCCAGAGAAACTGTGCTGTGGGCTCAGCATGTCTTACCTCACATTTATTTAGGGATATCAAATCTCCTTATGCAGCCATTTTCTATTTATTCTTCATATATATATGTGTGTGTGTTATATATATATATATAAATAAAAGCACTTAGGTTCTGGCCCAGATGAAACCCTTTGTAAGAACGCTGCTGCCCATCTGGCTGCCTTATAGGAGTTCCCTTTCTGGAAAGTTTAGGATTGTTCCCAGTGTAGGTGAGCAGATAAAAAAATCTGTGTTTTCAGGTGCAGCAGAATTCTGCAGAAAGTCATTCTTGCTGAAAAAAAAAAAAAAAAGCACATGGATAGTACTAAAATGGATGGGGAATCTTTCTCAGTATTTTACAATTTAATGGGCATCTCCCTTCATAGCCGATCCCAGAAGAAAAAGACCTTTACTACCTTGCATGACAGGGCTGACATTCTTACCCCAAAGGCTCGCTACTTAATACCTGAAAAACAGGACTCTTCACAGTTTCCCTGGAAGAGTGCGGAGCATCAGCAGGAGTGCCAAATCAGCACGGTAGTTTGAATTACACCCCTTGCTTACTTGCCTGTTGCCCTGAGTGGAGACTCAGGACAATTATTTAAAATGAAACCTTTTGTCTTCTACATTAAGAACATGTCAGGTAATACTGAGCAGCTCACTCTGCTATTAATGGTAGGTAACCTCCAGGTATTAACACATCACTTACCTCTCCTACTAATTTCTCCTGCCAATCTTTGCCTTACAGTTCAAATAAAGGATCGAGGCATCATATGCTATCGCATTGCATAAGCTTTTTCTCTGAGTAGCATCATCTATTAGCAGTCAGTCTAATTTGACTGTTTCCAAGCCAGAAAAGACAGCTGTCAGCCACCTCCCAGAATGGATTCAAAGGCTGTAATCAAGAAACCTTCTCCAAGAATTTGTTCAAAGCTGGTGCTTATCACTCTTCAAAAGTCTGTGAAGACAATAAACTAGTCAATTTACTCTAATGGACAGGTGTAATCTGAGTATCTAGTGTCTCGTTAATATTGACTGGCAAGACTTAAAGGAATTTGAATGCCATAGATGTCAGCTGCTAGACTGGCAGGACATGAAGCAGTGATGAGAAATATTTGTACCTGTGCAAGAGGCTAATTCCTGTTTATTTTCTGAGGTGTTAACTGTCAAAATTAGTGATGTTTAAAACTTGCACTTTGTGAATCTGTTCAGATTTCCTTTTGGAATAACTGCTGTTCTCATAAGGTTGCAAGGAACCACGATACAACAGCAGGGATTTCTCCTGGTGAATCTGATCTGGGTCTCCTCTATATTTGGCACCAACTTCCCTGCCCTCTTCCGACTCCCCCAATTCTGCCAGCATCCCAGCCACCGATGACTTAAAGCATGCTTGTTCTCATATCACTTGTGCCAGGTAGGGCAAAGGATTATTATTTCTACTTACAGACTGGGAGAGCAACCACAGAAAGACTGCTCCCCACCTCCTGGAAGCTATTTAGCTCTGTCAGAGTCCCTGAGTGGCACCTGCAACCAATGAACCCTGAAGCAGTGTTTATCTCCGCAGGGCCAGACCACCTTGGGGGATGCAGCTGGCAAGGCAGCCTCACCCAGGTTGTTTTAGGGTATTTATGTATTTTGGTTTTGTTTAAGAATGCTTTTGCAGAAGGAAAGACTATTAAGCCATTGCACAGTTAGGTCTAGAAAAATACACACTTCCCAAAGTCTGATTTCTTTTTGTTTTAGCAGCACATTATCCCTTTTGCTACTGGCACCTGCATCTCTCTGACCCTGGGAGCTCTATGCTGAGGGAAGAGCATCCCTAGGGGCTGGCTCAGGAAAGTCTGGGTAGCCAGCAAGTGACTTCTTAACCTCAAGATACTAATTAAAAAATGCCCTTGAGTCAGCTCCAAGTCAGGTAACAAAAAAAAAGGCCCTGAAAGGCCTGGAGAGGGATGGATGTTCAGTAAATAGCAAGACCTGTAAGACCTTACTGTTGGTGACAGGCAGATAGTTTCATAGAGCTTAAGTCTTACTGAAAGTTGTTTAAAACCACTTATATACAGTGTCTTTTTCATAAACACAGGCAAATCGTTCCCTTTCCTCTTCCCAAATATCTGATTATTTAGCAGAGTTGAACTATTAGTGTTTTAACACAGAAAGAACTATACACAAGCTCATAACAGTATTTTTACAATAAATTCTCGGCTTTGGCTTTTGTGAGCTGAAATATCTTTTCGATACTGGTAATGGATTAGAGCTAGATAAACAGTATTAAGAAGACAAAATATTTCTTGAATGTGAGCATTTAGGGGATTCTGAATAATTTCCTAT
The DNA here is from genome assembly GCA_026212715.1 of Elanus axillaris. NCBI lineage: Eukaryota > Metazoa > Chordata > Aves > Accipitriformes > Accipitridae > Elanus > Elanus axillaris. Next base: position 8,530,344 of record JANZLQ010000044.1, on the reverse strand, counting down.
CCCTTATCAATCTTTAAAAGGATTTTCATTTACCACTGAACAGCATATCTAAATAAATTGTAAAACAGAGGTTTGCCTGTAAACCGTTGACTTTGACCATCTGCATTTTATCAAACACAACTAATTTGCACTTTAACCTATTTCCTGCCTTTTTTTAGGTGAGTGCAACTTTCCAGTATGAGAATAAAACATTCTTACATGTAACAAATAGAGCATATCTAAGAACCTACTTTTGATGAAATAGTTTCCAAACTTTTGATGTTTGTGGTCGTTATCATGAAGGTTAATGATGATAGGAATAATAGCAAGCAATAGGTTCTGAAACTCTTACAATAAAAGAGGAACAAAGTGAATGTGGAGCTTTGATGCACTGACATTGATATGCATCTATTATCCTAGTATTTTACTAACTCTGCAAATTCCATTTTGCTTCAAGATTTCTGCTTTTTTATAGCAAAAGCATTGTACGGAAAGCTGATGTTTTGAAAATGAACTGATCTCTCATTAATTCTGCATCACGATAAAATTCTTTCCATAAGCCACGACTGCTATGAAATCTATATTTCAGTTGATTTAGAAAAAAATTATCAATTTCTGTATACTGGGGGTGATACAGAAATCCAGAAAATCTAGACTGTAGTGAAAATAATGAAGCCTATTTAATTAGGAAAAAAGTGAAAATATCAAAGACTTTCCCATTTCTTAGTGTGTGCAGGACCTCTCTCTATGCCATCGAATGCAGTAGAGGCTTTGCCATTGACCCCAGAGGGTGGCTGGGTGCTCCCTCCAGCACAGCACCCACCCCTCTGTTCACAAGAGAATTCTGCTGTCTCTTCCAACCTGCCCTCCAAGTCTAGTATGTGCTAAAGAAATTGCTTTAATAAATTAGTGATTACTGATCAAAGTATTTAAATGTAGCTCCCCTCAGCAGACACCAAAAATGATGAAGCCTTCCAACAAAAAATTCTGTATTTTCAAATGCTGTGATTAAAAATCCAGTTTCAGAAACACATAATAAATATAAACCAGAGAGAGCTCTTAAAGATGGGCTATAGCTGATTTCCCTGTACAGCTTGTCTTTTAGTTTCTCTGGTTGCTAAGATACTAGCAGTATTACCTTTCACTATGTCTTTGGGATTTGAAGATTTATATTCTCTTGCCCCCTGTAAAAGTCTCCTCCATGTATTGCATCCATACCTTTACCTACACCTTTCCTTTCAGAAAGAGCAGGTGGAGAGTGTAGGTGAGATTCTCCACCCATGTAAAGCCACAGACCTCCAGTTACTCCAGTGGAGCACTCCTACCTTCCAACCACTTACAATCTGGCCTGGTAAATGCAACTGCTTTATTTAGAAATTAACAGTTTTGAGGTTGTTTCACACCAGGTAATGTAGAATCTTCTATAAATGCAAATAACTTCACTGTCCTAAAAGATGCCAGAATTATTTTATATGAGGGTTCTGATTTTCAAAGTTAACTTTCAAATTCTATGCTCAAATACCTGATTGCCACAATCAAAATAATTTTGATGTCTAAATGGTTTTGTATTTTAGCGCTCTACCATCAGCCTTGAACCATCATGAAGCCTCCAGGCTGGGGAAGTTATCTTCAGGATTTTATAAATGATGATGTCCATTTCTAGAAGAACTGAAGATGAGTGATTTGAAACAAACTCTTTAAAGTGCATCACTCGCACTAAGCGTGATTAAACACTATATAATTTAACATTATTTGCTGGTAGAAAATCAAAGCATTTGCCCCCAGCATGCTGACATTTACAGAAGTGGAGAACATGTGCGCTTTTATGCTTATAATAACAGATGAGGTATGAAATGGATTCTGATAATGCTTTGAGCACCATGGAAGTCTTGTCATTTGTCACAACATATAAGCTTGCTCTGGATCCCTTCCGTTATTGTGATATATTTCTATACAGTAAACATAAAGAAAAGCTTTACTTCTATGATGGATAGTGGATGAATCTTCAAAGGTCCAGTAAGCAGGTTCTCTTCAAGCAAGCTCCACTGTAGTGCTAGTCTCATTTCTTGCAGGGTCTTTTTGGTTTGTTTGTTTTGTGTTTTTGTTTGTTTGTTTGTTTGTTTTTGTTTGGTTTTTGGTTTTTTGTTTTTAATTAATAAATAATTGGGTAAAAAATAGCTGATGTGGATTGTCTGTAACTCCTTACTGCAAAGAGATCAGATTCTCCCCTGAGATGGCCTACTATCTTACATTTCTGTGAAACTATGCTATATCACAAATAACCAGTTATATAGAGTAATCTCAAGAAACTGCAAATTGGCCTAAATTTTAAATGAATGCAAGTCAAATGCACACATGGTACCAGAATATTCCTTTTAAATAAGCTGCCTTCCAAATCAGTATTAGGAATTAAAATATTTATTTGGTGTGTGCTTGGACTTCCTTATTGAAAGGTGCTGAAGAGTTAGATTATTTGGGGCTGTAAATTTTAGCTTTGGGTTTTTTTCATCTCAGAACTAATAGCTGCAAGCACAATTCTGGCTCTTTGATGTCTCTGGACTATATTCCCTCCTTACTGTGAAACTGAAGATTATGAAAAGGAGCAAAGAATCTTAAGAACAAATTCCCATAATTTATATATGTTCAAAATTTTTGAGAAATTGTATTTGAATCTTTACAGAATTGTTTCCTCTCAAAACAAGATTAAAAGAAAATAATTTTAGCCTACTACAAGTGTGGGGCCATTCTTCACAGTCCTCCATACTTAACTGAGAACATACATGGGTGCATATTTTAGTCGTTTTACTCATAAAATGTGTTAGATACTTCAAGCCCTGAGTGACCTCTGAACAATGCTTGAAAGTAGTTTAAGAATTTTGTTTGGAAATGTCCAGGCAGCCTTGGACATGTTCATGTTCTTCCTTTGTCATTATGGTGCACTCCAAGTCTTGGTATTATTAGTCCATCTCCCACTCTATCCCATGTACACAGCAACAGAATGAAGACTGTATCTCCTCTCCAAATCTTGATTCAGGCCATGACATTACTGGCCACAAGCTGCCTAAACATTGTGAGAGAGGAACCATTCAGATCAAGCACATATAGAAGTTTGTTCTTCCTGGCAAAAGTCTTTAGAATAAAGTATTAACAAACCAAGATAGACTCTAATAAAATTTCTGTTGAAGCCAGCTGATTTTAAATGAGCTCTATTGACCTGCCTGCAGCCCTTTGATTTACTTTTGTTCTTTTTTGAATAAAACCAAAAAATGTACAGGATTTCCCTAAATTATCTGTTTGAGGCTAAATAGAACAATGTTAGTAAAACAGGGAGGAATACCAACACACAAAAGGAAGGCCCTAGCTGTGTTTGGACTCATCTTCCAATGTATTGGCTACTTATTTCAAATATTTTTCAGTGTTTGGGAAAAATACATTCTTTCCATTTGACGTTTTTTGGATGCCTGCCACCTCATGCAAAGTACAATGCCCACAAAGTCTAAGGTATCTGCTGACTCACTGGAACAGCCTATGGTACTATAAGCATAGCAGCTGTCAAAGCAATGAATTCAATGTTAGAGCCCAGCTTTGCTTTCTGGCTGGCTTCAAACTCTTACAGGGACTGCAGGCAAACTGGAGAAAAAGATCTGAACAACTGAAAGTATAACAGCGAGCTCTGACAAATTTCTTGTCAGGATTATCTGAAGCAGTTGAAGAGATTATCTGTGGTTGTTGTGCCACCCTCCTGATGAGGGCAATAAGTTGTGGCAGAGAAATAGCCCCCAGGGCTGGCAGCAATGATGGGTTAAACTGTTCTGTCTCCCAGTCCCATAAAGATCTTGACTCAGCTTTGTGGGCTTGAACCAATAGCAACAACAAAAACAGCAGCTAATGACTTGGTTTCTGTGAAGTCAAGGTCAAAATTCAGTTTCTGTGGAGCCAAGAACTGACCTTTTAGTTATAGTGATGATCATTTATAGAGCTCTGCTCTCCTGTTGAAGAACACAATAACCACAGAAGTTCTTTTGGCACTAACATGGGAAGAAATTTGCAAAGTATGCCTGGAGGTGGGAGCCTACTTCAGTAGCTGCACTGGGGATGGTAGATAAATAACCATCGCCTTCAATGACTTCAGACAACAGATGGCTACCCCTCTGATATTTTTGGAAAAATAATGATTCAGACTCTATTCAGTCTCAGTCTTGTTTATGTAGCTGAGAATAATCAGGTGTTATATTAAAGAGCCGGGCAGCAAGTTCTGTTCACAGTTTTCTCATGTACTGATAACTGCAGCAAGTTCCAGTCACTGGCAATGTCAAAAGTACTTTATAGATCTTCAGTGTTATTTGGTCAGATCTCTAAATCCCACCCTCTGTGATCATTATCTTCAAGAGTCTCTTGTCTCCGCGTTTATACTTTTACTCATCAGTGCTGCTTACAAGTACCTAATCATGCCACATCCTGCCTGCAGTCACCTCACTCCTAAAGCAAATAGCTCAGTACTCTCACACCACCTCAAATGGCAATCAAACAAATGAATTAAACATTGCAGCATCAGCCAACAAAGTGGCAGTATATACACAATTCATTCTTCGGAAAAGTGGTTCCTGTGCTGGAGCATGATGCACACCTATCTCTACATAGTTTAAAACCTGGGTTTGTATTTCTGAGATGTATATGAAAAGAGAACAAACTGGATTCCTCCCTCTATCCCACCTGAATAATTCTGGATTTTAGCCTGAACAGTTATTGTGGATATCAAGCGGATGATCAGCTATAACTGTCCACATCTCCAATTTGCTATGCTAAGACAGACACCAAGAATAGACATGTGCATGCGTTTCCTGCACCTTGTATTAAAAAAAACCCTAGCAACTGGTCTCTGTTGAGTGCATGACGGATGGCTCTTCACTGACCATTGCAAGCAGCCTGGGATTGCATCTGTTACTCACCCAATAGACCTGGTAAGTCAGCTCCTGTTCACCTCTATATGAGATGCCACCTTCAGTTTGTCACATATGTATAGCTCTGTATAGCTCAGAGTGTTATCAATTAATATGTATAATATGATTGAAATAACCAGGGAGCTGCTAAAGTCCTGTGTACAGCCCCCCATCAGTTAACATTTAAAATAGGGAAACAGTAACTAGATACAATTTAGGGTTTAGGAACTAACTACTAGACAATGGAGCTTTATGTTTATGTCAGAAAAGGTAATGGATTGTGATCTGGTCAATAAACCTTGAAGAACTGCTTGGAACTGTCAAGACAGAGTAAGAAGTAGGCAAAAGGTAATTCCTATAGGAGGAGATTGTGACCACCGACTCATTGACCACCTACTCAAATGATACTACCTACTCAAATGAAGACAACGGAGGAAGAAGGCAGAGTCTGCACACTAATTTACATGAGAGGCAAAGAAGAAAGAACCAATCATTAAGGAAAATAACAATGAATATGTATTAATGAAGTGTATAAATATCAGAATTTTTGAGACAAGGGTGTGCTGTCTTGAGACAGGCACCCATTCATGCTCATCAATGAAGTAATTTGAAAATACTTCAACTCTGTGTGTTATTGGCTTGCACACCAGGTAAATGAACCCTGTTTGTGGGACAACAAAAGCACTGTTGCATATGCAGTATCATTATTATAATAATATCATGGATCAAAACAAGAAGTATGCAGTAATTTCACAAAACCCCATTAATTGTAGTGTTTTCTCCAAGCATATGAAATGCTGAATATCACCAGAGGATCCATTAAGAAGTGAGACACCTGTTCTGTTGTGAAGCATTCACATTAGAACTAATGGAACATATATCATAACAGTATTATTAAATATGTCTTGAAATAAAAACAAGCTATATTGGAAATCCAGTTAGGTCTAAATAACCCATTTAGTAAATACACTTTCCCTCTCACAAATAAATTCATTGGAGGGCTTGCTGTCTTACTGTAGTCTTGCTTTCACTGGAAAAAAATAATTTTTTTTTAACTCTAGATCCTACTTCCCAAAGGGATTGATAGTCTTAGCTAATTTACCTCATGACGAAAGGGAAGTAAGTGCCTGTTCACCATCTTTTTAACACGAGATAGTTCATGATCACTGCTTACCCAGGAGCACAGAAAAGATCACACTGTTTAGCAATAAATGGTAGGTCCTGAACTATGGCAGCATCTGCTTTTGGGGAGGGATGGTAGCATTGTCACCCAGGAGAAGGGGTATTGGGGGAGAGCTTTATAAAGCTGTGGAGCCAGCTGGGATGCAGAGGCCAGGTCTTGCCTGATGCTGCCTTTTGTTTCTGGTTGTTTCAGCTTTCTCTCTTCTCAAGGATCAGGGATGTTTTTCCTCTATGTTGCAAACTCTCCAGGTAAATGATCTTTGGACCATTTTTTTTTATCATCTACCACACAACAGAATTACAGATTGCAAATCTAGCTGTAGAATTATTTAAGGCAGCCATGCAAATTTGGATTCTTTCTTTCTTTTAACTGAAGTAACTATTTTTGGTTACATCTAAGAAGCTATTTAGAGAGGGATTGTCTTCCACTTCTTTCATCCCCTGACACAGCAGGGACTTCATTACTATAGAGCTTTTAGAGGCTATTTTGCTGGAGATCATAAGCAATCCTTCCTTCATACCCTGTCTTAAAAGGACCCTCCCTTAACTATATGCCATTTCTCAACCTAGGCCCAGCGGTCAGGGCAAAATGCAGGGTAGAATGGTTTTGCAGAAGCTGTGGTGAGAAAACATGAAATTAATTCTTGGCTTTGAATTCAAGAGTGTCTACAGGTCTTCCAGATTTGCTTAAACATGATCTGTCTGGCCCTTTTCCATATATGCTCAGTCTCCTTGCACATTCAGATAAATTTTTTACCTAGTTTTTTATGATAAGCATTCCTATAGTGCAGCCTACTAGACAGAGGAGTGGCCTCGGAAAACAGGAGTTTGCCACTCATGGATGACAATAGGAAAACCACTCCTCTGCCTCTGTTTTTGTCCTCTCAACAACACACCAAGTCATGACCATATTACATTTATTACTATAAAAATACTTCACATTTTGTAGTAAAATGTATAAGAAATTTGCATCTTCTTGAAGTTCAAAGGAAATGGACCATTTAATGTAAGAACATGGCTGTGAATTGTAAAGGCTTGATCATGAGTCTTGTCACTCAAGGTCCATTCCCAGCTAGTGAGCAAACATTTGAACAATCTCACACTCCATTAACAATAATCTCATCTATGCCTAATTCCTTTCATTTTGTACATCATGCAAAAAATCTCTTTCTGAATTGTTTTACAGCTGACAATTAACACCTTAACGATTGCAGTTCTATGTGTGCTCTTGCTCTGGCTACCAGCAATCCCAGTGGCAGATATGCTACTCAATTTTGCCTGAGTTGCTTTAAAGTAACATCTTGAAGACTCTAGTTACAGTAATTATTATAACACACAGAATTTAAATTAGTATTTGCTAAACAGGTTATTAAACAGATCACACACTGTGATAGGTGGTAGATAGCTAAATTAACATAGCATGTATAAAAAAGGCTAAAAACCTACTTAAATCAGAACCAGTGTTAGATTCATAAAAGTACAGAGGGCTTGAATTTAAAACATAGTTAAGATTTCACCCCACATTGTGAATAAAAACTTGGGAAATGATCTTACTAGTTAACATTTCTATAAGAAATACCAAAGTCACATTTCATTGCATTGCAATAGGTAGTGATGATAGTAACATTTTATGATTTTTTTTCCTGCATCTTGTTGCCGTGAGATACTGAAAAGGATGAATGTATTATGCATATTTTGGTCATTCTACACCATGTACTTACTGCAATGTGATTAGTAACCTTCATACATTGCTTGTCAAAATCTCCATTACTGAGATCTCCATCAACTACTGGATGCAACCAACTGTGGGCAGGAGCATGATTTAGACTTGATTGAATGCAGCAACACTATATAATAATAGAGAATGGAAGGAAGAAACTGAATTTCTAGATGAAAAAGGGGGGACAACTTTAGAATTCTGGAACATAAATTCTTGAATTTGACTTGCTATATCTGTCTACTTTTGTACGTATGAAGAAGTAGACTCCACTTATCCCTGAGTTATCCTGTCAGTTCTTGTAGTTCAGTATTTGCATTCTTCTACTTCATAAACTCATTTGTCCTTTTCTTAACAGTATCAGGTCAAACCACTGCCTGCATAAAAATACTGAGCTTACTGTTCAGGGAAAGCAGACTGTAGACCTGATATTGTTATATGTATAAAGTCCTTATATTAAAACCTAGAACATTCTTTAGTCTCTTTCCGATGCTGTTATTCTGCAAATACCTTTAGTACCAGGAGGTAACATTTTTTTTCTAGGCAGAACTGTAATTTTTAGGTTAGTAAGGTCTTTTTAAAACTTTTATAGTAAAAGGTAGAGTGGGATGTGTTGCTCTAAGACTTGGCTTAATATAGAATGGATTCTCTTTCTATTACCTCAATAGCATAATAACATTGAAACATCACTAGTACAATTATTCCCTATTATTGTAAAAGAAAAATATTCCTTGATGAAAGAAAGTAATTGTACATTTCTCAGCAACTGTGTGATGCTTATGTAACATTCCTCTAATGAGACAAAACCAGGAAGATCAAGAAGTCATGTAATGACAAACCCAAACTATATATGCACTTAGAAAAAGTTGCATATTAGAGATGTTATTGCACTACTCCACATGCGCCTCTCTCCTTTTGCAGTGAGCATCACAGTTAAGTACAAATAGACTTTTTATTTTCCCTATGGTATCCTCCTCCACATGGGCTGTGGATCCCATTTCTGAATGTTTCTTCAGAGTGTCACTGCACTCACAGATCGCCGATGGCTCCCCTGATTAAAATTGTTAGTATTTTGAGTCAGTTTGTCACCGTCCTGTCCAGGAGTTGTTACCTTGCTGGGTACAAGGAGGTAATGGCCAGAGAAAGGTCCTGCTGAAGAGTCTGTAGCAGTAGGTTCTTCCCCTGCCCACTTATTAAAGAAATAGTAGCCTTCTTCAGGTGTCTGTTTCCTGAGAGGATTCACTTCAGAGGTGGAAAGTCCCTGACTTTCTGTGTTCCCATGAGACACAGCTGTTGCTGCTGGATGCAAAAATGGTGACACACATAAGCGGCTGATGTTTTGGTCAAGGTCATCATGAGATGTAGGCAATGCTACAGGAGCACCAGAAGTAGTTTGTTTTCTTGATCTCAATTTCTGGATTTCATGATCCTGTTGCCCTTTAGGAAGTTTATCTATTTGCTGTGCTTTCAGAATCAGAGATGCTCCAAAGGTTCCTCGCAGAGCAAAAATAAAGAACCTGATGAAAGAGGAAGAGAATGAATTGTATTACCAGTGACTTCCTTCCATAATCTGCATCACATAACATAAATCCAGTTGCTAATTTCCCAGTGCTCTGCAGGCATCTTGCAGACACCTTATACCTGGTAGATGAAAGTTGACTCCTAGATTTTAGCACAACGTGTAACTATATAGACTTACCTTGTCCTGTAGAGAGTCAACTACATGTATATAAATACTAAATAAATGATACTAGAACCACTTGATTGCTGAACAGTGCAAGAAAGATACAGAAGCTCACCAAGAGATACAGTATTTGATGAAATTGAGATTATATTTATACTGCTAAAACAGGCTAAAGAAGGAATCTGAATTTGATAGATAACATAAATCCAGAAATTTAATAACCTCAGCTTGTGGGTTTGCTGAAGAAGCAGTAAAAAAAAAAAAAGTCCTACCTGCCCTTTGCAGGACAGAGAACTTATATAACTGTATGTTGTGTGCAGTGAGAGAACACGCATCCTCTCTCCTTGTCTTGTCAGTTGTGTCTGAAAACAAAAGACTCTTTCAAAGCATCTTTCTAATAGGATTTGACCTTTACATAGATGGCCTCAATACATATTTTAAAACAAACATGGGGACTCTTTGAAAGTGCGTTAAGAAAGCTGCCATCTTCACATCCTGCTGCTAAAATGTATGCATAAATAAGTATAACAAGATTAAAAAGCCTAACAAGCTAGACTAAGTACAGAAAGGGCCTTTAAGGCAATGGATTTCTCAGGCATATCTGCACAAGTAGGAGTGGATAAACATATTTGCTGTGCTTGTGCTCAGGCTGGTCAATCCCATAGCATCTCAAGTCTGGGAACCGTGCAGTTGCTAGTTACAGCTGGACAGCTACAGAGGTCCCAGGTCCATCTGTGTAGATCTGGTGTGGATCATGTTGTCCTCTGTATCTTCTGTGCAAGTTGCAGTTGGACCAAACAGGAGAGAGAAGGGAAGGAGAACTGTGTCTTCCATCCCGTGAACTGCTTTCATTTGCTCCTGCCCTTCCCACAGCCCTGCAGGGTATGAGACTCAATCACCTCTCAGCCCTCTGCAGGGCTTCCTGGCAGACTGCAGTCTGCCTTCCACACCTGGAGAAATGGATGTGGTTCGTATGCTGAAATCCTCCAAGACAAGACACACACTGCCCCTGCCAATGAATGAACGTGAAATTCTGATCCCTTACTTTTCAGACTCAAGGGTTTTAGTACCTAATGCTGTGCAGTTTGTGTCCCAAAACAAAGCTCAGAGGCAGTTTTGAGATGCTGATGCACAGAAAATGCACTGCAAAGTACTGCCAGAGAGTGCTCCAGGAAAAGGTTGCATGCAGACAGGGCACAGACAAGCACACACACCACCCCCCCCCCCCCAGCAGTAGAAAAAGGAAGAAGCAAGAAGAGCAAGGATTTTAACAAAGCCTTTTAGAAAGAAACCAGAATCTCAAGGCTCCCACTGGTTTCTGTAGGAGATAGGGAGCAGGCAGCACGGCGAGATGAACCAACTGAACTTAAAATTAAGTGCATTTTAACAAAGGGTGGTTTCACCACTGCTGTGATATGCTGACACAGTTGAGTTGTAGCAGAAACTGGGGGCTGGATATTCTGTGAATTGAGGACTCTGCAGAAAATAATCTGGGGTACCTGCATGAAAGAACAGCAGTTCTCCAACTTTGAAGATATCAAGATACAAATCTTAAAGCTCACTATCCTGCTGAGGCAGCAACAATCTTAACCTTGCTGAATTCCCAAGATGGAGATACAAGTTCTTTAACCATGTGTTTGATGTAGCTCTCAGTAGAAAGCTCAGGGTCAGAAATGACACTGTGAATGAGGGCTGATAGGAAGACAAAAATCACACAGAAGCAAAACAGACTGGAAAAGGATGCCCTGCCTAGAAGACAAGAGACCTTACTGAACTCTATGTTGTTTATCCTGACCTGAAGTTATATAATGTGATATGAAATCACAAGAGCATCTCAATTCAAATGGGGAAATAATAATAATAATTTGAAGAAAAATATTACTTAGTCTTGAAAAGTTTCTTTTCCAAGTTAAACCTCAGATTCTAATGCATTAAAGCACTTACAAAACCAGGTACTAAAAATACTTTCCTGATTCTTGCAATACCAGTGTGCTGCACTACTTCATGACAATTAGGATGAGAGGGAGACTAGCAAGATAGTCAAACCAACCCATTTCTTTCATTGTGCAAGCACAAATTAAGATTTGAAATAAGTGGTGCAACTCAGACAAAGCATATCTGCTTAAAGAATGATTAAGGTATTAAGCACCAAAAGTAGTAAGGTTGCCATATGGGAGCAGAATCATTATGTTTTTCAAACTAGTTTTTTTCAGCAACCTATCAAAAGAATTATCCCTCTCCAAATATTATTCAGCTGCAGTTAAAGCTATCTTTAACATACCTGATTTGTCGCACAGAGTAAAACTAAAATTCTGGATGCAGAAAATTATTTCATATAAAAACATGCTCTCAAATTTGGCTTAGTAATGCACTGTCATGTACTTAAGAAACAAAATACATTTTGTAACTCTCAAAACATATAGGAATATTTCAAAGACTTGCTTTCTAGTCTTGATCAGCTCAACAACATTGTGTTTATGATAGTGAACAATCATCTAGCAGATTTGTACTGGTAAACTTTGAAGCACCACAGAAAGAAAGGGTTTCCTGATGGGAAAGTGAAAGCAGTAGATATATAGTGACTTATCCAGGGTTATATAACTGAATAAGTTAATGGTTCATGAACTGGAAAGTTGAACCCAGGCATCTGACTTCCACACTGATAGCTTATCCCTCTGCAACACATTTGCCCGACATACTACATATCTGTACACATCACTATTGTTATTTCACTCAAATGCCTACAAATTCACAAAATGAAAATGAAAAGAGTGCATCATTCAAACCTTGGCAAGAGTGCGATGACTGGGGTAATAAGACACAGTAAATAGAAGGTGGGGTCTGAAAGCTGTTTCTCCATAACCCAGTAGGGATTGGTGGGAGGGTTGCAGACCACGCAGGCGGCATTGTAGATCAGAGAGAAGACGAAGTAAAACACCACACTGCCAATCATCGTTACCAAATGGAACAGGGTCTGTAAGCAGAATTGCACAAAATGACAGTGATGCTTGCGAGACCCTGACTCTGAGTGTAAGACAGGATACAAAGACAGATAGGAAAGAACATATTCAATAGTCCCTGCTACTGAAAAGTACAGTAGGAGAAATACCTGGAAATTATCTTACAAAAAAACAGTGAATACAGTTCTTTAAGAAACTCGTTCTCATATATTGAAGTATGTAAAAATTGTTTACTGTCCTGTCCAAAGGCACAGTAGAAGCAAATTTTGTCGCTATGCACATGAAGGTATTATCCTGAGGGTAATAATCAATTCTGGCACATTGTGAACTCTCAGTGCATCTGTTACTTTTTGTGACCCAGAATTTAGGTAAATGACTCTGAAAGACAATGCCATGTCTACACAGTATGCTACGTTCATAAAAGAGTAACAGTCACGTGAACAGGACAGGTCAAACACATACCCATGTTTTCATTTCTACAGCCTGGTGCAAGAGAATGGTCAGGAGGGAGATGGTATTGATGGGGTTTCCAAAGGAAAACACATCTATGTTAGAGTCCTTGTATGTCTAGAAAACAGGCAGATAGACTGTGATGAGCCCCGACTATTCGGAAGTGAATTTTTCTGTTTTTAAAGTGGGATAGGAGAATGAGAATATTAATGAACCTAGTACTTACCAAATAGGGGACAAAGAAGCAAACGAGGCTTTGATAGAAGGCATCCAACATTGTAATAATAAAAGTTGACAGCTTGTATATCTGCAGGAGTTTATAGGTAACAATCATTATGATTGGACACACATCTGTAGTCTGTCCTGCAGACACAATTGCTGCCTGTTATTCTTCCATTCACACTACTGATTATAGCTAACTGGTCTCCCTTCATGAGTAAATGTCTCCCAAGCAGCTGATTTAGACTACAGGGTTATCTCTGAGCAGGCATTTTTTTTGTGTGTTAACTAAAGACAGACCTTAGGAAGATTAGCCAGTCAACTAAAGGGTCTTAAAAGCTGAATGTCATGAATGCCCCAACCCTCTCCAAAGGACCTCATTCTGCAAATTCTCTTTCAAACAAAGCTCTTCCTAGAGCTATAGAATTAGTAAAAAATCCTTTCTTTTAAGGTTCCTTCCATTGAAAGATCTATATTGTGCCATTTTAATTTGACTACTTGTCATATTTAAACTTATCTAGCAACCTGTGGGGCCACAGCTCCCATGGAGTGGGATGCATTGTTGGAGTGACAGAAGGCTGGGCTCCTGCTATTTTAATGCAGATAAAATGCCAAAGCAACAACAATGACCTCTTAAAAGTGGTAAAGAACATATATCTTGCATATATGTGAGGTCCAAGAGCTCCTAAGAAAAGGAATGGAAAGTCCTACAGAGAATCCTCAAATCCTGCACAACTTTGCCTAGGTTTTTCAAAACATCATTAAACACAATGTGAACCACCAGTTCATCAGTGCTAAAAATCACAGTCCAGGATAATGAAAGTAGATATTAGGAGAAAAAGGAGGAGAGGGAAGAATTACTAAGTACCCTGCAATTTTGTGATTTAAAACTAAGGCCGCTTCAAATTTTGCTCATTGACATTTTCATAATTTCTTATTAAAAATGTTAAGGCAATTTGGGAATAAGTGCTACTGTACTTTATGTATATGCAAAACCAGGTATGTACATCTGTATATGTGTGCTCCTTGCAAACATACAGAGATCAGACTGATTCTCTAAGCCTGACAGGCAAACTGAGGTGAAAACACACATATTTCATGCATATTTTCTGATGGTTAGCAATACTGACTATTCAAAGAAAAAGAAATAAATATAATTTTGATTATATTGATATTTATTATATAATTATATATTATTGATATTTTATGATATGATATTTAATCATTAAATAAATGAAACAATTCATTCCTGGAACAGCCTAGACATCAAACTGTGACAAAAACCTTTATGTATTAATAGGTATATTTCTGAACCTGAGAGTAGAAAAAATAATGTCAGGTTGGTTTGTGTTTTCTTGTCACTTTTTGCTGTAATCTTTTTAATAAGCTTTTCTTCTTCAGTAGGTTGAGACTGTTCAAAGCACCAAATCTGAGCAGAGTTTAATCAGGGACCAGCTAAACTATTTTACCCTCATTTGTTACATTTCTCACCCTGTTTTATTTATTTCTCCCTATATCTTCACTACAAAATTTTCTATATATATTGGTGTGTACATATATACATACACACACACATATTTGCTCCATCATCTCTTCCTCAGATCAGAAACACCAAACACAGGGCTGATTCACTAGCACATCACTTTACCTATTATAGTGCAGCGTGTTGGTGCCAGACTGGCTTCATATATTTAATGGCAGAATAAAGTTTCCCAGTTACATCTTCCAACTATGAGCAAGCACCCAGCCTCACTTCCAGGAAGCAACTTCAATCATATGTTCCTTACCAGTTCTTCTTTTAGGGGACATCAGTAAACTAGAGATCATAAATGGGTCATTTGGGTCCAAGTAAGTCTAAACTCTTCTCTTCCTTCCCTCCTCACAAACCCCAAAACCTGTGGTCCTTTGGCTTATCAAGCAGTTATTTCAGCAATCAAGACATACCTCTGAATTTTGTCCATTCTTGTACAACTCGGGCAAACCTAGAAGTGTTTCTGCAGAAACATCTCTATCCAGGATTCCAAAGAGAAGAGGGGGCATCGAGGTGAAGAAAAGGTTGAAAAATATCATCTGCCAGTAATCTATCATTGTGCTGCCTGAGAACCCACAGAAGAACTGGTACCAGAAGAGCAGGTTGACGTAGCTCTGTAGAGAAGCAAATACAAACACAACATACTATACAAGCTGAACCATGGCTCCCCACATGTGCAGAAGCACACTGTTCATGCCAATGTAATTTCATTTCTCTTTGGGTTGTGGGAGTTGTGAAGCTGCATCTTTCCTGTGGCCTCTCCTTCACATCCTCTTCCTTTCCCCACACTCTTCCCTACCATTATAGCTGATCTGGACCCTTTAGTTTGCAAGGCATAGATGGTCTATGTCTCTCATAGTTTCACCTACAAGGTTTATGTAGTACATTGTTTATTAACAGAGTCTCCCAAGAAAACATTATTTTGGTTAAGGGTACCTTCAGTAGACAGCTCTGCACTTTATTCCATAAAGAAGTATATCTTAAGGGTCTACTTCACACTAAGCCACTGTGATACAGCTTTTTGAAAGCCATTAGGTTTCTTTAAGAAAATAGCAGAGAATAATTAAATAAACTGTTCACAGCTCTGAGCACTAGATTTTAAAATCCTTTTACAAACTGGTTGTCCCTGCAGAATCAAAGGCCTCCTGCTCCCTAATGGTACGGGGGAGATAATAGAACAGCAGCATCCCAGTCTGGAGAGCTATTTCGCATTGCAAATAAATATCCTTTGAACTCT
>JANZLQ010000044.1:8489220-8510458 GCA_026212715.1 Elanus axillaris | reverse complement strand
CCGAAAACATCAGAGTGTTATCAACATTCTGCTCATACTGAACTCAAAACACAGCACTGTACCAGCTACTAGGAAGACGCTTAACTCTATCCCAGCTGAAACCAGGACAGTTCTAGAAATAGTTATCTCCATCTCCCTTTACAGTACAGCACCCTACAAAGCGTATGTTTATATAATCATGCCAGTGGTATTAAGTCTATCAGATAAACATTACAGAAAACTGACTGAGAAATGCACTGATTCATCAGATTGGAGATTATTTCAACGATGTCATCAAATCCTTCAGTGAAAACACCACACATCTTATCAGCTAGTTAACTGTAGTAAGGAATTATTTTTAAAAATGAAAATAATCTTCACATCAGAAGGACATATTTGTATTTGCAATGCTAAGAGTTCAGAAATGAAAAAAAAATCCATGTTTTCTAGAGGAGATTTAAAATACGTTGTTCTGGTACAAATGATGCAGTATTTGCTTCCCTCAGAAATAAACTGTGGTAGAGAAACAAGAGGTTCAGATTTTCAAAACTACCTAGTAACTTTGACAGTTTGGCCTTTTCTAGGTCATACTCCTATTTCTGTCCCCACAGTTAGGGACAGAAATAAAGCTTCATATTTCCCACCACTATGCCTCAAACACAAACTCTTTCCCTCTTAACAAAACTGCGTCAGTTTGGACCAAAGTCCTCTTTTTGATGCAAACAACCGGAGTTGACTTAGTATCAGATGCAGATAGATTTAAGGGAAGCACTTTTACCTCTGTCATACAGAACTCCTAAACTGGCACACCACTGTCAGAGAAAACCCAGAATGATCTAAAAGTTATTTTGCTGCCTGTTCGTACTAAAATTCCTCCTTCTGTGGCATGGCACTGAATACCTGAGGAGCTAATCACTCCCTTTTCTACCTTTTCTGTCAGCTTTATTGAGTGATGATTCAGTTCTAAAATGTTATTTTCACTTTATGTTGCATAAGGTACATGTGTAGGATGTTTGCAAGATTTAAATTACACTTAAGTGGGAGGTTCTGGAATCAAATATGCCTCTGACATCTAATAAAAAGCTGCATCTAGCCTGCACACTTAAAACTGCTAAAAAATACTGAAGAAGCATCATCTTTCTGTGAACAACCCCAAAATTGTAGTGGAAATTCCTGGTTTGCTTGGCTTGCCTTTTTAAATGAATCCCCCAAACTACCTCCTTGTGTTGCTTCTTCCTGGAAGATACTTAATTTTTAGTGTTTGCATAAGCTGCTGGACTCAGCGGGTAAAGAGAGTCCCTTCCCACTGAAGTCAGTTCAAGGGTTAACTTTGGCAAAATGAACGGGTTCAACGCTTTGTACATATTTGTTTTCCCCCACTGCTGCCGTTGGGAGGCTTTTTCAGAACCAGTGTCCTCGGCTTCATTTTGAAAGGGAGGGAACTAAATCTTATTGTGGAGCAACTCCAGTGCCCACTGAACCACAGGTATTTACGCAAGCACCCATACGGATGCAGCTTGCATCTGAGCCTGGGTTGAGGGCCATATAGGGTGCTATGGGTAAGTGCACACCCCTGTGTTTCCTGGAGCCAGGGTGGTCCTGCCTGCAGCATTGCTTCTCTGATAGAAACCATCTTCTAATTTCCATCCTCAATATATTCATTCTACCTTCCATTAAAGCAGATATGTGTATCAAATGAAATTACACATTGAAGCAAGGAATGTATTCCATGCCAAATTCCATATCGTCTTTGCGTGTTTCCCTATTTCCGTGACATTAAAAGAGAGAGACATTTGCATAGGATTTTATTCTTGTTTGGAGAGCTACTAACTGCAGACAAAAGCAGTTAGAAAGTAGACCATCTAACTGCTCTGCACAATTGCCTATCACAAGAAAAACAGTATTTTAACTATATTTATTATTCCTCACAATAGCTTTATAGGGAAAGGCAAGCTTGTATCGGTAACCCCTGTTTGTGGGGAGAAAAACTGAGGCAACTGAGACCAGTGACTTGCCTAGCTGCAGAAGGAAGCCCTGCCTTCTCTCCTCAACCTCCTGTCCACCCACAGAAAGGCTCATCTCATGGTAACTCCTGTTATTGCTGAGTATGGGCCACAAGTGTATGCTGCATAAAAAGGAAAGAGCAGCACACTGGGAAAGGGACAGTGGCTGCTGCCTGTGGCACCTCATTGGCATCTGGGGCTATATGAGAAGTAAGAGGTCACAAACAAGAAAATAAAAAAGGGCATTGCAGCTGGCATTTTTGACCCTGCTTTTGGGCTTTAGAGATGATCAGGGCTGACCTCTCCTTAGCAAACAGGTCTGGTTTAACTATAACGCCTGAACTCCTTCCCCCTTAAATCCATCTCACAAAGCCACCTGTGCCACCAGGACACCCGGAGGGATGAGATGCTAGGCTGCGCACAGTGGTGGCCATTCTGCTTTCCAAAAGCAAGGCATGATTTTCTGGGTACCCTACTTAAGGTTGCTTCACAACCTGCAAAAGCCAAGGTTGCTTTTCTCAAGACTTTCACTTTCACCATCCTTAATGGCATTTACCCTTTCCAAAGGTTAGGACTCTATTTTCTACCTTCCATTCAGACAGTTTCAGGAATAACCATAGATTGTACCACAGACTGTTTACTGTATTTTAGTGAGTCACAGGAGCTGACAGATGCACCCTTGAAGTGATTATCCCCATTTTGGAGTAGGTTTGCTTTGCCTACTGCCGGACCTTCTTATTGCCCATGGAAATTTGGGGAATATCTGTGCACATCAACAGTTATGTGTGCCACATGGTATGTCAAGAAAGTGTCTGTGGTTTTACCTGGCCCACAGAAACCTTATTTAGGTTTCCAAGAAGGTGAAATGATGTTTGCACAAAAAGATATCGGGTTAAATTGTTCACTAATAAATTTCTGATTAAGCCTAATCCTATTAGGGAACATGTGACTAGAAAGTTCTGAATTTAATTAAATCTACACCTGCACAGTTTTTCCCTTTTTCCAGATTGACTCATACAGTACTTTCTAAATGGTCTTCCTACAGATATGACCTAGGGTTAAAATATCATTGTAACTGAAATTTGCATTGCAAGGTAAAACCCCAGATATCAATATTATTAAGGAATCAGGCACTTAAACTGCATATTACCTTATTACCTTCTTTCTAAAACTCACTATTCAGGTAATTTTTAAAAAGAATATATTCATTTGGAAAAATCAGTGTATTTTAATTGAATAAAACTCTACATAACTGTCTTGTGTTTCAATTCACAGTTACCTGTGGTCTAAAGAGTTTCTGGCCTAATGCTGCTATGTGGGTTTTTGGTTGGCTTTTTGTGTTGAATGCAGCCTCAAGAAAAACAGTGCCAAGCTGCAAGACACAAAGAAAGGGAAAGACAGCAAATTCTGTGCGTCCCTCTGTACTCACCTTATTTTCAGTGTTAATGGTGAAGACAGTGTCTCTCTGGTTCAGGAGTTTACAGGAATATGCAATGTTAACTGCTGTTTCTTGTTTGTCTCCTGTCAACACCCAGATTTTTATCCCAGCTTCTCGAAGAGCCGCAATAGTGTCAGGCACTCCATCTTGCAGCCGATCTTCAATCCCTGTTGCTCCTGGGCAAACAGGAAAAGAAGTAATGAACTAGTTTTCTTTCATTTGGAAATCATGTTGCTATTTTCTTTTTTATGACAAGGTCTTTGACTTCCAGTGGTGATCCTCAACCTGTCAAGAGCTGAGCCAAGCAAATAAGCACACAGGCACAAGATCTACATTTGGATTAAGATCTGAATGTGTCAGCAGTCAAGTTCTCGTTCTTCATTTTACTCATTGCTAGAACAACGCTATAACAATTCTTAATAATTCAAAATGACAACGCTAGAACAATTCTTAATAATCCAAAATGACAATGTACTGGCAGAGGAATTACACCATATGCATTTTTAAAATACTGCATGAAGTCCCATCAAAGCAACCAGAAGAGATGAACTTTGACTATTTAAATGAATGCTACCCCTATTTTCAAGTTAGGGGCTTCATCCATCAAAAGAAGAAACAGTACAGTAAGTTTTCTTTTTGAAAATGCTCAAACTTAGAAGCAGATGCCAACACTCATCCTGATGGTAAATTACCATCTGAATGGTCTAATACTTGTCTTCTTGTCTCTTCCACTAGAGGTCAGTTTGAAGATGCTGTAACTGTGATACATAAAAGGTAGATTTAAGCTAAAAGAACACTTTTTTGTGAAATAAAGTATGAAAGCACACAGAGCCTTAAGAGTTGGCAAAGGTAACAGATTCTGACAAGATCTACATTACCTCTTATGTCATTCTGCTTATGGCAATTACTGTTAGTACTCTAAATTTTTAAATCACTGCAGAGATTATCAGAAGTTATAATGCTAATAGCTTGCAATCACAGAAATTCAGGGTAATGAAGTATGGACAGAGATTGTATTCACAGAAACGTGAGACTGAGACAACTTTGAAAATCGAAGTCCATCAGAGCAAAATGTTTGGAAACAAAATAGAGAAGAAAGCACTGAAGTGCTCCATAATTTAACAGAACAGTGTTGTTAGATATGACAGTGATGGATGATGCACAATTGCCAATGAATGTAAGTTTTAACATGAAATATCCTTCTACAAAGTGCAGAAAGTGAACGTGACAATGCAACAACAGCAGCAATTCACTAGCAAAAATGCCTTTGTGTTTAAGTTACCGTTTTTTTTATAATACAGTTTAATTACCAAAATTCCCTTGGAATTTGTGCTCAAACTGAAGTTAATTTATAGTATTTTATAGGTTTATCTAAGGACACAGACATGATTGAATTATGGGAACTTTGTTATCTACTGTGTCAGCTGAACCACAGTAACAGCTGATGTACGTGTTCTTTGCTCCTGCCACATGATAATTTCAGTATATTTTTTCAAAGTTACTGCTGCTCAGAATGCACAAGAACTTGTTAGACACTGTCATTGGACTGTATAGCCTAGCCCTGAGATTTCCAAACCTCAGAGGAAGACTTTTTGACATAAGTTAGTATAAGCTGTTGTCTGTGTGATTGCCAAGAATATCACAGGAGAGCAAGTGATACTTCATGCAATGATGATTCTTATTTTTAGCTACCCAGCAAGGTGAGTTTGGTCTCCAGATGCTGTGCTGTCTCCATTAGCAGCTCATCTCTGTTGTCAATTGCAGCTTCTGCCTCCCGACGAAAATTGGCCCATTTTTGAAAGTCATCTTCATTCAAGACCTGCATAACACAATTTAAACAGAGCTCATTTTAAATTTAAATAAGAGAATGCCAATATTCTGGATCAGAGTGACTTAACTCCTATGCAGGCTGGTAAAGTACTGTGTCATCTTTAAAATGACACAAACTTTTCTAAGAGAAGACTGCAAGAACTAGTAGTAATGAGTAAAATAGACCTGCCTTCCTGTTTGTACAAATGGCCTGCAGCTGAGACTTAAAAACATGGCCTAGAGAAACCCTTGATCACACAGCCCTTAGCTGGGACACTGAACTGGAACACACAGTTTCTGAAGGTTGCTCTACATTTCTCCAGAGCTTGAATATGATCTATTTGTTGCACATAGACAACTTCTGTATTAAAGTATCGGGCTAAGATGTAGTAACCCAGGCTGAGGGCAAGATTTTAGAAAAAGCAAAACAGAAAAAGGTTGGGTCCTCTGCAGACTTTTTATTTCTTGCTTAGAATCACTGTAGAGAGGGTCAGCCAGAGTTACCATGACAGAAAAAGAAAATGAATGTTTTTGAGGCTGACCAAAAATCCATCATCTGCTCACACTGAGGAAAAAGAGGAAAAAAAGACTGCAGAGCAATCAAATAGAGGGACAAGAAGATGGGCTGTATCTGGCTTGTTCTCTGAAGCAGAAAGATTTATAACCATTACATTTTTCTAATAAATCTATTGACATGTACAGAGCAAAGCTGTAAACAATATTAGGCTAATGCCCTCCTACCTTCTTAGCTATGCACAGAGTTCGTAGGCCATCACGGGCATAGTAATCCAGATGCTTCTGTGTTTTTTCTTTTATTCTTTTCATTCTCTTCTCTGCACTAATTTCAGCTGTGAAATACAAGGAAAAGATTCCGTATTTTAAGCACAGATAATTTCAGATCTAGTGGCCTAAGATTAAAAAAGAGTGGACATTAGAGAAAACTGGATTCCAGTACAATGGCAATTCCTTTAAAAGCTCAAAAGTGCTGGCTGTGCATAAGCTGAAATCTTGCTAAAGATCCTTGTTTTAAGACAACGTTACTTGGGTTTTTTTGTTTGTTTGTTTGTTAATGTTATAGCATTCTTTCTGACAAGCTGAAATACAATGGTCAGGCCCTTATGACAGTATTACTGCAAAGTACACAATCCACATGGGTTAGAGCTGTCAGTGAATTTTAATCAGCCCATTCCATATTCTAAGCACTACTCAGCTTAAATAAATACCTCAGTTCTCATCTGCAAGGATAACACTAGAGAAAGCTTATTCTTTTTTTATACTTCTAATGCCTAGATATAATATTTCATGCAGAAAAGTGTACTGCAAACTTCTTGTGCTTCTTTATAGGAGACACAACAGAAATAGCTCATCGGCTAATTACCTTTGGCAGAGTCTTCCAGCAAGTCCATTATAACAGAGTCAGCTCCTTTTGTGTAGACAACAATCTCCTTGGTTAGAGGGTGTCTCACCACCACAGACATCCTTTTCCTTACTGAGTCAAATCCCAAAGTGTAGAGAATATCAAAAGTCAGGAGTGTGCCTTGTGGCAACCGTACGGTCACCTGTTCAGGAGTTCGGGACACTAAAGTAAAACTATATGCCTGGGCAGCATAGACAAGCGCTGCCTCATCTGGGCTCTCAGCCTCATAACAAAAGTCTGTTGGCAAAGAACTGCTAGTCACGGATTTAAAAACCTCATCCAAGGAAGTGCTACCAATATCTGTGCTTCCCTTGACCTGGAGCTCATCGCCTCTACTACAGCAGTTGTCATCATTGTCACAGCAATCCAACACAGCAAGATGCTCCTTGGTGTTCTTTGCACTGAAACTAGCACCTAGGTCTGAACTAGACTGAGAAGAAGAAAAAGACTGACTGAGGCTTGCTAATTTTAGCCGTTGAAATATCTGATGAATTTTCTCCAGGGTGATTCCTGAAGGTTTTATTGGTGGTGGGACTGTGACCTAGAAATATGAGAAAACCTATGGTTAAAAAATGAATAAATGAGAACTACAAGATATTTTTCAAAACCTCAATATATTTTTCTATATGTAAATTATGATAATTAGAAAAGCAACTTCCCACCCCCCATTTAACTGTGGTGGGGGAATTCAGTAGAGGAGTTGTAGGTGAGCTGGCATCCAAATTTGATGGTGATTTGTATCTCTACCTCTGGAGCAGAGATGAAACCCCTTGTAGTTCTGTCAATGGCCTGGGAGATCAGAGAGAACCCAGGATGTTCAACATACTTCTTACAGTGTATATAATATAAAATCTAAAAGAAAAAGTGCGGATACTGTGGTAGCCATAGCTATTCATCAAACATAAAAAGCCATGATAGGAAGGGATATACGCAGGCAGGGAAACAGCAGATATTACGCAAAAGGTAAAAGAACTAGAGAAGAACTCCCAAAGAAACTATTTTTCACCATTTCAGGTTTCACTGAACACTGCTTTATGTTGTTAAATGGAAGCATAATCAATTTTCCTCACATACTTAAAGTTAGATTACCCTTTGTCTTGGCTCGGTAGCTGTGGAAACCAGGACTGTATTGCAGATGGCAAGGGCAAGAAAAAAGTCAGTAAGGGATGTGGAAGTCTTCATATGCATAAAAGGAGAAAGATTTTCAGTCTGGAACGCAGCTTCTCTTACTCGCCTCAGCAGCCTACTATCCGGAGTCACATCCTTTTCCTGGAAGAAAAATTACTTAATGAGGTTTATTCCCATTTACCTTTGTCCTCAAGGAAGAACTATCAACTTCATAGCTTCTTCTTGCCTCTTATTGAATTTATACCTAGAATTATGTAAGGTAAATGCTTTTTGTACTTAACATCTAGGGAAAAAATCTACATTTCTAAAAGCTGCATAACTAGATAATTAGAAGGAAATGCATTTTGAAACAGAAGATGATTTCAGAATTTTATTTCTTTTGACATCTCCTAGAAATCAAGAGTAATCTATACTGTATCCCCCAACTTGGAAACTGCTGGCTACTGAATTAAAGGGCATTCCAGATGGAAGTGGACTTGCGTTCTTCCATTTCAGTGTGGGAGCTGATTATTTCAACAGAGACTATATTGCGCGTATGGCTTGGTTACAGCAGTATCACTTTTTGTTTTCAGAGTCATTTTGCTTTGCACCCAGAAAGAGAAGCTGTCTCAAACTGTTTTTCCTCAGTTTTTACAATAAATAAATAAATGCATACTTGATTTGTTTCTGAAATGTTACTGCAATTTTACTACCACTCTCTTTGTAATCAAACCTAATTTTGCAAGCCAAACTACATAACAATGTCACTTACCTACAATTTAATTTGATGTAGGGCTGCAGGAGTATTACTTTTAATGGAAATTTCATGTTAGCAGAGTCTGGTTTGGATTTAATTCAGGGCCATATTTAACAGGAGCTTCCAAATTCAGAAGACACCTTCCTATGAGCCAACACTGTTGCATGCTTTCTCTAAGGAACTGCCAAAGTGATTTAGCTGCTTTCTAGTTCATCTCAGCTATTACCCTCACCTCTTTCAGTCTGGCACAGTTTTCCTAAATTGCCTAAATATGCATCAGAAGCCAACCAACCACCTTCACGGCTGTGTTGTCCTGAGCTGAATATGTTGCATTGTAACTCCTACTTGCTAAAGCGAATAGCAGTTCTTAAATCATTCTAATAATTGCAAATAAATCTACTGCTCACTTTAGAGCACAGAACTCAATTGAATTCCAAAGATGAAAGCAGGTTTTGCACTTTCTCTGCTGCAGGAGGTTCTGGTTCCTCTGGCTCAGTGTTTTCATGCTTTTTTTGTTTCCTATATGGGGAAATGTTTTAACATTACATAGATGCAGTCCTTTCTCTAGCAAAGTGATACAAACTAAAGATAAGCCTGATTTTTTAGTTATCTTCTGAGGTCTCTTAAAAACAATCAGAAGCTGAAAAATTAAAGCTGTCATTCTTTAGAAACCCTTTCACAATGTTGCACTGCAGCAGGCAGTTACTGTAGGTAACTGTGTCTGTTGCCAGTACTGCGCTTTGTATGTGTAGCAATCCCAGATAACTTAACTGGACAATTCTGATGAAGAACACATATGAGCAGGTAGAACTGTCAAAACAGTTATATTGGGAATTATATTAAATTCAAAATATGAAAGATTAGAAACTGACTGTTTGCCCAGCTATAAATGTAATTTCCTCATGTATTGCCACAATAGGAATGAACCTCACAAATTATTACACATGGATCTCAGCCTGCCTTATCATCCCACACAATTTCTTTTGCATCTATAGTCTCAATGCCTGCCAAAAGTGACAACGCACTAAAGGATATTCCACTTCAGCAGAAACTTTCTGAACTCAAAATTTTCCTCTGGAAAAATAGAAAGTTGTCAGGTTACTTGCGGCAGAGACAGGTTTAAAAACAAAATAATACAAAAATCAATATTTATCAGAAATTTTTTTCTCTTTTTCACATTCAGTGAGAACAAGGCTGAGCTGAATTTCCAGCCTTATGGAACTTCAGGAGATAAAACAAATTCAGACAAACAAGTCTGTTCATTGACCAGCCCGAACATATATCAAAACAAGCAAACAAACAAACAAAGAAAATGAAATAAAACAGCATTAATGATGATGATTGGTTAAATTTACCACCTTTTCAATGTTAGCAATTTTGTTAGTGAAAATGCTGATGTTATAAAATGGCTAGTGCCATCCAGGTTTTAAGATTTCCTCATTAATTTGATAGCATTTCTTCTACTTGATGGCACTAAAACCTGATGACAATAGGACAATTGAAATCTTCATGAAATGTTTCTAATAGCAAGGCACTATTTATTGGAATTATTAAATCTAGAAGGAAATGTGCTGTCATGATCTTAATTCAGAATACCTAAAGGTAGACAGAGTAAATATTAATTCTCTATCTTGTTCCAATTTTGCTTATCATTTTATATTTTTCCTACTCTTTTAAAGTTTCCTTAAGTCCGCCTGTCAACCATAGCTCTGTAGTTTTATAATACATTATTTTATTTTTCCCTCTGAGAAGTTGCAGCTGCCACAAGAAAGCAAATTAATAAAGTATACTGGCATGTCTCCTTTTGAGGTACCCAAAGAAAGCAGTAAGTTGGCCAATGCCACCTTCTAGGTTCTAAAATGTTGGGCTGAAGGCTGTCTCTCCAGAGGGCTAGACAGGCAGGATGAAATTCAGTTTCTGTTTTCACAGGAGGCGTGACAGAACAGGTAACTTTGTTCTTTTTCCAGTTGTATTAGACACTTTAGAAATGGAGATATCCATGAGCCGTGGATGTTTTCTATCTGGACTTCAGTAAGGGCTTTGACACTGTCCACTGTAAGATCCTCAGAGACAAGCTGTTGCTCTATGGGCTGGATACACAGCAGTGAGGTGGTCTGGAAACTGGCTGAATGGCCAGACCCAGAGGCTGGCAGTCAGCAGTGCAAAGGCTATTGGAGGCCAGTAACAAGCGATGTAGCCCAGGGATCAATACTGGGTCCAGTCCTGTTTGACATGGTTGGAGTGGCTGAAACACCAGAGGGTCATGCTGCCATCCAGAGGGACCTCAAAAGGCTGGAGAATTGGGCTGGCAGGAACTTTATGAAGTTCAACAAGGAGAAGTACAAGTCCTGCACCTGGGGAGGTACCAATATGTGATGGGGGCCACACAGCTTGAAAGTAGCTTGGTAGGAAAGGACCTGGGTGGCCTGGTGGACCCTGAGTTGAACATGAGCCAGCAGTGTGCTCTTGCAGCAGGGGAATAATGGTATCCTGGGCTGCATTAGACAAAGTATTGTCAGCAGGTTAAGGGAGGTGACCTAACCCCTCTAGTCAGCACTGGTGAGACCACACCTGGAGTACTGCACCCAGTTCTGGGCTACCAAGTATGCGAGAGACATGGACATACTGGAGAGAGTCCAACAAAGAGCCAGAAACATGATTAAGGTACCAGAGCATCTCTTTTATGAGGGAAGGTTGAGAGCCACAGCTGTTTAGCTCAGAGAAGATAAGGCTGAGGGAGGATCTTATTAATGTATATAAATACCTAAAGGGAGGCGCAAAAAGGACAGAGCCAGGCTCTTTCAGTGGTGCCCAGTGACAGAACAAGAGGCAGTGGGCACAAACTGAAACACAGGAGGTTCCATCTGAACATCAGGAAAGACTTCTTTACAGTGAGGGTGACTGAGCACTGGCACAGGTTGCCAAGAGAGGCTGTGAAGCCTCCATCCTTGGAGATTTTAAAATGTAGTCTGGGCACGAACCTGAGCAACTGGCTGTAGGTGAACAGGGGGACTGGACCAGATGACCTCTGGAAGTCCCTTTCCCCCTCAACCAGTCTGTCATTTTTTGATGTCTGCCTCCCTCCAGATTTCTCATAAATGTTTATGAAATTAATAAATCAGTCACTATATTTCTCTCTCTCTGACACCCTAGGAGATTTCAGAAGTGAAGACTGCACTGTTCTTCTGTCCTTTCCATTCCACATAAAAACTAAGATGTACACAGACATTGCACATTTTTATGGAATCAATATAAACACTATAGACTTGGCAGCAATCCTCAAGTGAGTTTTTGGAATAGCTTGAATTTGTGTTCAAACAGATCTGTTCAGCTCAGCCTCCTGACTGAATGCAACTGTTAATAGGTAGATCTCTATCTCTCTGTTTTTATGTTTAGTAAAGAGTAGCAAGAGGTATGATTGCTGACAATAAGCTAGGAATTTGCTTTTCAATTGTCTAAGACCTGGTCAAGCCCCTTCACACTGAACAGACTTTGCCACTGAATTTTTGGAAGCTGTAACTGGACACAGGATTCTTCATTTCTGATGAACTGCATAAATTGTATGTAAGAAGGCTCCACAAACTGCCATGGACTGTGAAGATTACAGACAAAAATATTGGAAGGAGCAAGATGAGAGGGTAAGCCCTAGGAGTTAGGCTCTGCATCATACCTGTGTTACTTTTACTCCAGAAAAGACAGGCAATGTTATTTAGTTACTCTAGGATCTGCAGGCTCCAGTTTAATTAAATTTTTCAAATGCCATGAAAAACCCATCATCCTCACCTCCATCTCAGAGACTGAAATGAACATGTTAATTGATAAGAGCTTTTCGGATTTCAGCAAAACATCGAAATGTGTCAAGCAGAGAACACTCTCACAAACAAGCAGGCTGAAATACATTCTGTAGCTGCAGAGCCTCCTAATTGCAGAACGGCTCAGAATACTGAGACAAAGTTCAAACATGCCGATTCACAGGCACAATCAATTACAACTGTACAAATGCACTTAAAATACTTTATGCAACCTGCATATAACCAATTCATGTAAGGCTGATTGAGAGTAAGTAAATTTTGTGATCACTGCATAGATAATTTTCCTTTAAAAATTGTTCACATATAAATTTGACATTTGTAAATTATTATTTTTTATTTCACAGTTACTTTCCCATGAAACTCTTTACATTTTGTAGGATACTATTATGTTAACCCCTCTTGCTTTAAAATGCTTTTCTTGGCAACAGTTCCGACATGCAGGTTCTCATAGCAGATGCTGTGCTAACCCTTACCCAAAACCCACTGTGTCTTCTCAGCAGTGCAAAGTTCTTCAATTTTACTGTTACCTGAGGCTACCAGTTTTCATGAATAGTTTTCATGTAGCTGGCGTGTCAGCCCTTGGAAACTTGACATTTATTAAGAAAAAAGCCAACAACATCAGATTGTACAATGCCAACTGCTGGCCTTTGGATGGTACATTGTTTATTATGTAAATCAGTTGGGTTTTTTTTTTCTCTTGCATTCTGTTGATCTGAAGAAGCTGTGTCTCACAATTTCATAGTGAGGATTGTGTTTGACAATCATTGACTGCTACTGAATACTTCAATGCTTCTGTTTTAGCAGAGCCCTTCATCCAGAAGGGCTCTGCAAGCCTTATATTAATCAAGTTAAATAGCAGTCTTTGTATCTTCACTCACACATTGTTCAAAGATGGATTTTTATTAAGAAACCTTGAGTCCTGAGATACATTCAGGCCCACAATACTATCTGTATAACTGGATCACTTAAGATGCTCCAGATTTGTAGCAAAGCACAAATGCATCAGACAAGGTGATATAAGTTCCAAAGGTCAGGAACCATAGAGACACAGAAAATTTTATTATCCCCATTTTATTAATAGGGAATTGGCTCGGCTGGTAAAGAAAGTTACTACTATGAATCATTTGAAGGATATCAACATACAGGACAGCCTCTGGGCAATAGCCAAGTGTTTCCATTTTTACTACATCTTCATGTTTGTCATAGAGGTTAAACGATTTATCCATATAGAGTGACACCTATTAGCACCTGCAGCTGGTTATTTCCATGACAGCAGCTTAATCTTCCTCTACAAAGATGTTTGATACTACTTCCTCGGATATTGCTTTTACGGTGGGGAAAAAAAAACCCCAAACCCAACATGGCAGTTTATTTATAGAAGAAAATGAAGAGGTCTGGCAGCAAAAAAACATAATTGGGGAAATATACTGCAAGAAATACCTTTATCACACTTAAAAAGACATGACCCATAAGAGGTTCTCAAAAGGCATGACCCATGGGTTCTCAAGAACCATGGAGAGGTTCTCAACATCCCATGAAGACTGGGCTGGAAAATGCTAGGATAACAGCTGACAAACCCCCCATATTCCAAGAGCAGGAGGAGTACTGACTGATAGCCACTACATGACAGAGGAATTGAATGAGGCAGGTAGGATCTTATCACGAACTTAAACTTACATCCTCCAAAAAAACCCAGTCAGCGAGATAAAAACTTTGCCAAGAAGAACAACTGCAGAAAATAAAGTTCTGAGAATTCTGTATTTATTAGAAATTTTTTAAAAATCAAGATTTAGAAGGGTTTTCCAGGCATTTAATTTTAATTGGAATTCTAATTCTGAAAGTGTTCTACCTTCTCCTAGAGTCCGTAAAAGCCTTGTCTGAAATGTCTGTTAAAAAAAATTTCAAGAAGAAAAGACCGTCTGATTTTAATTATGTTGTATTAGATTTTGGGAAGTTTCAGGTCTAAAATTCAGCAGAGTCTAAGCAGAGTCTAAGCAGTCAGCAGAGGCTATCTAATTTCATAGAATTGCAATGCAGACAACATGTATTTCCAAGTCAGTACTGCAGGTGAGGCAGAGGCCACCTAGCTACTGAAGGAGGACAAGGCTCTTCAGTATCTTGCAGGGTTTAAGACCTTATTCTGACAAGCCCTTTTAGCTTAATTTCTGTTATCTTTGTGAGGAGTGCTACTTTTTTTTTTGCCTTGAAAAATGCAATATTTATCTTTTGACACACTAACAAACTCCCAGAACTGCTCTGGAGAGTGCAGCTTGGGCATTTTACCTGCATGGGGCGGGGCTGCCTTAACTTTAACAGATACGGTATGTTGCAGCGCTAGTAGCAAAAGTAGTTTGTGGCTTTCAGAGTTATGTTCAAACTCAGACTTCAAACCCATACCCTCTTCCAGACGATCACCTCTTAGGAGGACCTGTGCCTCCTGCCTCTGCAAACCCAGGCCCTAGACTCATGTCCCTAGCTCCTCTTGTGCAATCCCAGCCCAGAATCCCCATCTTATTTTTCCTGGCATCTTGGAGTACCAGAACAATACAGAAAGCTCATTCCGCTTTGTGCAAAGTACCTCTTGCTATTATGAACCACAGCCTCAATCCTTGGACCCCAAATTCATGTCTCCTCTTCCTATCATGCAACCATCACAAAAAGTCACCTGTGTGCCCCCACTCTTCTGCTGCAGTCTTTGATAGAAGGACTCAGATTCCCAAAGCCTCACTAGCTCCCCCTGACTGCAGCCTGCACACCCCAAGCGAGGACCCCAATGCTTTGTTTCCTCTTTCCCTCTCCTAGCTCCACCAGGGCTTGGATTTCTCCCACCTGCCTGTTGGCTTCCCATCACAAAATGCAAAAGAAAGGAGAACTTAAAACATGTTAGCTCAGTCTGTTTGTACTCACAATGGCACTGCTGAACGCCACTTGAGACTGGTTGCTGTCACGACGACCGAGCGACCTATTCCTTGTATGCCCCTGGAAATGAGCCCTAGCACTGTGGCACCTCCTTAAAGGTCTCATGGTCCTTTGCTTATAAGTGGCTGGTCTCTCAATATTCATGGGAGGAAGACTGAAGTGTTGAAGTTTTGCAAAGTCGTCATCATCTAAATCCAACTCTTTGTGGCTTTCCAGGCGTCTGGCTGTAAAAAGAGAAGATGAAACCTTACCTATTCTTTTGTTTTTAGCATCGCTCAGAAGGAATTCCTTGGTTGGCTAAAAAAACTGAAACAAACTAAACCAAAGCCAAAACATCTCAAAATCCAGCACCAGAAAAACTCCACTACCCACTTCAGTTTCTGGCAACTCCCACTCTCCAATGTTTATTATTGCAAGAAAATAAAAATGTGTTTTCAAAGCGATCAGTCACTTTTATGGACTTCTGCTAATGCTTGGTCTCTTTAGCGGCATTTTGCAGTTGACTGGAACAGGAGAGTGAAATATGGTAATTCACAGATTTGCTAATGTTTTCAGTCACAGAGCACAAACGTCTTTTTAGCAGCTGCTTGCCAGTTTAATAAAATCGTTCTCACTATGCAGAGAGAGAAAGTGGTGACCAAGAATGGGCCAGAGTCAAACTGCCAGATTCAGAGCACCGAATGCCAAGAGACTTCAGATACGGACTGCAGCTAGGGTCGACTCAAGAAAATGTGTAGCTGTACCTTTCATATCACACAGAAGACTGTGGTAATTACTTTTGGACCCACTGAGTTTAATTACTAACTAATCTCAGTTTGTGAGCTTATAAAAAGTTGGCTGGCACTCATTTAGAAATGAAAGAGAAAATGTTCTCTTTGCACTCCCAAGTGGGTATTGAATGCAGGGCAAAGCCTGAGATGCCTGCAGGGAGAACTGGAAAACCTTTCCCATCTGACTTCTGAGTCATTTAAAACACCTTCACTTTCATGAATCTCTGTAACAGGAGTCCCTCACAAAATGGAGACAAATCCACAAAGCTCTACATTCAGTCAGAGGGCTCAGTAGGTTTAAATATTAATATTTAAATTAATAACATTTATTTGCTAAGAGAGAAAAGCAAATATAGAAAAGCATCTCTCACCATTTTCCTGATGTGAAAACTCAATCCCATCAACAGTACAGCGTCGGAATACCATTTTGTTTTCTGTTAGTGTCCCAGTTTTGTCTGAGAAGATATACTGAATTTGTCCAAGATCTTCAGTTATATTTAGGGCGCGGCACTGTATGGGCAAATCTGCTTCTTCATCATACAGGTCAATGTCATTGTGGATTAAGAAGACTTGGGCCAACTTGACTAACTCAATGGACACATAAAGAGAGATGGGGATTAAAACCTAAAAGAGAGTTTAAATTCTCAGTGAGGGGTGGGACAAGTCTTACTGCTTTCTGTCAGCAATGTCCTGGCACAGATGTAACAACAATTTCCAGAGAAATAGTTCTTCCTAGAGATTCATGTAGGACAGAATAATAATAGTTCAGGGGAGGAAATAGAATCCTGCACATAACAGCAATGGATGAACAGGGACAATAAGTGTTAAACGTAAGACAAAATTCCTAGAATCACCAAATGCAAAGGTGGGTCTTTCAGAGGATGGTCTTACAAAGCACATTTTCTGGACTGAGGAACATGCTTGCTCTTACCCTCCTGGACCTCTGACTGGGTGCACTAGCACAGACTAACTCTTAATGTAAAAAAGTTTCACAAGCAATTACTTTCTATGCAACACTTCCCACTCACTAGCTTCCCTGCCCTGAAATAATAATGAATTCTCAAGATGCACAAATATTCTGTTTCAGTTATGAAGAATAATCCCCCAAGGAATCTCTGAGCAGCTCTGAAAGTTATCTTCACATTTCATTCATATTAAAGAAATGCTGTCTATTTGAATCTCAGCAGTTACATCAAGAAATCTGAAAAGTAAATGTGATTTTTTTCCCCCCATCCCATAAAATTTCTCTCCCAATTAGGCTTAATCAGACTTGTATATACAAGTATCCTACTTCTAATTTAGCTTCTTTCCTAAACCATCTGAACCATATCTAGTTATTATTCCCTATTGGCAAAAATGACAATTTTTGTTTCACTCTTTTCTTGAGATATTAAGTGACATCCTTATCTGGGAATTCTGGATATAGACAAAAAAAAAAAAAAAGCTGACATTTGGATGTAAACATCCTCTTTATTGCATATGCTAGAGATTCTGGGGTTATTTAAAGAT
This sequence comes from Elanus axillaris, assembly GCA_026212715.1. NCBI lineage: Eukaryota > Metazoa > Chordata > Aves > Accipitriformes > Accipitridae > Elanus > Elanus axillaris. Next base: position 8,492,938 of record JANZLQ010000044.1, on the reverse strand, counting down.
ATAATAAACGTCCTTCCTATTTATATCCTTGTGGGGTTTCAACAGCAAGAAAGAAAATGCTTAGGTGATTTGAAACACTGCTACCAATATTTTCAAATAGGATTAAGAAGGTACTGCACAGCTGTTAGTTGATATTAATTGTTCATTAGTGATTATATTCAGTTTTGAATAGCTTCTTCCTTGGAGGTAACAGAGAGGGGTTTGTCTTTTACCTGTAACAGGATTATCATTGTCAAGAACATGTAGAAACCAGCAAGAACTGGAGACAGAAAATTGCCATTCTCATCTGGGACATCATAAGGTGGATACTCTGAGAAGTTTCCAGTCCAAATGCCATGTCCTGTAGGAATGATATACAATATTGAAATATGCTGAGCAGTAAGGTGATTGACAAAGCTTCTGAAATTTGCAGATATGGACTGCTATGATAATTAAAAAGAAAGAACATTTCCAAAGCAACAGCCCCTGAGCAATGCTGTAAATCTATTGGAGAATGCAAAGTATACGCAGAGCTCTGTAGCACATGCATATAATTGATATGCTAGTAAGAAATGAGCAGTCATGGATATTTTTATTCACCTCTCCTTCAGCAGTTATCCCCCAGGGCTCAGGGCTCTCAGCTCTGTGCAGATCTTTTCTCATTCTGCATCTTGCTGCTGGAGGACTCCATCTCTACCACCTATCTTTAAAAATCCTCAGTGCTGAAGACTCCCATTCCTCTTTCTAACAGAAAGAAACCTTATACCTTTATATAGACAAACTGAAATCTTTCTTATCCTTCCTGATCATTCTTGATTTCAATCTGTCTTTGTTAGAGTTGACAAACCCCGTATAATTCAGTCTGGGCAGCTCATTTTTACATTGTCTTCAGTTAAGTCATACCCCAAAACTGCTTCTTACCCTATGTCTTAAATATCAGTAGATATCATTGCACTACTACAACAAAGCTTCTGTTTCAGGACTTAACCACATCCCATCACAATTACTCTGCTGCCTTTCATACTGCCCTTACTGAAATAAACTTTGCTCAAGGATGCTACTAAATTTACAGCATCAGAAACTTCACACAGAGCTAGGACAAACAACTCAGTTTCCCTCATTGCATCATTGCTCCAGATGCCAAAACCCTCTATTAGTCCACTTTGCATAACCAGCTCTGATAAAACTTATTTTAGCACTGGTTAAGCAAGCAGTTGTTTTGCAGCATCTGCCTGCTAAAATGCTGCCAAAGGAATTAAAATTATTTCAGCAATACTTTCTGGCTGCTAGAGAGCACAGTCACATCTGAGCACGGACAACTATGTGCTACAAGCCACTTCTTACTCCAGTTTTTCACTGTGTGCAAGGAAAATCCTGATAACCAATCCACCAGTGATATTTCTTCCTAGAATCCTACATTCAGACAAGGTTGCAAAGCAAGAACTCATGATAGAGTTATGGGACATTTTGAATGGATGAAAGCTAATAGGCTTGTTACTGTTTTACATGTTTCACTTAGACTACGAACACTTTATATTCTTTTGTAAAAAAAAAAAAAAACGAGCAGATAAATTGTTTTTTTAAATGATGATTTTTAAAATCTGAGACCACTTTAAACCTTAAATTAAAGGACTTTGTCACTCAAGGGCCCCTACACACCAGACAAAGACAAGTCTCTCAATCTACGTGACAGGAGCCAGGGAATGAAGAAAATAGTGTCTCTCTTTCCCTCCCACAGAGCTCAGTTGTCAAACTGAAATCCCATTTCTGTGCCAGAAAAGCCCACTGCAACATGAAACAGCAAAATTAAAAAAGTGATTAAGTCCGTACAATTGTCCATCTTTTTTGGATGGCCCTTTCTTCTAATGGCTGATGACTGGCTGGTGTGTGACATCACATGCCTCCAGGGCAGGTTCAGGAAAAATTGACAGAGCCACATGATTTAACTCTGTTGCTGCAAAACTAAATCAGAGCAGTAGCACTAAGCAAGTTATCACCGAGATGGAAGCAATAAAAAAAGAAAAGGGTCTTGAACACAAAAACGCTCATGGGAGCCTCTGCTATCTCTTTAAAGCAGTGACCCATTCAAAAGTCAGTGGGCTGAAAATTTGGCCTTTTCCTCAGGATTATGAGATTTTATTAATCCTGACCTGCCTGGGACAGATTGCAATCAGAGCTGGAAGGCAAGCAGGTTCTTACATGCAGTGAAGATGATGCTTTTGAGATTAGCAATCTATTAAACTCTAGTCGGGTAACCCGTTACTATATTCCAGTGTGCTCTCTTGCAAGGACCCCAGAAAAATGCAGGCTATTCCTACCTAAACAATTAATCCATCTCACAGCCTGCTGTAAAGGGACTTTTGAGAAGGAAGGTAGTTGTGGAGACTGTAAACTGGATGAATTAGTCATGTGCAGCTCATGGGTTTTAAATTGGGTAGCTCTGGCTAACATCACTCCTGAACATAACAGAGGAATATATTACTGAAATGAAAGTAAAGCTACATCATTTTACTTTTGTTGTTATACCAAGGAACAAATGTCTGCTCAGGAAGTGGATCCCAGCTGGCAAGTACCGATTTCTATAATGCATTAACCCAATGGCTTTCACTTTCCTGCTTTACACATATTTTATCACAGTGGAGATGGGTCTTATCTGAAATATTTATAGCCATGGGTAAGTTTTCTTCCATCTGAATTGCTCAGATTTGCCATTGTAACTTGTCTATTGAAAGACCAAGGAGCCTAAAGACCCCAAGAGCATTCAGCTCTAGATCTGATCTCACTCATGTATATAAGATCAATTTTAATCACCATTTAGAAAAAAACAATGAAACAAAAGAAGATTTTTGTCAATGCTTCATACCTACAGCTCCAACAAGACACATTACCAACAGGAGTCCCACACATAAGAAAATATCCATATTCATCCGTCGTTCTATCTTGCTGCGCTTGTAACGAGGACCATTGTTGTTTAGCATGGCCTTGGTTTCATGACCTTCAACACACAAATGAATATCATCATATTTATGTAATATTTTTTAGTTTGCCTTTTCTAAAAAAGTATTTCTCTCACAAAATGGAAGCAGGATGCTCATGACTAATGTTAATTTGACTCTAGTTTCATTCAGTAATTTTGTTGTCCATCTTCTCATTTGACTGAATAGTAGAATGTATCGGAGACTAAATCTAAAGGTTTGCAAAAGACCTCCATCACATTGCAGATTTCAGCTGTCATATACATTTTACTTTTCCAAAGGCAGCAGATTCAGTAGAAATGCAAGGTTTATATAAATATTCAAAAGCCAAATCTCCTTGAGTATAAAAGGAAAAAGAACAATAATATTACATTTTTATGTTTAAAAAGCAACTTCATTAGGTGCTATACAGATTCCTGAAACCTACACTTGAATATTTTTCAGCAGCTATTTAATAGCCATTAGACACATTTCATGTATTAACTTAAATAAAATCCAACATGTCAGATCCAGTGGTGAAAGACACTAATGTTAGTTAGTTTTTTGCTATGTGGTTGTAAAGTGCTAACAAAACAGTAGGACAAGAAATAAAAGAAACCCTGATCCTTAAAACTTACCAAATTGCAATTGAGCTGGTATATTTGTGATGAAAAACAGGAGTGTTGTAAGAAGCCAAGAAGAAATTGTTTTTTCTATTCTATTCTATTCTATTCTATTCTATTCTATTCTATTCTATTCTATTCTATTCTATTCTATTCTATTCT
>JANZLQ010000044.1:8476533-8489120 GCA_026212715.1 Elanus axillaris | reverse complement strand
TATTCTATTCTATTCTATTCTATTCTATTCTATTCTATTCTATTCTATTCTATTCTATTCTATTCTATTCTATTCATATTATCTAAACTGTGGCTCCACAATTGGGATATCTGGATACCATCTGTTGCTATATTAAATGGTATCTTTTATGTTTATTTCTACAGTCCTTTCCCCTGAAAATACAGACCCTGAAGACGTGTTTTTAGTTTACATTTGTTCGTGTGTGGTGTGTGTGAGAGGGACTGTTTTCCAAGGTACCTTTTGGCTTTCTCTAGGGAAGTGATTTGAACCAAAAGCTGGAAGTTAGGTGTGATACAATCACGCCTGCTGGATTCATTCCAGGTTTACATCAAAGGTTATTAATTGAGGCAGAGAGCAAGAGAGGAAATTACTTTCCAGCCTTATGTTCAGGACATTCACCCAAGAACTGGGACTCTTGGTTCCTGTTCCAATGAATATGTAATTATTTACACAACCTGGAGCTACGTCGGTGGGACCAGCTTATACTACCAGTGCTTCTTCCTTTCCAACTCACATCTATGTACATACCTACTCGTTCCACACAATGAGGTATTAAGAGCACAACTTGTGAAGCAGCAGATGTATGTTCATTCCCATACAGGCAGAACTGAGAACAAACCCCAAGTCTTCCCTTCGGTGAACAAATGCTCTAACCACCAATCTACACAGAAGAGGAGGGTACTGATGCCTGCAGTTCTCCAGCAGCTGTGTGAATCTTGTTCCTCACTTTTCTTTTATGCCAGGCTTAATGGAATCTTTTGTGTTGAAAACAAAACAAGACAAAAGCCTCTAATCCCTCCCAGAACACCCTCAAGGAAATGTTGATGGATTTATTTCAGGAAGAAAATGGGAAGAGATTTCTTTCCAAATATCAGCTCTATCATTCCCTTCCACTTCAGCTGACCAACAGGAAAAAGACATATCTGTAATACAGATATAACCGTGCAAGAAACAGAATATCAGAAATAAGAGGAAGAAACTACTTTGTTCTCCTCTAGTCCTCACAGTTTCATATGCTGTGCAACACAGCACCTCACCTACCCACCCCACTAGTACCTTGTTTCTTTATTTCTGGATGATGATAGGCTTATCTAAAACTTCATTCTGGTACTTCATTATCTGAAAAGCATACAATTCTTGCTGCTGTCCCTATCACAATGGAAAACTACATTGGCTGTTGCTTTGTAATGAGGGTTTTGTGCATTAGCACTATTGCTTTGTGCAGAACCATTTCGGAAGCCATGAAAAGTATAACCAGATTTGGGTCAGATGAGAACTGCACAGGCTAAAAAAATCACATTAAGTGATGGCTGTACTCTTCACAAAGGCTTCCATTAGAAAGTAAGTTTGCGGAGTAATAGAGTTATAAAAATGGAGAATGTGGCATCTTATTATGTGACTGATCTCAGTTGTTCAGAAAAGGTCACAGACCACGATTAAAAGCCAGAGTATAATCAATGTCAAAGAACCCTAGAAATTAAGCTGGTACTGGCCTAAGTGGGTCTAATTTTAGAAGAAAAAGAATAAACTTTTACACTGACGTTAATGTCAGTTGGAAATTGAATTGAAGACTTATTCAGATCAAAGATACCACATCTTGAGAATGACTTTAAAATGCCAACTTTTGCTACTAGCAGTTAAGCAACATTAACAGAGATCCACGTTAGGATCTGTGCTGGTGGCCAAAGGAACATACTGTGAAATCGTGGATAAGAGAAGAAAAATAGGAATCCTAACAGGAGAAGGGAAGACAAGTTACTCCAGTTCTATAGGGAATGATCCCTACAGAGATTTTTATATAGTAGGTACTTCCAAAAACATGGGTGATGAGTTCAGCTCTGGCTCTCCTCCTCTGGTAGGCACCATCCTTACATGTGGTGTTCAGAGAGACAGGCAATGAAAGACCCACAAAGTGAAGGCTACTTTGGAAACTTATGGGAGCTGTAGTAATTTAGAGTCTAATTCTGCAGTAGTGAAATAAAATGGTAAATTGTCAGGTAAAATAATTTGGATTGTGGAGATTAGTCTAAACTAAATGACTCATGAAAAGATGGTGACTTCTATTTTCTCTTAGGTAGCTTAGCCTTGAACCCCTTGCTGCTGATTAGACATAAAACAGGTGAAATGAGTCAAATGGAAAGCTAAAAATAACCAATAATAATTGGTTTGTTTAAATAACTGTTGTGTTTAAATTGACTTTTATTTAATCTACAAATAAAGAGGGTAGCTTGTACACTCTTTCTGAAGCAGAAGAGGGCACAGCTGGCAAAGCCAATGATAAATCGTGCTCACTGTGTAAAAGCAGTGGTAGCATTCCAAAGGTAAAAGATGCTGAGAAAAAGATGAACTGACCCACAGCTGAATCTGGCACTGTTGGATTTGATCTGGGCACTGACACTATCTTGCTTGGTTCATGTCTTTACTGCATGAAATTCATGGTTGCACGGACACACTATGTCTATGTCAGCAAAAACCTGTGCTGCAGCTGCCTCTTCTGTCACCTCCAGCTGCTGTTCTCACTGCCTCCTGTGTGCTGGCACTGGCACAGCTTGGCTTTGTGATTTTTTTTTTTTCTGGGTAGATCTTCAGCTGCATCAGTTTCTACCCTGAGGAGACAGTGAGACCTCCCTTAGCACATCTGTGTAGATTTTATGCCTAATGGAATTAGTACTATAAACAGAGCTGCAGAGATGAGAGTTAAACTCACCGTAGGCAATTTTTTACTTGTCTGGATATTTTTGCAAGATATTTCAAAGACAGCAAGATATTTGACATACACAAGGATACTGTCACTTGCCAGAGACCCAGCACAAGACTTGCTGGCTTTGGAGATGGATGAGTAATACCTTTTCTTCAAAAACTTATGTAATTTTCCCATGCACTACCAGTTCTTAAAAAAATGTCAAAATGTGGTACAATATTAGACCACATGTATTTACTCAAGGATATTTACAGGGAAATTCTGTGTTTACCTAGATTTACATCTTACCTGCATATATGACAATTCCTATTGCAGCCTCAGTATTTCTGATTGTACATCCACGAAGCAAGAGGCTTTCAGTGTTAAAACCAATCCGTTCATGATTTGGCTGCTCCCTAGAAAAAAGAAAATAAAATAAAGCAATGCCTTTTTCTATACTAATAAACTGTTAAGCAAAATTTTTCTGTGCATGTCTGTTTCAAGTTGAAATCAAGGAACTGTGAAGGCCCTGTATTGCTTGTATTTCACTCATTTTCAATAAAGACTCCAGTAAGAAGTTACAGAGAAGCCCAAGTATCTCTTTTAAAGACCACTTGCATGGTGTGTGTATCATGATGTTGATATGAAGCAAGCTTGGCTTTCACTTGATACCTTGTCTGGCAGGTTCCATATCTCATAAATGAAGCCAATTTATATTATGCGACTTTATTCAGATGAAATTCTTTTAGAAAGCTGAGCTGGGTTTGCCTTCTGCTAGAGGTTCAGATGAATACATCTGCACCATGTAAGAGCCTCTGTCTCTCTGTCAGCCACCAAAGGGCTTCTCATCTTTGTGAACCTCAGTTTGCTTGAACAGTCTCTAGGCTGAGGCTCTGCTCCTCACTCTCATGCTGGATGGAGGACTTTTCATCCTGGCTGAAGATGTCCCATCACACACCAGATCCTTCTGCTAGCAGAAAAGACTGATGAAAACTTAATGGAAATTTTAAGGTCAGTGCTCCATCAGGCAGGTGCTTTGTTACTTGGTTCTGAAAATGAAAGCATAAAAGTACTTTTGCTCACAGTTTTTATTATATACTCTGGTAGACTTCTCCTGAGATCTTTACCAAAGCTGAGATTTTTCACTTCAGTCACTCCATCTGGATTTGTTATGTAAATATCAGTATCAGAAAAAGATTTTTTTCTAGACTATGTATCTTTTACTACTTTCTATTTAATATTTGGTATTGCATTTACCAGTAAACTGCAGCATCACTTAAATGGAGAACAAGGTTAGGTGCTGTCTCAGGGCTAAATATAGTCCTATGTCTATGTGCAGCTGCACATGATTACATGACATCAAACTAGACAAGTGAAAAGGTTTGGATGCCAACAACCTACAGATGGTAGAATTGTAAAAAAATAATGAAAGAAAGCTGTTTTTCTGGGAATCTAGATTCAGCCTTGGTGAACTCATTTAATAGAGGCCTTCTTGCATTCCCTTGAGCAGAAATTGCTGTGGTCAGGCACATTAGATAGATGTCACTAAGTTCTTTCTTATCATTTTTAGCAGAGAGAGTACTGTTACCCTTTTATAGCAAGGCAATAGACGCTCAATAATTTATTGAGGTTTCTTGGAGAAAAATGTAACCAGCTCCAAGTAATTTGTGTTTACAAATTAGCTCAAATAACAGCAGACCAAAGACAGAAACTCCACTAACTGTTAGTGAGTAATTTTCACTGGCAAATTCTTTCATCTACCCCTGAAGCAGGGAAAGGCAGCTAATTCCATATTCCACTAGGCAGGTAAGTTAATAGGCATTTCCGAAAGAGATTTCTGTTACAGACTTTCAACAGAGATTGAAGATTTTTGAAGCCAGTCTTGGGTCCTAAGGGTGTGTATTTGTATGTGTTTTCTTGTGACATATCACCTACATTTCTATAATCTCAGTGCTCTTGTGCTGTATTACAGCAGGCTAATTGGAAGGATTGCTGCAATTTAGATTATACCCAGTGGTCCTCAAAGCCAGCAACCACAGGCAGTGGTCAATACAAACTTGACCTCTTCTTCCCTTTTAAGATATCACAGTAGAGGGGAAATGGCACTGCTAATAGAGGCATCATTTTTACAGTGCATAAATTCTCAAGACTAAGCATAGCCAGCTCTAACAGGCGAGAATCCTCTGGTTTACTCATGTCAGAGGATCTGGCTGTTTTCAGCTACTTCAGGTGTAACATTCTCACTGCATTCTTACAGAGACATTAACTCCTAGTTTAGCTACTAGTAAACTTAACAGAAGCCAGGGCATGGATAGGGATGCTGGCACATTCACACAGTTAAATCATTCACATAACATGGGGCATGCATTTGGTCTGGAGCAGCAGGTATTTTGGACAATTCTCTGGTGTGTTGTGGGAATCAGCATGGACCAATGACCACTCTGAAGAGGTCCTTGGGAAACAGCTGCCCTGTATTGCAGGGTAAGAGAATTTTAGGCCATGAGCCATGCCATAAAAATTGGCCTTATAGCCAAGGAATGGCCTTAAATCTGTGAATTTTCTAGTATAGATTTCCCTGTTGTGCCTTTGCCAGGATTATTTAATGAAGAAAGAACATAAGGAACAGAGGATGTGGCTTTCTCCTCACAAGCATAGGTTTACACTAAAAACCCCCACTTTTTAATACTAGTCTAACACATTGGTTCGATAGGATTTTTCTTGCTTGCTTGCTTTTTCTAGCTGTAAGATAAAATCTGATATTTTTGTTAGATCCTGGATACCTTTTCCCTGTGGCTGTAAATATGAAGAAACTAGAGCCATGCAGCTGAATATCTTTAAACCTTAGGAAGGATTTAGATTTAAAATTTAGCCTAGCCTAACCCTCAGGTCAAACATAAATGAGCTTATGTCTGAATTCTGAAAAGAGCTGAAGCCTTGTGAGAACAGTTTGTGTGAAACAACTGCAAATTCAATGTCAAGCTTTGGTTCTGCCTTGCCTCAAAACACAGTTTCCAGTCTACATTTTATATTGACTTCTGAATCCAGGATTAGATAATAGTGACATCCATCAATTTTTGCAAAATATGTTCCTTCCATCCAGTTCCTCCAAGAGAAATATTTAAGTTCAGATACAAAATACATTTATGGATAAATACTTACATGTACCCTTTGAATTTATTGAGATCATTGTTAGGCATTTCACAGATGATGGTGTTTTGGAAAAATTCGGGTTCAAACAAAGTATTCTGCAAGAGAAAACACACTGAGAATGAGTGTCAAATCCAATAAGTACTTGAAACGCTAAACACTAAGAGCAGCTAAATATAGGCCACCAGGATAGTTGGGGGCTGGAGCACTATGAGGAGTGGCAGAGGGAGTTTATCTCAGAGGGGCTGAGTAAAGAGCTGAGATTCTCCTTTCTTGGATTAATAACTGGTTAAGTGAAATGAAGAAAATGCTGTGTATTGAACAAGACATCACAGATGCCAATTAGTGAAAATATCTGTCTTAATTTAAAGTCAATGTAACAGATAGTTCAAATTGTTTCCAATAGGAAAACAGCCTTCAACCAAAAGCAAGCTCAAATGAAAATAATTTCAGGTTTTATCAGGATTTTGAAATATGTTAGAAGAGTTGCATTACTGGCCAGGATGGTATAGTCATAAAATAGGAGCCCACACATTTGAATAAACATATCACATTCAAATAAGACTAAAAGCAAGACTAATAGCAAAAGAAAAAGAAAAAATACCCCCTTAAATGAACAAACAAACAAACAAACAACCCCAAAAGAGGGAAGGCAGTAGAGTAAGTCTAAACCACTGGGAGAGACAAAACAAGACAGAGCTTTTCAGGCTAAGTGCTCACTCAAAAAGAGCTTGGAGCTGAACTGAGCCACACAATTTTGTTTGATTTCTCCTGTGTTCAAGGAAACAGGCTTGGGTTTTCGACTGCATGAAGCAGCCTGGAAAGCAGACAGCATGAGAGGTACTTGATTGCCATAAGTAGTGGTTTTTTCTTAACTGGAAAAAATACACAAACCTTTCATTTTAGAATGAGAAAATGTAATAAAAATGAGATGTGAGGAATGTGAAAGATAATCATTATTGCTGTGCCATAAAATCTTTAAAAAACTGAAAAGAACTCACTTTAATCCAAACTCCTCCCATTAGGAAAGCTGGAAATCAAGTCTGCTGCTGGGCCTCCCTACCTTTTTCTGTATGGAGAGACTTCCAGAGTTTAGATTCCTTCAGAAACTGAAAATCCTGGGAATTCTTAATTGGAATTCACAAAAAACTTTGCCAGACTGCAAGACGACTTCCTTACCCTGCCAGTCCTCAAGTCTCAAATTTTTCTTCACTATGCTTTACTTTTTACATTATTTATATTCTTATTGTTTTAAATATAAATATTTAAGTACAAGCAAGTAGAGAACCTGATCTAAAAAAAAAAAAAGTTGAAGGAAATATAAAAGCTTGATGAATATAAAGGCATTTTGTATACCTTCTGACCTGTGTGGCTGAATATTTTTAGAATCTCTTTTAAGAGATATTGTTCATCTCTGCTGAGTCTTGTTCAACTCAGCAAACTCAACAGGAAAATCAGTACATATTTGGTTGTGCTACAAATATTTGTACAACAGGAGAACAGGAAGATGCAAAAGGTGCATTGGCTGATTACCAATGAAGAAAACTTATTAGTTCTCACTAGAAAGGGGTATAGAAGGATGATTGTTATCTCAAATTTTTTTCTTTTGATTACAAGAACTTTACACTTGAAAATTCAAATTAGAAAATGGCATAAAAGGAAAAAAATAATAATCCTTCCTCTCAGTCTTTTACAGATAAGTGAATTCAATGTTAAGCATATCCTAAACCAAAGAACTAACCCCAGTTTATATGTATTTCCTCCCTCCTTAAAGAGTCACCCCTCATAGACACAATTAAATCTGAGTAAGTTTTATGCAGCACATGAATCACAGGAATAAACAAAGCTCAAAGAACAAGAAAAAGTTAGCACACTAAAACCTGTACATACGATACTTAGTGCACTGGTTTTTTTAGTTCAAAAACTCAAAGTCTAAGGAAAATAAACATGAATAAGCAGTCTAAAGAATAATTCAGCATGCAGAGATTTTCTGATTTAAAGAAAGACTTCTCATATTATAAATGACTGAGGCAAAAAGTTTGCATTTTGTATGATAGCAGAGCACTCTGTTTTCCTCAAAAAGCAAAAATACAAAGCCTAATGCATATGCTATGACTACGTAACACAAATGCAGCATTTTTATTTTTTCTATTTAAGTAGCCAGTTTATTGGTTCATTTCTAAATCTCTGCATGTTAAAATTTTTCAGTGTTTCTCAGGAAATAAAACTCTCCCTAGTCATCACTGGAAAGCACTGGAAAAGGTGTGCTTTATGCTACAGCATCCACAATCTGAAATAAAACTCTCCCTAGTCATCACTGGAAAGCACTGGAAAAGGTGTGCTTTATGCTACAGCATCCACAATCTGAGAAAGCCCTTAATTGTGCTTGCAAAGTGATTTCCATTTGAGCAAAGAGCAAGTAACACTGGAGTACAGTATCTGACCACAACTGGCCATGGAAATGGTGTACTTTAATTAATCTGGGTGCTCACTGGCAGTTGTGTCCCACTCACCAATAACCCCAAAAGGTCCTCCTAATGGCACTGCTAATGGCTAAACAAATGGATGCAATTCCTAGAATTACCTGCCAGGATTTTGGATTTCCTGTCTGCTGGAATGATTCTAATGGAACAAAATATTCCTCTGCACATGCTACAACTCCTTAAACTTGTTCTATGTTATTTGAAAAACTGCCCTGCTGTGTTTGAAAAGGTATTTAAAAATGTAACAAGTACAACTCTCCCTAAGTCATATTTTCTTGTTTACTTCAGGTTTATCAAACATGAGTTGAGAGGACATACCAGTAAAGCGTATGTAAAAAGGAAATGATATGGCTGATGGAAAAAAAATATGGTGATTTTAAGCATTCAAACTGAATCTCTGCTAACAACCAAACTGATGTCAAGCATATCACTTTTATTTAACTTTTTGCATTTTAATTTACCTTGAGTTCCTATTCAATTGCTTATTATACTCCTATAAAAGATTCCATTACAACTTAGTGTGCCTTAGAGCAATTCCTAGTTGAACTGCCATACATCTACCTGCCTAGAAAATAAGCCTGTGCCAGAACAACAAAAATCGTTTAGGACAAACGGCTGCTTTCCATTCAAGGTGTTAGCTCCAACAGCAAGATGCTTTCATAGCTGTATCAGCACAACCAGCCTGTCAGAACCAGTGCACTTCATGGCTGGAGCTGGTGTGTAAATGGGCCCAGACCAACTCTGCATGGTGTGGGCTGCATTTTCAGCAGACCTACCTGGCTGGAGAACCCCATTACGACTTGTCGTTGCTTAAGGTTGGTCTCCCCGTCGAGGTTGGCAGTTTCCAAGTGACAAATCCCATTCTGGTCAGAGGAGTACAGCAGTAGGATATCAGCTGGGATGGTCTCGTTACACTGCAGCTGCACAAAATCCCCCACTCGGACATCTTTCCAGCATTTCTCAACGTAAGCACGTTCTTCCCTGTTACATTAAAAACATGCCATGGGTGAACAGTGACATTAGGAAGGCTGGCCTCCTGGTTAGTGGGGCTTCAAAAGAAGAAAATAGGGGTGGTGGTGACACACTGCTATATTTTTTTAAAAAGACACAGCACAACAGCTAGAAATTAATGTTAGACACTTTCATAGTGTCACTTCACCATATATCACATTCAAATGAAATCTTTACATGGAATAAAAATGAACCACAACGAAAGTTCTGTTTCATTCTAGCATTAACCCTATAATCTCCATTGCAAAAGACAGAAAGTTGTTCAGACTAACAGAGGTGTTTTAAAGTATCTTATTCAAGAAGTTTAGACATTTCACCAAAAAATATTGGCTTTGACTATGTGGCTATTTCTCAGGTACTTTCCAACAACAGCATATAGATCCTGACAGAAGGAAACTGATATCTCAGCTACACTTGCTTCAGGTCTTTCCAGTTTGTAACTCTCAAAAGGTAATTACAAATCTTGAGCTTAGTGCACAGAAACAACTTCAAAAGGCAGAAGAGCAGATAAATGACCCCTTAATATTAAGCAAAAAAAAAAAATGCAGCTAGAGCTCCAATTTAATGGAAAAGTTAAGGTAAGAAACAAAGAGATTCTAAATTAAAAAAAAAAAAAAAAAAGAAAGGAAAAAGAGCCTATGGAGTTCAAGGAAAAGAAATTACTATTACATCAACAAACCAGTGCTCAGTGGTTCAGGAAACAGCGAGCTTTTTTTGACATTACATTTTCAATAACTGATCCTTTAACTGCTCTCAATCATCTAAGCAAACTAAAACCTGCAAAATAAGCTTTAAAATTAGTTAATGGGAAAACTACATGGGCAACAATAGCCCAGTTCCTTTAACTCTTTGGGAGGAAATTAGTTTTTCAAGATGAATAATTGAATCATCTTATGCCTTGCTCTGTAAGAGGAGAAAATGCTCATGAAACATTGCCACACAGACAGTAAAGGCCTTTTTGTAATGACTCAGAGTCTCATTTTTGCTTGAGTTTTTAATCATCCTCATCTATTGCCTGAAGAACACTGTCTTTCAGTTAAGTGTTTCTATCATGAGAAGGGGAGCAGCAATATAGCAAAGTGTTTTGCTACAGTTCACGCATCCAAGCACTGCTTCAGAGTCAGGCCAAAGGCTACTTCCTGCTAACCTACTTTCCTGGCCTTTTGTAAAGGAGACCCAGCCGTGATGCTTGCTATCAGGCAAACCCTTGAGTTGGCTGATACCCTTATCTGTAAACCAACACGAAATAACAGCTTCCTGCAAAGGTTATGCATGCAGTTAAATTCTGTGCATTTCCCAGTGGTATCCACTTTTTATTCAAAAAAAGAATGCCCCAAACTCCCTACAACCTAACTATTTAAATCCCTTTAATGCTAGATGTGAGGTGCTTACTAAATAATGCTATTGTAGTGATAATTTTTCCTTCTTATGTTAGGTTTTTCATTCCTGAATTTTTCATTCTTCTTCTTTTGTCTGTCTCTACTTATATATGCATGTCCTTTTTCTCAACAACAGACATAAAAGACCACAATGAGGTTTTTTGTAAGTTAATTTGATGCTACTACTCATTTAAAAAAAAAATTCCAGCTCAATTTCTATTTGAAAAGTATTTAAGCAGGTGCATGTTGAGTATTCATTGCTCTACAAAGTAGATAGTAATGTTAATATAGCAAATCAACTAAGTAAGTATGAATCCTTCCCATATCAAACACTTTCCAGGTAAAACTTCTTAATTTGTTTGTTTAAAACATAAAAATGAGAATACAGAAGCAGATGTCTTGTCTGGCTATCGTAGACATTTGGATACTGTGTATAGTTTACATGTAATGTTTGCTATGACTTCTGCAGGGCAATTCTACCTCCCTGTATGTCAACTGCTGCACAATTCTGAAGTTTATTGAACACACTTCTGTTATTTTCTGCTCATAAAATGCTATAGAAGGGCCTTGCCCAGCTGGCTATCTTCCATGTCAGCCTAAAGAAACCAGGTTAGCAGGAATAAGTCACAGATTTGTAATATTTTTTCAATAATTCCTTATGAAACATCCATTACACATAAAGCTTCAGGTTCTGCCCATTCACTAATTACAGAGGAGACAGTGAGTCAGAAAAGCCAAATGATCTCTTTCAGATCAGAGAAAAAGTCTTACTTAGCACAGGTCTAGAGTTCAGGAATTGCTAGAATCCCAAACCTGCAGTCAGATGAACAGAATGTGTCTCTCTCCCAATGAGCATTACATTTGGTAAAGAAACACACTTTATTTTCCTGAAAGAACTATTCAGCTGGAGTGGTAAGATTAAAAATTTCCTACAGTACAAAGGTTTTCTACAACTTTGTAGAGAATTACCAATGGATGGAAAGAAGAAAAATACTTCATAAGGAACCTGGTGCACCCCACAGAGGCA
Source organism: Elanus axillaris (assembly GCA_026212715.1). Lineage (NCBI taxonomy): Eukaryota > Metazoa > Chordata > Aves > Accipitriformes > Accipitridae > Elanus > Elanus axillaris. Next base: position 8,477,372 of record JANZLQ010000044.1, on the reverse strand, counting down.
CTGGCTGGGCTGTCTAACAAGATTTTTTCAAATGAAGCAGTTTCCTTTTAGCAATTCCTGTAACTGGGAACACTGCCCAATTTCTGTTCAATGATTAAAGTTCATAGCACAAGTTCCAGCTGCTAAATAAACAGAGGAGCTTCATAAATCTAAGATGGTCTGATGAGAAACATACAAAAAGGGCAAACACATTTATCCAATAAAGTAAACAAAATGTGGTGATTTTCAATAGGTGGAAAGCTGGAAATCTGATTTTTATAGCAGCATAAAGGAATTCCAACCTCTCCAGCCAGTAAATCAGCTTCATCAGGGGCCCAGCTTAAATGCCTCTATCCAAATGGGTGTAGGATGGGGAATAAAAAAAAGAGGAGTTGGAGGCATGTGCACACCTGCAGGGCTGTAATCTTAGTGGCATCACAAAGATGTGGTGGGATGACTCCTATGACTGGAGTGTTGGAAAGGAAGGATACAGGCTCTTCAGGAAGAACAGGCCTGGGAGACAAGGAGGGGGTGTCACCCGCTATGTCAATGACCAGCTGGAGTGCATGGAGTTCTGCCTGGGGATGGATGAGGAGCCAACCGAGAGCCTATGGGCCAGGATTAAAGGGAGGGAGGGACAGGTGGCAATATAGTTGGGGTCTGCCACAGGCCACCAGACCAGGAAGACCGAGCAGATAAGGTCCTCTATAGACAGAGAAGAGCAGCCTCACATTCACAAACCCTGGTCTTCATGGGGGACTTCAACCACCCTGACGTCTGTTTTTAAAAAGGGAAAAAAGGAAGACCCAGGGAACTACAGGCCAGTCAGCCTCACCTCTGTGCTCAGAAGATCACGGAGC
>JANZLQ010000044.1:8462397-8476433 GCA_026212715.1 Elanus axillaris | reverse complement strand
GTAATGTTTAGTCTAAAGTCAAGGATTTTTCAGCTTCTCATGCCCAGCCAGCAAGAAGGCTGGAGGGGCACAAGAAGCTGGGATGGGACACAGCCATTGCAGCTGACCCAAACTGGCCAACAGGGTATTCCGTACCATGGGATGTCATATCTAGTATATAAACTGGGGGGAGTGGGGTTGGGGGATCGCTGCTCGGGCACTAACTGGGTGTTGGTCGGCGGGCGGTGAGCAATTGCATTGTGCATCACTTGCATATTCTAATACTTTTACTATCACTATTGTCATTTTATTAGTTTTACCATTAACATTATTAGTTTTTTCCTTTCTGTTCTACTAAAGTGTTCTTATCTCAACCCACAAGTTTTTTTTTTCCCAATTCCCTCCCCCATCCCACTGGGTGGGGAGGAAATGAGTGAGCAGCCACATGGTGCTTGGTTGCTGCCTGGGGTAAAAACCATGACACACGCTATGCTGTATATATAGATGGTTACCCAAAGAATAGCTGCACAGATGCTAAGATTACAAAAGGAAACGTTTTTTAGCGATTTTTCAGTGGAGAGGCGTGATAAGGGATTTACACAACCCTTGCTAATCACCCAGGACCTATACTTTTGTCACACCTGGGAGAGGGTTTGCAAACATGGTTCCTTGGTTGCCCAGACCCTGGACATAGCTAACTACATCTTGGCTCCATCCATGTTCCCTTGACAAGATTTCCTTCTAACAGAAACCATATCTTGGCTCCATCCATGTTCCCTTGACAAGATTTCCTTCTAACAGAAACCACAATGTACAGTCAAGTCTACTATGCCCTTAAACCTCGCAACTGGGAAGTACTTTTGGCTATGTCTGTTCAAATGAAGCCCCTAAGACCCCATTACTGGATTAGAGTTAAAAGTCCACATTTGAACTGGTAACTAGTGACAGCTTCAATAAACAGGCAGAGTGTTCAAATAGTAAATGATGCCATACCCAATGGATTCTGGCTCTTATCAACATAAGAACAAGATAAGAAATAGTGTACCACTCATTATAAAGTGCTCTGTCTGTTTTGCAATCATTAACTAGGTAACCATTGTAAAGATTTGATGATGTAAATGAACCACCCATTTTGCAAATAGGAATATGGCTGTTGATGTCACAACAAGGACAAAAATTAAGGAACAACTGTCTCAGCCTTACACTCTGTCCCAACAGGATTTCACCATGCAGAAAGAGATACTGCCTGTATAAATGTAGAATTGTGCAAAGTAGCAGAGAATGTTGGGTTAACCCACATCAGCTGGTTAACTTATAAGTCACAGACCCTGGCAAATTCACAGCTGATTTTTAACAGGCACGATACTTTAAAGATAAATAGCAGGCAGAGAATCTGGATTCAGGGCTCTATTTCCTATATTTGTTTTCCCTACATTTATGTGTTTTAGCTTTGCAGGCCACTCCCTTCTGTAAAGAAAGAGTAACACATTATTTTGTCCCAATTATACATGTAACAGCATTAAAGTAGGTCAGTGCCATTTATTAGAAACAAATGAACGTTTAATGCAAACAGATATTTCCATTTGTCTTGTTACCCCTAGGGTAAAAATCTACAGATTTTAATAGAAAAAAGACACTTCACTGATTTAGATTTTGAACATAAATTTATTAAAATCTTTTCTTTTTTCTTAATGGACCTAGAAGGGGCCCTTCTTGAACTACAGAAAGTAAACCAATTTCCTCTCTGAGGTTATTGGTGTTAAGAAACAAACAAAAAATAGTAAGAATCTTTCATTTTATACAGTGTGTAAGAGTAGAAGAAGAATTAGATACACATCTTTTATGAGTTTACTGGTCACTCAGAGCCCAGATTTAATTTTTTTTCATTTTGCGGCACTGCAGAGAGAACAGGCGCAAAGGCAGTAGATGACTGACATGGCACACTGAAGATGAGCAGAACTGCCTCAGAAAAAGCTCACAGATACCTCTACTGAAAATATCTCCACTCAGTCTGTATCAGGCAGCAAGTGAGGTATAAACAGAGCGAAGACAACTCTTTAAGTAGCAATGTATTTATTTTACAACCTGCCCACCCTGCCTGCCTGCTTCCTCTATTAGAGCACTTTGCTGTACACATGAAAAGCTCTCCTGGAGGCAGTTACATTTACGAACTGTTTGCTCTCTGCTCGCCTTGCAGCCAGCAGCAGCACAACCATCATTCACTCCAAGGAAAGGGAACCAGGTGAAGAAAAATGACTCTCCCTGAATGCCCTCATAAATTCACATGGAGAAATAACCGTGCAGCACTACCCAAAACCTTTAGTTTTATTAATGGCAGGAAGGCAGTATTTCTATCCAATATATCTCCTTAGCTTCACCTACTGGTCAAAATGGAAGATGCACCATTTTGGCCAATTCTACTAGTCTTGTTATTACAGGTCCTGCAAAATATTAAATCATGTAATCTCGTTCACAGGTCTGCCTGATGGCAGAAATACGCTTTCAGAGAACAAATAAGTAACATGGAAGGTTGAGCACCAACACTTCTCCCCATGCTCAAGTACAACTCCAATGGCCCTGAGGAGGGCAGTAGAATAAACAAGTGGGGGGAAAAAAAGAAATCTGAACAAAACCTGAAATCTGAATGAAACCTAAAGTAGGGTGGCCTGTCATTAAATGACAACAGGCTTGGAGTACTGGACCAGAATACAGATGGCAATAATACATACTGACTAATTGGGCAGTGTAATGTACACTCTTCCTTTCTTGTTGAATAATTCTCCCTGTCTGTAGCACGGTGACAATATTTACCATCCCACAAATGTGCTTTGAGGCTACCAACATTAAAACAACAAGATGCTCTATGTATTACAGGAACCAGAGGCAGATCAAACTGGTGGTTGTTTGCTTGTAGCTGAACTGGCTTCAGTGCAACTGTTTCATCACTAGGAGAGATTAGCTGAACCCTCCACATTTAAAAATTAATAAATCCCTTAGCAGCTGTACCCCACTCCTAACTGCAGAGCTGAAAGAGCTAGACCTCAGGCCTACAGGAGACTGTGTGTGGTTATTAGTATGTGTGTTTTGTGGATGTGAAATGACTGACACAAACTGCTGTATCAGGAGCCAGGGAGAGCACTGCCACTGTCTTTTGCAGTTTGTCTAAAGAAAAACTAGAATAAAGAATATACCCCATTCAAACTGAAGGTGAACTAATTTATGAGCCAAGTGCATGACTTAAGTGCCTGTAAAATATTTCAGTATATCTTAAGTATAACAGAGTAGCTTTTAAAAAATAATTGTAGATGCATCAGTGATTTCACATCTCTTCTGACACTGCATCTTCCTGAACTTCCAGCATTTGTCACTATTAAAACAAACTCAGTTGTGCCTTTGAACTAAACTGCATTGTAAAGGGGCCAGGGGCAGAAGGACTCCTCATAACAAGTATAGGAGTGAAAAAAACCAGCTTTCCTGCTCAGCTTTGCAAGACGGCACTGCAGGCAATGTATTTCTTTTTAGCCAGCATACAAAGGGAAGCATGTGTGGTTATGGTATCAGTCCGTTCATCATTCCCCTTTTCCTTCCCCAGCAAGAAATTTTGAATTAACTAAGTTAAAATGCAAAGACATTAACACCCCACAACTTTTGTGAAAACAAGCAGCCAGTCTATGGAGAGATACCCAAGGTAGCCTCCCCCGAATGAAGGGCTGTGGTGCAAGTGCAGTCGTGATACTCTGCAGTGGCTGATATAGCCAGGAGACTTACTCCTCCCCCAAACCAGGCTTTAGAAGTTGCACTGCTCAGGCAACTACTTGTTTGTTTTTACAAAGCCTGCAGAGCATAAACACTATAAGTGCATTATCCAGGTTACTGAATTGTGATGTTATTAGCAGGAAAGTTACAGATTCATTTTTTACTACAGTTCTTTAAGTGCGAGGCTCATTACGGTGTTGTTTTCAAAAGCTGCGAACAAGTTTGCAACTCTCCAATGTGTTCCACAGGCTTTATTCCGCTTTCTTTTCTTGCCAGTGAGCAACATATTCTCCTAAACTGAGAGAGTTTTTTTTTTTTTTTCTTTTTTAGAGGAGGCTGCAGGAGACAGGATGGAAATGTCATCAAAACACATTTTCCCCAAGAATAATGTGAAGTCTACCTTGCACAGCTTAATGTTTTTAATCACTTCCATGCATAGACTTTATGTGAGGAATAAAGTTAAAATGATGTTTACTGAATAGTGGCAAGCCTAGAAAAGCACAGAACAGATGAAGTGTCTGCTTAATTACAGTTAAATATAGGAGAACATGTATAATTTCAGCCTTCAATACCTGCACCTGGCACTCCCCACTTCAGAGCTTTGTGTGATAAGCACTGTGAGCATCAGCTTTCAAATAGCCCTGGAAATGGGAGTCACAAATAATGTGGATGGTTTAGCCACTGGGTTGACAAAATCCCCTACAATACTGAAGGTGTTGATACTGATCTACCTACTTCTGTACTACTTCATTATGTCTGATTAGAAGTTATGACTCCACATTTTGGCCAGATTGAGGAAGTGAGGAAGCTTCTGCAGGGGGTCTCCAGCTCTGGAATAATCTCTTCTCATCACTGAGTTTCAGGTGCTTTAACTACAGGGGACACAGGCCAGTGATGCCTTGCATATAGTGAAAAAATTATAAAAAACAAGAAAAAGGTAACAAAGACTTACTGCCAAAACAGCAGAAAGTAGCTGTATGATAGAAGAACTTTGAAAAACTGACATTTCTGGGTAAACTAGAGGCAACTACTTTACAAATACTCTGCAGAAATGTATCGCTGGGGAGAGATCAACTGGGATGAGGCATACATGAAAAACTATATTTTTTTACATGGATTTGCAATTTATGATGGGGACATCACAATACACACTAGGTCACTTAACTTGTCACTGAAATGCAGTTGCCTGTAGAGTGGAAGGTAGTTACCAATTAAGAGCAGATAGCAACATTATAACAACAGCTTTGAGCAAGGGACTTCAAAAAGCCATAAAGGGGAATTTTAGGTAAGCAGAATGTAATTATCCATTTGGAATTCAGCCAGATACACACAACTCTTTGAACTCTGCATTTGCTGCCAATCTAAATAACACTGCATCCCCACAGTTTGAAGCAGCAGGATTGCTAGGCAGATCACAGATTAAGTACTAGGTACCTCATGAGCCATTTGCAGGATGGTTATAGCAAACCCTGCTGTCTGGAAAGAAAAAAGCCAGAAAAAAAGGCAGAAAAGTATCAGGCAGCGTGACAAACTCTCTGTTACTTTGAAGTCAAGGGCAAAACCTTTTTCCCACATTAGAGATGTAAAAAGTTATTTGGCATATCAACCTTCTTGAAAGCAACTGCAGCCATCTGGCTCGCTTTCAAAACTCCCGCCCAGACAGCTCTTTTATTTATATAGCCCCTGGGGAACCTCACACATTTCTGACAGCTCCAGCAGACGAGTACTTTCCCCTCTCTGTTCCTCTCTGCCTATATCTGTGCTTTGGCTCGCAGTAGCTTTCTGTTTCCAGACACGCTGCTGAAGCTGGAAACAAGTGCCAACTGAATCGGATCTTTTCAACAAGACACACTTGAAGCTATGTTCTCCGCACTTAACAGGCCATCTACAATCCTCTGGGCACATGCTTTCATTCTGTTTTCCTGCTACTACTGGATTCTCCACACTGTGCGATTCATTCTAGAAGACAAGCGTATTATCCACATTAGCAACGCGATTGGAAAGAAGCCCTCAGAGTCCATCCAGATCACTTTACCTAGTTAGTGCTGTAGTCTATCATGCTCTTTTCATCCAGGCTCTTCAAGCATTGTTTGAGAGAGCAACACAGTAGACAGTAGAGCAAGCAAAACCCTCCCTGGATCCGGAACTCTTTTCCATACTGGCTTACTAGACAGACCATAAGTGATTTTTGATGGTTTCTCTGCAGCTTATCTTTCAAGGAATGGTTAGAACTCAAGGAGTACTAGTAAAAAACAGAGATTCATGAGGGAAAATGTATGATACACTGGGAGCACATTTCTTGCTATCAAAATTAGAATAATAGTTGTATCATTTATAAACGTATAAAATTTATGGATTCTCCTTCATTTTGCTGCTTTAGGGGATGAACCTGTTCTGAATTGAGAGATTAAAAGGAAACTCTTGTGAGGTTATGCCCTGAACTGTTGAGTTTAGAAATACAGAATAATTTATATTAGAGAGGACCCCTAAAGATCCAACCCCTCATGCAAGAGCAGGGCCAACTTCAGAGTTAGATCAGGTTGCTCAGGGCCTTGTCCATTCAAGTTCTGCATATCTCCAAGGACAGAAGCACCACAGATACTTCCTTAAAAAATTCAAAGGTATGCAGACCAGAGGTCTCACGAGGATAGCAATTCTTGTCTGTGATTGCAATAGCTCTAGGGAGATGCTCACAGCCAAAATACCTATATTCAGATTCTAATCTTGCTTTAGCTAAAAGGAAAGTTAATAGTCCTGCAAAGGCTGATTTGAGAGAATCTAGAGAAGAGAAGGCTCCGGGGACACCTTACAGCAGCCTTCCAGTGCCTAAAGGGAGCCTGCAAGAAACCTGGAGAGGGACTTTTTGCAAGGGTTTGTAGTGATAGGGCAAGGGGTAATGGCTTTAAACTGAAAGAGGGTAGATTTAGATTAGATATAAGGAAGAAATTCTTTACTGTGAAGGTGTTGAGGCACTGGAACAGGTTGCCCAGAGAAGCTGTGGATGCCCCATCCCTGGAAGTGTTGCAGGCCAGGTTGGATGGGGCTTTGAGCAACCTGGTCTAGTGGAAGGTGTCCCTGCCTATGGCAGGGGGGTTGGAACTAGATGATCTTTAAGGTTCCTTCCAACTCAAACATTCTAGTATTCTATGATAATACAAGGAGCCTTTCTCTCCTAATTATGTAAACTGTCTAGGGAAATAAGCCTACCAGGTCAATGCTTTAAATTAAGAATCTACATTTAGGAGGTCTAAATATCTAGCAAAGGATAAATAATAATTTCCTAAATACCAGGAAAACCTAGGAAAAACAGCACCATCCACTATTACTGTAGCACTATAGTTGTCCAGAGATGACACTGATGAACATATTTAGACACCTAACCAATTTCATATAGCCCTCCTTGCTTCAAACCACCAAGCCAGTCACATACAATATAAACTGCAAAATATAGGTGATTTGGGAGAGGTGGGCATGCACTGAAAGCTACAGTCTTTTACTCAAATAACTGTAACTTTTTAAGTAACTCTTTTACTAGAGCCACTTGAACTTGGACAAGGTAGTAGAAAAAGGATAGGAGAAGAAATTGGGGTATTCTTCTCTCTGCATTGTAGAACCCATTCATGTTCCAGAGAGGTACAGATTAAAGGGTAAACTTTTCTGCAGCCAGACTGCAATATGACTCTAGTTTGTTATGGGTAGGGTGCCCTTTTAATTATCAGTGCAATGCATATTTTAGGGCTGTTAACCTTGACAGAATGTCTTTAATTAGCTACCACATCAGAAGTGGGACACCCACATTACTTCCAAAACAAAGTAGTTTAGCTATAGTAGAATGATTCAGCTCAGTTTTGTTGGATTCAAGGATTTTCTCAATCAAAATTTAACACTCAGGAAAGTATGATACTTGTTTTCATTTAGAAATTAGCTGCAACAATGTCACTAATGCAACTCCTTTAACAATGTTTTTATTATATTTAACTAAAATTAGCCTTTTTGAAACAGACTGCTAATTTTTTATGAGTTTTATTGAAAGCTCCATTATTAGACACAATCAATCTGAAATTGTATACTCAGATCAGGGTATGATCCAAATCACCTTGGAGAAGATTTCAGGACTAACAAAAAATAGTCAACAAAATCAAGACAATGAATTTTTTATTAAAATCACAGCAGATGTGTGAAAGCTCTGTAGGAAAGCTTTAGGCTGAATCATCTTCTATTGTAACACATTTCTGTGATAAGGATTGATGACCCCAGGCCAGATGAGAGAAGGCTGTGAGATCCAGCCAGACCAACTCTGTCCACCCTTGGCAGAGCCCAGAGCATGTGTCGCAATAGAGATGCCAAAGCTCCAAAGGGAGCTTAAAGCAAAAGGTGTCTAAGCTGCATTATGGGGGTGAGCTGTTCCTAGATGATTGGTAGTAAGGATAAGGATTAAAAGTGAAGCTAACCCTCCACACCCCAGTAAGTGCCAAATAAATATTTTGAGTTTTTTTAAGCTGTTATTTGATTGTCAGCAAACAAGAACCACAGCTATACTCAGGCATACTGGATAAATTATTCAAACTACAACAGTACAGCTCGTCATTTCCTGGCAGAAATCTTTTCCTGTGCTCCTTGAACAACCCCAGCTAGTCAAGCAGAAACCAGACGTGGCCATCTCGGTGTATTCTGTACTTTGCCTCCTCACTGTCCACCATATCACTGATGGAAGTGAACCAATTTTTTAAGAGATCCAATTTTTAAAACCTGTGATGGCAGAGTTAGCTTAAGGAGAGCAAGAAGTCATAATGCAGTTGTTAGATCATTTACTTGGAAGAACTGCTATCGAGTCCACTAAAACTAACAGTGCCCATGCTACTAAAAGACAAACAATAAATACAGAATGCTATGCTGTGTGATTTTCTGCATCAATTATTCCAGCTGCAGTTTATTATTAGATTTTATTTAAAGGATGGCACAAGTGTTTGAACAGGCTGAGTGGAAAGGAAGCAAAGCATTATGGGATATTTTCATTTTCAGGCTCCTCATTGCAAAGCTATATATTCTTTCAGGACACAACACTGCCAGAAATGTCAGTTTAAACATTTTAGATTTTTATGTGGACTTTCAAATGGAAAGAAGGGCTTGTAGCCAAGCAACACATTTGAACAAAAGACTGCTAGTGGCACTGCAAGAGAAAACTCCCAGACAAAGCACTACATTAGCACTTACCATCAGGAGCCCTAGTGGTCAAATCCTGCTTAGGTCCCTAGGGGAATGTGACTGGATAGGAGCTCTTGTTTAAGTACCCAGGGAATAGGAGTCTTGTCATAAAATGGCAACTGCATTTGGCATGGTTGGCAGTCAGTGCTGGGGATGAGCTCCAGATGTTACAGGTCAGCCTCAGAGCTGCATGGGAAGCTCACAGGGCATCTGTAGGCCTGTCTCTGGCTGCTGTACAGGTTGTGGTAAATCAGGTTTCAGCAGAGCTTACTGCCAGGTCTTTCAGATCAGGAAATTATAACCAAAGCCATATTTTCAAGTGTTCCTGCCAGCATGTGGGTCTTGCCGACAAACTCCTAGGCAGATTTGCAACAGAACACAGAGCAGAGACTCAAGCAAATTTCTGACAATCTGCTACCTTCCCAAGGAAGAAAGATTTTCTGCATAAATCTGTCATACCTCAATCACTCACCATCATTCACCTGACAGCAGCCCAAATATGGTTAGAAGAAAGTTAAAGGAAAGAAGTTGAGTTTTCAGCAACGTTTCTAGGTAATATGTTGCAGAAGGCTGGTTAGGGATTATTCAGAATACACTCCCTTCTGTTTTCTCCAAAGAGATCAGAAAACTGGATAGATATGAGAAACTAAGATACAGAATGGCGACAGCAGCTTTCCTGACCTTTTCCTGTTTTGTGTATGAAACCTGTGTTCCCTAAAAGTCCTTTTAGTTCTCAAGCTCTCCAGATGCAGGAGACCAGAGGAAGGGTCGAGCAATGAAGGCAAACTTGCAAGCAGGCTAATCTTGTGAGCTGCTGCTATTTTATTTTCTTGGGCATCTGTCAATGTATTCATCTGTGCTACTCTGCTGCACAGAACTTTTGTGCTCTGAAATGTGTTAACACAAGGCTCAGTAATGGCCCTTTTAAGCAAAAATTCCATTGCACATGCCTGGCTAAAAAGGAAGATGACAGCAGTGACACCTATTTAGTTCTCTGACATGAAGATTTGTGTCTCAGTGGATTTATGTCATATATGGATGCTGTCCATCCTCCTGGGAAAAAAAATAATCTTTTTTTTATGTTATCCCGTATGACTGTCCTCAAGCTTTCTGACTGAAAAAACTTGAAAAACACAACCACAATTTTACAGATACAGCTGGAAAATAGTGCTTGACAAAAATGCCAGGTTAAATGAGGGATCAAGCAGTTTGTAGAGGCTGCAGATAAGGATGTTTCAAAGTTACAGTTCTCTTGATTTGTTAGAGAAAAGGGATTTTATTCTTAAGTAGCAGATTGAAATCTTGTGGACTGAATTTGAAGAAAAATCTCAGGCTCTCTCCTCACCCCTCCCACTGTTTAAAAAATTACGTATTTTAAAAATCCACTTCATATTCTCAGTCCTCATCTATGAAAACCCTCTGTGAGACATTCTGCATCAGAGAGAGGCAGCAGGAACTTCAGGGTTGCTGTGTATACTTGGCAGCCAGTGAATTCATCAACACAGGGAGATTTACCATTAGAGCTCTAGCAGCATAACCTATTCTGTCATAATTATTGTATAATGATTTTCTTTAACTATTCCACAGGAAAACCCATCATGTTTACAGCTAATAATATTCTAGCTTTATTTCAGTCAAAACTGCCAAGTTAGGAACGAGCTGAAGTAAAAAAAAAAAAGCTCCTCCCTTTTTCAAACATCCATATAAATCAGCCTTGCGTCAAGCTCCAAAGGCCACTAAACTTTTGTTCCAACAATTTTGTTGTAGCAGTAGAAGGACTGTAGTCTCCAAGGTTACTGGGACACAAATAATTTAGAAATTTCAAGCAGCTCATTGAATAGTACAGAGAAGACCTGTTCCCTGCAGAAAGCAACACTGTGAAAGTAGCTAGACATTGTCTGCATTAACTGAAATTTATTATGCTCTGGAGAGTCAGCCCTGTTCAGCAATGTGGGCTGGGGGCCACAAAAGCCTGGGTTCCCACAGGCTGGGGTCCTGCAGACCTCTTGTCTGTGCAGATGGAAAAAATTGCAATCCCCATGCCTGGGGTTCGGAACTGTTTCTGAAAGTCCAATCAGTTTCAGTGCAGACACCCACCATGCTGTACTTGTGCCTGTCATCACAGGACAGAATGTGCAATTAGATGCAGAAGCAAAGGGAACTAGCTTCTTTCTATTCCAGTCATACACAGCTCTCCTGTGTAAGGGATCAATTGCTTGATCATTTTCTCTGATGTATGCAATAGGGGCAGGCTAAAAGATGTTTTTTGACCTTTCCTATCTTCATAAAATAGTCTAAGGTAGAGCCCAAATATCAGAATTAGTGTATATTCCTCTACTTGTAACAGGATGAGCCAGATAAAGGTCTGATCTCAGTTACCCAGGCAACTGCAAACAGCACAGCCTGCTCATGCTCATTAGAAAATTTTTTAAAAAGCATTCAATCCTGGAGTCTGCAGTGCTTCCAAGTAATTATATTCATATGGTGCATATACGCTGCAAAAATAGCTTCTTCATTTTCTGCCAGCCAAATTAACCATGAAAACAGACCAGTTTAAGAAAGTAATTATTATAGAGTAATTTGGCAAACTAGGCAGTTGGTATTACCTCAGCCTGGGCAGCCCTATCTCCTGGGATTTCACTCACTTGAGGTTTTTTACAAATAGCAAGGCAGCTTGGAGAATGCACTAGGTAGGGACAGCAGGTAAGCAGGAAGAGTTATGGTGGAAGGGGCTCTTTGAGCTTCATCTCTGCAAACATACTGCTGTAAATCTTCAGGAAAAGCTCAGAAAATTTTTGTGTGCCCCCACACTGGAAGATGAGATCAAATGTCTTCAGAGCTTAAACAATTAGTTAAATGATCTGGATAGCCCCATCTGAACTACATTTTGAGGAGGAGGCATCTACAAATGTTAAATGGGACAGTCAGTGGACGTAAGGCAGGGCACACCACTAACTGTGCAAGGAAAAAAAATATATCTGTTTCCAGACAGAAAACGTATTTGCTGTTCTGGACCCTGAGACATTTAAGGTGGAGTAGGTTCCATAGCCTGTCTTTCAGGAAGACTGTATGAACGTACGTCCCTCCCACCTTGGTGCTGCTGTGCAACGTAGCTGAAAAGGTGTTTTGCTGCTCTCAGCAACCTGCCCCCTTTTCTTTCCCCTACAATTTGCCCTTCCATGCAGGAACCCCAAAGCAGGACCTCAGCTAACCAGGCTGAGTTTAATACAGCTCAGCTCCTGCACCTGCTGAGCCACCTACGAGTAGGACTGGAACTTGAGGTAAAGGAGAGCAAGACTGGACCTTTAACACGGCTTCCTAATACTCTGGGCTGCAAGTCAGAAATCTTGCAGTTGCTGCAACTTGTATGGCTCTGAAGCCCCAGGACACCGTTGAGCCATGTGGAGACACTGACACGCGGCTTCCTAATACTCTGGGCTGCAAGTCAGAAATCTTGCAGTTGCTGCAACTTGTACAGCTCTGAAGCCCCAGGACACCATTGAGCCATGTGGAGACACTGACACACACAGCATGCCCCATCCCTCCCTTGCTGAGAATCAAAAAAAAAAGGAGCCTTCTAGAGCAGTAAAAATACACAATGTCTTTAAAGACTGTAACAGAATGAAGACTTCAAAGGAGAAGAGAGAGAACACACTGCTGCCATTACAAGCACTCTCTGGAGTTGGTGAAGATCTAAAAGAATGTTTTAAAAATGGTGAAGAATACAGAAAAGTGGGAATCAGATTTTCTCAGGAGAGATGGCATTGTGTTGAATGAGAGAGAGAATCTTTCAGCACAAAACAGTTGATAAGTTTTTTCTGTTATATATAATACACACTGGATGGCGCTTCTCAGCAGTGGTTTTCTATTAGTGTATTTACTGGAAGATGAAGCAGTGCTGAGTTCAGACAAAAAAAATCTCATCTTTCTTCTATAAATTTGTTTGGGGTAGGACAACTAAAGCTCTCTAAGACATATGACAGATTTGGTATGCATTGCCTGAATGTGGCCAAAACAGTGCTGGAATGAATCACACATCTCAAGGGTTCCCCTCAGGACCTTTAGGGTCTGGGCTCAGGACCTACCTTCAGCATCCTCACCTGTCCACCTCAACTGCACCACAAGCTTTCCTGCTTTTCCCTCAGCCTCTAAGGATCTGCTTAGGCATGTCAGAAGAAAGCCAGTTAAAAGAGTTTTTCTCTCACTTTTTGCAATGTGCAGATAGGAGAGTAACAGACCTCCTGGAATTTGCTAGGAACAGCCCCAAATATAAAGGCAAAAATTATACTTTGAATGTGAGTAAGTAAACATAACAGTTGCACTGCAGCTTGTAACATTTGAAAATTAATTACTTTGAGCACTAGAGACTAAGGATGATAAATTCATGAAGATTTATGGTTATGAAGAAAGATCCAGGGCAAACACCTAACTTAGATGAGGTTAGCTAGGCACTAGAATAGACAAGATTCAGAAATAGAATGATACTCTCTCCATGGGCTATAGGAGGCATTTAGCCCCTATTACTAGCTGAAAAAAGCATATATGAACTTCCAGGTTACTGCCCTGGCTGGATAACCTCACATGCAGAATCTCAGTAGGTGAAAAAACAAAGAAGCCTCCACTGTTGCACCATCTTATGGTAGTGAGGCACTGTTGAAGACTACTTCTACAACTTTAAAGGAGACTGTTATAAAGAGAATGGATACCAAAAATTAGAAATAAAAATTATAACAACTGTAGGAAGAACAGGCATGGGAGACAAGGAGGGGGTGTCATCCGCTATGTCAGTGACCAGCTGGAGTGCATGGAGTTCTGCCTGGGGATGGATGAAGAGCCAACTGAGAGCCTATGGGCCAGGATTAAAGGGAAGGAGGGACAGGTGGCATTATAGTTGGGGTCTGCCACAGGCCACCAGACCAGGAAGACCGAGCAGATAAGGTCCTCTAGACAGAGAAGAGCAGCCTCACATTCACAAACCCTGGTCTTCATGGGGGACTTCAACCACCCTGATGTCTGTTCTTAAAAAGGGAAAAAAGGAAGACCCAGGGAACTACAGGCCAGTCAGCCTCACCTCTGTGCTCAGAAGATCACGGAGC
>JANZLQ010000044.1:8400021-8460017 GCA_026212715.1 Elanus axillaris | reverse complement strand
TTCTTTCCTGTGAGGGTGGTGAGGCACTGGAACAGGTTGCCCAGAGAGGTTGTGGATGCCCCATCCCTGGAAGTGTTGCAGGCCAGGTTGGATGGGGCTTTGAGCAACCTGGTCTGGTGGAAGTTGTCCCTGCCCATGGCAGAGGGGGGTTGGATCTAGATGATCTTTAAGGTCCCTTCCAACCCAAACCATTCTATGATTCTTTAGATGAGGCTTGAAAGACAGCAACATTGAAAGCTATGAAGACTATTTTTGGATGGCCCAAAAATGAGGAGAAGTTTGGGTTTTTATTATTTGGAGGAAAAGAAAAAGTCGTTGTATATAAAGCAGGAAAACAAGAAGAGACACAGCAGACAGAAAAAGTGAATAATAGCTATAGGAAATATTAGCCAGGGCATTGCCAACTGATTCTCCACTTCTTGTCTGTCATCTGGAGTGACTGTCACAGAAGATGGTTACTACTATCTTGACTATAGACACTTTTTCTATAGGAGATTTATCAAGGTAGATATTTTTATAGAATAACATTAGAAACAAAAAAAGCTATTTATCATTCTTCATAAAGAGATGATAACTTGATGAGGTTCTTTCAAAGTGTCTGACTGTTTTCTGATATAACACATGTATTAGTTGTAAAATCTGTAATATAAGATCAATTTATTAGAAGAGATTAGTATAAATTCATATGAAAAACTTTGTGTTCTTTTAGTGGAAAGAACCTGTCATTTCCTGTCAAATGTTCTCAGTTGGCAATTATTATGGTAACCATATTTTTTCTGCCTTTCACCTATTATGAGCTAGGTGGAAAAAAGTCTCTTACATCAAAGAACACATATAAAAATATGTTTTAAAAGCCTTGCAAAGAGGGTGCTTTAGAAAACACATCAGATGACATTTTAGCATCCAAGAGAAGTTTATTATGGTTTAATAAAACCATACATCTAGAGTTAGAAAAGAATGGTTCACTGTGCAGGAAAAAGATGAAAGCCCCCTAGCTGTTAACAAAGACAAATAATAAGTAGCTGTTATCCTCTGTATGGATATGAACAGTTACAAATTTATAGCTGTAATTGCTATTGTGCACTGACTAAAAACTGCACAGCTTGCTGTTTGTCACCTCTTTTCCATCAGCTTCACAATGTTTTTTCAGTTGATATTAATCCCATGGACTATATTTGCACAGAACTACTCTGGGTAAATACTTGATTCTGAGATAGCAACTTTCATGATTCAGGGAGGATTCAGAGAAGATGAATTCCACTTCTAGAAAAGCTGACGAGAAATTATTTCAAAAGCAGAAAATTTTTTATAGTGTAAAGATGTTTGCTCCAATTCAAGAGCTGATGCACCGGGGGACCCTACCTTTAGAACTGAGTACACCATTACCCATTCTACAATAAACTAATCACCTTACTTTTCAATCAGTCCTGAAGCACACATCCAACTATTATGGGATCTAGGATTTTCACACTCTTTAAGACAAGCTGCATAGTACATAGAACCATTAAAAATCTGTCTTCATGTCTCTTCAATCCCCAAAGTCAGGTTCTTTAGCCAAAGAAGCTGTGTTGCAATCTTTATGAAATCTTTTACTCATTTATTAAATCCTTGAATTGATTTAGCACCCCAGAAAATAAAAGCCTACTGAACTGTCTGTTTATTTCAGTCTAGCTCCAACCCATTGGTTTATTTGACATAAGCAATTCATCTTGTTGAAGCCCCCGTTTAAAGGTTATGACAGTTTGCACAGGACATGATAGAACTTGTAATGTCATCACTGACAAGGCTACAACCTTCACTTGTTGACATCTTATCAAATAGTCTCATTCTTGTTCAAATCTTGGCCCGAGTTACTTAAAATGACACTTTTCCATTGCCAGTGACTGAGTCAGCCAGTAATTGCTGCCCAAAATAATACAAATTCATAAAAATAAATCATAGGAGATAGTTATTTTTAACATGTTTGACTTGGTTCCTGAAATATCACTCAGTGACACAGAATAATAACTCGTGCAAAGGGTGAACCAGCTAGAAAGCTGGAGTGGATTAACTCATGGGATTGATGGCATCGCAAGTAACACAGCAGGCTCTGTTGCGTCCTACTTCCTTCCCCCCAGTTGCTGCACCCAGCTTTGCACAGGATCTAGAAAAACAGTCATTGTGCAGGTCATGTATCTGCCAGTCTCTGTCCAAACAGCTGGAAACCTTGAACTGCTTGGCGAGGGACACATGAGATGAGATGGCAAATTTCTGGGGTCAGTCAAGTTAGTCTTCATTTGCCATCTAACCAGGATTTTAAAATAAACCTTAAGAGGAGAAAGAGTTAAACATTTTAATTGTTAATTGTCTTCTCTCTGAAGCACAAGCTTGCAGATACACAGGTACACCCTTAATAATACTCAGATGTAGCACATGAATAAGTTAGACAAGCTGAATTTCAGTATCGGAAGGAACACAAAAATCTGAAGTCAAATCCAGGTTTATAGCTGCACAAAGTATGTTTTGCTGGCCAATTACATAAATGAACTTGTCATTATTGGTAGCCAGACGTTCAGCACATTCTCACATTATCATACAGCATAGGTCAATGCTCCTGTGGAGAAATCACTGTCCCCCAGGTGCTCAGCTGGCTGGTCAGTTGTCTTATAGCAACCATGACCATTCAGAGCTACTGCTAACCCTGAGGGTGAAAGAAGTGCAGCCTTACAGGAGCTGAAGGAAACCAGAGACTATCAAAGCTGCTAGTGATGCTGAAGCTGACACTAGCTACAAGTCTGCATTTAGTCTGGGAAAGGCAGACTCCCTCAGGGGAGGCACAGTGACACAGAATGTACAAGTCTAGCCTTTGAAATGAAATGCTAAACACGTTAATAAAGTTGCTGAGCAGAACTGATAGTCGGAAATAGGAAGCTTAAAAAATCCCAAACCATGAACACTTCAAAACCCCAACAACAACAAAAAGGGAGAGAGATCTGAAAGATCATGACATGAAACATTAGCAAGAATTGACTTGCTTACTCTTCACACAGCCACGGACTTTAACATCATTTTTTAACTCTGGGTTCCCATTGCCAGCTCATTTCTTTTCCTGAAATATTTCCAGTTCAATGGGAGGGAAAAGCAATGCATTTCTAATTAGAAGACTTTTATAAATGTAGTACAAAAAAAAGGAGTAAGTTTATAAGAACTGGAGATGAATATACGCTTCCTTTATCTTTTCTGTTCCCAAGGTAGCAATCTAGTCATGAAGATGTGTGCCCTTTTTTGTTAACAGTGGCTTGTTCTCATGGACGCCTGCTGCCAACTGTGGGAAAGTCAGTTTAAAACTGTTATGTTTTCACTGGCTTGTATGTGGGAGATCCTTTCTGGTTTTCATTTTGCCACAGGCTTGTTGTGTGACCTGCATCCCTTTGTGATACTTTTTAAACTATCTAGATTGCAAGAACTTTGGGATATGACTTCTTATTCCAAGTAGGCCACCAAGGACTAATAACGAATACGTTCATTGCAAGCCTTCCCTTGAAAAACTCTAGAATAATAACCGACACTAATATAACCTGCTAAATTAAGTAAATCTTTTGGAATAATCTTTATGTCATGAACCAGATCAACCCCCTAACTGATACTTTTAAGGTAGTTTAACCTTTACTTGAATCATTAAGCTGTCAAATTATCAACTTGAGATCCCTAGAAGCTCCAAGTCAAGGCAAAGGAATGTGTTACTATGTCTTTTATTATCAATGCTCCTTCTTGCTTTGTGCAAGAAGTGGCCTCTGTATGCAAGATGAAAATCTAGCTGTGTCTCCATTGCTGGGATAAGACTTTCTGCTTCTGCCCTTCTCAGATGTCCAAAATGCAGGTTTGCCATTTCATTCATGGCACAGCAAATCACTCTGAATCTTTTCAGTGCTAACTGGAACATGAAAAGATAATTTTTCCACTAAGCAGTTGCTTTCTGTGTTTCCAACATAGTTTATCTTTAATTAATATCCTGTTATTGTAGACAGTATTATGTTGCAATATCCAGAGATTACAGAGTGCTTCCCTTTTTCTCAGTAGCCCATTACTTGCTTTGGCAACAGGATACTGCATTTCTAGATCAAAGAACAGCTCTTTCTCTTCATTAATCAGTTATTTAATCAGTAAGTATGTGATATGCCACGAAGGAGTTACAAGTGAAAGGTGGACAAAATTTGCACAATTGGTTCTGAAACACTTTGCTTGTGAATGTGTGGCTGTGGTTTACAGGGCTTGGTTTGGCAGAAACTGAAGCCCAATTCTGCATTAACAGACAATAAATCAAGGGCTAAAGCCAACAGAATCAGACATATTTCAGTTTGCACTCTTACATCTACCTTTGCTCTTGCCAGAGAGATCCAGAGAATGAGTTGACTGAGCTAGTTAAAACTGCCCAATTAGCTGAATGAATGACACAGTATTGAAGAAAGTGAAAAAGAGCAATACTGTAGGGAGGGAGCTGTCAGAGACTCTGCTGGGAGTGGGGAGGATCATCCTACTGATGATGAGAGCAGACTTAAGTTTCTAATCCTGTTACTCCTATTTCTTGCAGATATAGGAAACTTAACAAGGTAGGTCAAAAGACTTACAGTGGATGATGTATTGTTTTCCTATGGATGAGGCAGTTTGTACCTATTCTCAAAGAAGAAAGGCCAACACTTTTATCTGATGCTATTATAAGCTATACTAACTGGGAAACAAAACAGCAAAAACAAAACCAGAGCACATATCAATTATTTTTCATATTTTTACTAAGAAAATACTAAATTTCTCAGCAAATGTTAGCACTGTCTATGCTACTAGGAAAACAAACAAATTTACCTTTTATTTGCCATTATTATCCTTAAGGAGATACAGGTCTCACCTCAAGACAGCAGAGGAAAAAATAGTAAAAATACAGAAATAGCAGCAATGTACTTGGGATCAAGAGAAAGGCCCAAATTCAATTCTGCTGTTTTCTTTGACAGCAGCTCTACAAAGGCAGCAGAACACAGTGGACTTACAGAACATATTAAAGCAAAGCCTCTCTCATCACCACAGCCAGTAAGCCTCCCTACTCTGTTACTGCAACTGCTTCAGTGGTCTTCAAGATTTCCAGGCCACTGAGAAAAAGCCTGGTTGTGACATATTAATACATTCAGAGTAATTTGAGAGTCCCATCCTGTTGATGAAAAACCCAGAAACTGAAAAGAAATATTTACTATTCAGAAATTGGGCAAAATGTCAGAGATTGCACGGCAGCCAAAAAAATCCTCCACCTTTAAAAAAAATATCTGATGTAACCCCTCTTTTCTGCTATTATATTCTTCTGTAGCCAAAGAAAATTAGCAGAGTGAGTGCAATGTCACTCAGTTTTGTCTGGTGGTCATACAGTATGGCAGGATTTCCTTATTACCAGGCACTAATGATGTAGCATTTATGTGTGTGATTAACTATTATTATAGTGAAAGGTTGTACAATATATCACAGTGAGAGTGTTGCTAAATGAGCAATTAAGAAGCAAGGTTTAGAGTCATTGCTTTTGACCAGCTGTAAAAGTAGATCACAGTTGGTGGGATGGTAATCCTTCAGTGAGGGACATGCTCTGGTCCCTCCAAACCTTTCCTCTGTGGTTTGCATGGAAGTGATGCTGTTCAGGTAAAGCATTTTCTCCAATTCCAATCCCGCTCTTCTAATTCTCTAACCCATAGAAATTTGTATATGCTGATGGTAACTTTATTTTTTGATTAATCTCATTTGCCTACCCAAATTATTTCAGGAATGACAAACTCATGACACTACTGTCATGCGTGTTGTATGGGTTTTTTTTCAAGCAATCAATAAGAGCCTGTGAGTGGAATGAATTTTTCCTAACAGAGAAGCTGAAAGCAAGAGAACTGGGAACCAGGTATAAATCACAAGTTATAATTTCTTCCAGATGATACAAAGATATGAAACAGGCTATACATCTGATCTCCAGACACACACTTTAGTGTCCTACAAGTCCTTATATCAGATGCCTATAGGTGAACAAATAAACATTCACAATCCAGACAAGATATCAAGATAAATAAGACTCTAAAGTACAAAGGCTTCAGATTCCCTCCCTCCCAGCAGCAATTTGTTGGATTTTGCGT
The DNA here is from genome assembly GCA_026212715.1 of Elanus axillaris. Lineage (NCBI taxonomy): Eukaryota > Metazoa > Chordata > Aves > Accipitriformes > Accipitridae > Elanus > Elanus axillaris. Next base: position 8,453,883 of record JANZLQ010000044.1, on the reverse strand, counting down.
ACCAAAAGGGAAAGGGTCTTGCAGTACAAGTGACACAGCTTCAGCATTCGCTGCAGCTTACATGGATGACACCCTTCCTCAAGTGTTGCTGGAGTAGCTGAAGGGGAGGCACTAGTGACTTCATGCTGCATCCTTGAGATTAGTGGATGCAAAAAAGAAACTATACTTTGCAAGGACAATCAGTACCTCAAAAGGGACGTATAGTTTAAGAAGCAGAGCATGCAGCATTTCTGGGAATAAAATCACTTTTTATTCTTCTTCCCCATACATAATTATATTCCCTCTCACATTTTTTTTTCCCCAGCCCTTTCCTGTACCTGAAAGCAAGAGAACAATAAGAAAAATTAGAACACATACATGTAACTTAAGACAGGAGAAGCCAGTAACATGAAAAACAGGTCTTGTTCCCAGTCCTCATTTCCCAAGAGAGAGCTTTTCTGATAAAGGAGGAGAGCAGTACAGAATGACAGTGGAACATACATCCCGGAACATGAAATTTCAGCATTGCTATGGAAAATTGTTAATGTGATCCTTAACTTCAAGATTCTGCAGTCATCTCATTCAGTACTTACAGGTAGGACAAAACAGTTATTTTACAAAGGCATGGGAATGCTTCTTAATCTAAAGTCTGTGAATAAAACTGAACTCCAGAACGAACAAGGTCATTACAGTAATCATGAATGCTGAGTGAACTTCACCGTCCTCCAACTGTTTGATGTGAGATTTCTCACATACACCTTAACCAAAATGAGCTTGCTGTAGTATCTGTTTTCTTCATGGATAATCATTTTGGTCCTTTATAAGTCTTAAATGTTATTATGAATCAAGGTGGGTTTCAACAAAACCTCTTCCAGTCTCAAAGATTTTAATATTGTCAAGATTATCCCTTCACCTTTCAATCAATTATGAAAATCAACAGAAGGGGAAAGTGTTATTTAGGTAATGAACAGCTTTTAAGTACATAGAACCTATGTGGCATACAGATTTTACAATACTTACAAATTCGATACATTCTGCATAATTGCTATATTAAATTAAATCACTAAACTCCATCTGCAGACAAATTCTCCAGATACTTTGGTTTTCTTCATATCAAATAGCCTGCAGGTGTGCAAATAAGCATTCATAGTCCATACCAGATGTCAATATCTAATTAAAATACATAATTTTAAAGGGTATGCTCTTGATGCTATCTGCGATCTGTGATTTTCTGTACAGCTCATTGCTGCTTTTCACTATCAGCATGGAACAAAAAGATGTATTGACAGAAACTGGTGAAACACACAATTCAATTACTAACAAACCAAATTATACGTAGAAGTATAATGAAAGCATTAAATTAGATCCAAAGATTGCACTACTTTCTCAAGTACCACAAAGGAGCTAAAAGTTGTTTCTTTGTCTGTCCCCCTTCTCTATGAAAAATGCAACACCAATTAGTACCTAGCTCACGCACATAATAAAGAGGATAACCACTACCATGGACAGTGGGACAAGAGGAAGCTGCATCAGTCTGGATCTTCCACTTCTGATAGACCAGTCCTATAGAATTGCCTGTCAATGGAGATTTATGAAAATTCCAGTGTTTAACATAGCAACAACCCCAACCTAAGTGTTTGGGGGGTCGGGGGTCATGGTCTGGTTTAATACAGCATCAGTTAGCTCAGAACAGGACAATCACTGTTAATTATTTTCTAGACAAAAAATGAGCAAATCCAAGAAATATAGTAGCATAGGAGAAGAGCTCTTCTCTCCATCCTTAACACTGGAAATCTATTCACATTTCCCCCTCAGGCAACATTCTAGATTTCAGTCACAATTTCTTCTTTATAAAAAAAGCTTCAAAAAATAAAGGGCTCTGAGCAAGTGTTGAACACTGAAACGTATAATAGGTTGCAGATACACAAGTTGGAATTTCCTTAAAACTCTAGAAATATCCCTTTTTTCATCTACAGAATGAAACTCTTGTTCATAATATGTACATGTAAATGAAAGTTGCATCTAGGTATCAGGGGAGGACTGCAGTCACAAGTCTCAATGTGGGTATCAAAGACACCACAACGACAGGATCTTAGATTTAACAACATAAATAACTGACAAAGACATGCATGACAGTGTGGGTTAAGCACTGGGGGTGCTGACAATAGGACCTGGAAGGGCTGGGTATTCTACTTTTCCCCCTTCTTTTGCAAGTCTCAAACCAGGAATTTCTATTTCTTCTCTTTCATTTTTAACTAGCTATAGAGATTAGTTAAAACAAGTAGATAAAACAACACAAAGATGGAGACATTTTAAAATTATTTTAGAGTTAGAACAATTTAACTGCCTTTATTTCAGAGCTCACTTCTGTTATAGTCTAAGACTCATATGTCTGTGTTCAAAGTGGGGGGAGAGGGCATGGCTTACGTAAACGTGTCTTTTCTACCTGTACCAACATCTTTGTTTTAATCCTTGGTGTGTTCCATCTAGCAAGGAGAAACACTGTTACCATCTTGGAAGTTTGTTTTCAAGTGTAGCGTAGGGATTGAGCATTTTGAAAACATCCCCCAAATCTATGTAGTTCCAAGAAAAAAACCAAGGCCCGCAACTAATGAGAAATCATTATTATTATAAAATTGTAAAATGTGTTCTTTAGGTGAAGGAAATGACAAGAACCATAGTCTATTCATTTTTGTTACAAGGAGGCTGTTCAAAAGTTGGCTCCAGCAAAAAACAAACCAAAACAAAACCCAAAACCCAAACCAGTGAGACAGATTAAATACAAAATGCAGTTATGGTGTTAAGTTTTGCATAGCAGCTGCTCCATTGTGCAGTAAACACAATTATGGTATCAAGAGGCATTAATACTATTTACAATAGTAAGACTAAAAGCAATTAATCAAAAGGCAATATGGTGGCATAGAATGGATTCTGGCTACTTGCCACCATGAGCAAGAATGGAGTTCATTGAAATAATAATAATAATTGCACAGATTGTTTTTCACTGCAGTGGAACTTTCCATCCCCTATTTACACATCAAGTATTGGGTCAATGAGCATGTGAGAAGTCTTCCTTTTTTTCCCCTTGCAAAACACACATGCACATACACAACTAAAGGACAGATTTCACATCAGCCAAAAATGAATAAAAGCATTTCTGCACTGATGTTTATAAGGGTAATAATTCTAGGCATTGTATTTCTACTGCATAAGCAAATAAAGAGTGACAAGTGGTATCAGAACATGCCACCATGATTTGACTGGCAGAAGGTCTAGGCAGGCAAATCTAAAGAGTGCTCTGCACGCAGCCTTTTTAAAAAACTAATTTCTTGCTTATAAATTACAACCATGGGTCATTAAGCTTTCTGTGCTAAACATAATGCTACCCAACTAGTCAACGAAGGCAATGAGCCATGAAGGACAAACTAGATTATGCATTTTCCTAATTTCAGTTTGGAAAACAGAAGAGAAACCTTGTTGACTAGCAGTGATTTTGTTCTATGTTGATCTATAGTCATGTCATCCAGCTATACCATTCAAGGTAATATTGCCTTGGAAGTTACTTGAAAAAGGTAAAGCTCCACATTCTCTGTGCAGAGAACTTTATATCTGTTTTACCTTGTCCTCATTACTTCATAGCACTTACATTCATTACTGAAGTACTGTGTACCTGACTGAGGGACTGCAAAACATTCCAGGAAATAGGATGTGTGATGGTAAGAAAAAGCCTGTAGCATTATCTGAACCTCTTTGCAGCCTTGTCTGATTTCCCTTTTAGGATATCTGCCTTATACTGCCTACAACAGTCCTGAACTTCCTTTCTGTGTAACATTTTATTAAGTCAAGCTTTGCTTGCAGCTTTTCAATAGTTTCTTTCCCTTTTAAGTGTGTTCCTTGCATCCACACAATAGCCTCATTCCTACCCTCTTACCCAGGGGACATGCCTTGGGTGTCTCTCACAAAGATTTGAGCTCTTCTGTTATATACTGTACTAAACATCTGTTTACTGTCAGGTGATGGTTAAAACACACTTTGTATTTTTCTGAAGTCCTGTATCTATCATTAGTTTCTGTAAATGGAATTACTTATTGAAACAGAATAGCAAAAGCACTATGAAATATTTTTTGAGGGACTAGGTTAACTACAAATATTTTAGCACACCTCAGGGCTTCCCAACTTTTTGTGTTTTTATTGGTCAGCATCATTATTTTACTCCTTTCTGACAGCAATATATTAATCTACATTAAACTATGAGAGTTTAAAAATATTTTACATTATTGATTTTTTTCAAAAGCACCATTCTGAATACATTCAGTAATAAAGTTCCAATTTCTACCCAGCCAGATATTTTAAATTAGGACATCTTGACATAGTATACAAATTACAGGCTTGCCTATTCTCTTTATCTTTCATCAATTTATGCTGAACAAGACAACAGAAATTCTTAAAAAGTTAGCACAAAAACTGTGACAGAGGGTTGTGGCAGAAATTGCTTGCTGTGTAATTCACTTGAACTAGACAGCAAATAAAGTTTTCTTTCAGATAGCATTTTTATGTATAAGGTGTTCCAAAGTGATTTATGAAGCACTAAGTTATAAAGCAGCCTGGCAGAGCAGATACTGTGAACTGAAAGATACATTGTACACTCATAAAGGCTCCAGAATGTTTTGAAAATTAGGTATGGGAAACTAGCTGCAAAACGGGAAATGCTCAGGTCAAGACAGAAAATGAGGAAAAATAGTGGAGAGCGTTACCAAAGGACTACAACAGGATCTAGTGGATGAAGGATCATTCCAAATGTCAGGAATAGAAGAGAATAGAAGAGGAACTTCTAGTTTTAATATTTGCCTGATTACCTCATTATGTTGACTGATATGCCATATTCAATTGAACCATCAGACCTTGAATAAATACCATAGGATTGTAACTTTAGCTTTGAAGTGATGTCTAGGGGTTCATCAGTCTCAGCCTGTCATGGGAGACCACAGGGAAGCTGCTAACTCCAGAATTAACCACAGAGAAACACATTAAATTGCACTAGACAGAAGTCTGTGGTTGACCCACAGATAGCTTACTCTTGCCAGAAAAACACTCAATTAAAAAAAAAAAGTATATTGCCAATCAAACCCCTTAGAATTCAGTTCCTTCTCAGACCTTCACAAGGAAAAAGCAGTAAGTGTGTTGATACATGTTGGTGTACACACACACAATCTTTCACACTATTTTTAACTGTGCTTTGATCATATTTCTCTTCTAGGCCTTGAAACATGAAATTGAGAGCCTGTATCCACACATTTGAGATGTGACCATGCATTTTATTTCCAAACCAAAAGCCTCTGTCTTCTTTCGAATAACCAGTCCCAGAGATCTCCTCATGTCAGAAATCTGCTGCTCTCAAGGTTAATCCTTCTCAATTGTCATACAGTGGAAGGCATAGAAAAGACAGCAGGAATTGCCTTCTGTTCAGCAACCAGACATCCCCCTTGCTAAATCTTTCCACACTCTTTTTCCCAAGCACCTCATGGCTGGACCAAGCCAGCAGACAAGCACACCTTTCAGATTGCCATCCAGAGACTTGGACTTAAAGTGTGAGGTCTACCTTCACAGCCAACTCCATGCTGTGTGAAGGCTCTATGCCATGAAAACTGAGGTTGAAAAATCATTAATAAAATGGATATCATATGGCAACAGGTTTAAGAAATTCTAAAAACTAATTTTGTCCATTTTAGATAATCAGTCCCAAATGCATGCTGTGCTATAGAAAAAAATCTGCTAAAATAAAAAAGGAATCACATTAAATACAAAAATGTGATAACACACATAAAAAACCCCATTCATTAAAGTTCACTTTTGTAAAGGAGAAGAAATTTATGTCTCAGCTTCTATAAAATGGGCTTTCAACATTTAAAAAACCTTTCTTTGCTTATAATAAAGACATACAATAAGACTAGAAATGGAAAACTTTTCACAGGAGGAGAATTTTGCTTTCTGTTCTGATCCAAGTGGCTGAAACAGTGATTAAAACCTGCAGAGTTTCACAGCTGTAGCTGAAACAAGCTGCCAAATGTGAAGGTTATTTTATGGGGAGTAATTAATAATATAAATGGATGTACAGGTCTCTCACTTCTCGGTCTTTGTCATAAGAAATCAGTAATAAAAAGAGCATTGCTGATATCTTTTGTTGCAAAGTATTCTTCCCGCTTGCAATCAACGTTTTATCATTCAGATAAAATAAGAGCAGTTTTTTTTTAATCAACCAAAGGAGAGCAAATAGGTCAATTCGAAGAAAACCATTCCAGCTCTGTAAGGAGTGAGCTTTTTGGAAACAATCATTGCAACAAATTTTTACTTAAAAGATTAGATCATTGATCCAGAAATGTTTCTTTCATAACTTCAATTATTTTTTTCATGAATAAAGTTTTGGTAAGTGAAAATTAATCATAGAGTAACACAGGTATTTCAAATATCTGGTTTTTATTTACTGAAACTAAATGCCAAATGCAAACTGTATTTTGTAGGTATTCACAGTAGTCATCAGTCCAGAGACAATAAATTCTGTAGCTGATTTTCCCCTGCTGAACCCCACTACCAAATGAATGAAAATATTAACTTACTTTTCCCTGTAAAAAAAATTATATATATATGTATATTTGAATGTATTGCTCATGGTTAAGCCCACAGAAATAAACAGGACAATGAACTCAGAGTGAAATAAATAAGGTTTTCTAATAAAAGAAATGTCACTGTTAAGCTTCTAAGCAGCATTCTGCCCCCGTCCAGTATTGCTGGAGAAGGGATTTAAAAAGTTGTAAAAAGACACTCAAAAAGCTGGAATCTTTAAGCTTTCCTAGTTGCGATCTTATTATTATGGTCTCAGAAAAATCAGAATTTTGGGAACAGTTTTTTGGTTAAAAAGCCAAGAAGCACCAGCCTGTTCTTTGAGTTCTCTAGTGTGATTTAAGTACTCTTAGTGCTAGGACATACAAAGAAATACTCCTGAAATAGTCTTTCACTTTTAGAAATACCTTTTGGTTGGATAGATAGCAGCAGTGAATTATCAAATAATTAGGATTATGGCAACTTGTCCCATTCATTTGGTAACATTTTCTGTTTAAAATATATACAAGAGTGTAATCTCAGATGTATACTTCTACTTTTTCTTCCTCACTGGAGTCAGCAAAGCATCACAGACTCAGACGAGCACCACCACATATGCCAATGTGACTCTGTATTTCGTCTACTTATTATTTTGTCTGCAGACTTGAGTTCACTCAACCCAGATTTTGAACTCACTAGATGTGGATGAACTCCAGAGAAGAAAGCTGTGTATCTGTGGTTAAAAGCACTGAGCCCAAGCTAATGAGCTCCTTCGAGACCCAAGGTATAATGGCCTGGACATGGTGCCTGCTAACACAGCTACTGTGCAGCCTCTGCCTCAGAGGCACTTGTCTTGAGTAGGTGGAGCAAAATCTGCCAGTAAAGGTATATCAGCATCCCCTTCTGAGCCTGTGCCATCGGTTTCATAGAGGAACAAACTCCCAAATCCACAGATACTTTTGATAATTCTGCTCACATTTCCTAGCTCAGGACAGATAGAAAACAACTGGCAAATCTTGCAGTAGCAATTCAGCAGGTCACATCCCTGAGCTCTCCCTCCAGCTCCTCTGCCAGAGGTCAGCACTCCTCATCACTGAACACGTGCCCGTGCACACAACTCCAGCTCCTAAGGCCACCAGTTCATGGCTCGGCTCTGACCGGGACACTGCTCTGGGGCAGCAATGATGAACCTTCCTGCTGATTCCTCTACCTGACAGTGACCCACAGCTGAGGTTAGCAACTTCTAAAACTTCTGTAACAAGACTCACTTGCACTCACCTATCAAGAATAACTGCAAAACTGTGTGCAGCAGTGGGATAAACAGGCTGTGTGTTTAAATTCTGTCCAAATTACTTGGTGGCTGTGGACAGCACTGAGAATCCAACTTTGTTCAGGAGCTGGACCTTCAGAAACCTGCCTGCTCCTTGAAGACCATCACAGGTAGCAAAAGCAGATGCTAGGGATGAACAGACTGGACTGAAAAACCTCCCTTTCACATCAAATACGAGTGCCTTCTGAAGCTTCTAAGAGCTTCAACTACAGAGGGGCAGAAAGCTTGGTAACAAGGATCTGCACATAGCTCCATGTTAAAATGGGAGCTGGTGGCAGATTATGTTATAGTCTTCATCAGCTTGTGAAAGACCAGTGGTACTGCAGGAGTCTGGGGCAGTTTTTGCACTTCCTTCTGCTTCTCTTGTTTTTGTTTATTTGTTCTGCAGTGCAGGATAAGAGAGCAAGGTATCTTCTGTTTTAAAGTAAGCGTTTTAATAAGAATTGAGCTGATCTAAAGAACATTTTAATTCCATCTATTACCAGAGGAGGCATTCCCTACTCTCTTTTGTACCACAAAAGGTTTATTTTGAGACTGTCGTGGATTTTAAGGTGAAAAGCCACAAATCAGTTCCAGAGCAGTAGTAACTGATCAATTTTTGCTTAGGAGCTGTATTCCCTCTCTCAGCACTACAATATGAACTGGAAAAAAAACTCATTCTGAATTCATTGAGCTAATGTAATTGAACTTCTAACTGAACCACAACGTAAGAAAAAAAAAAAATCTAACTCCAAGGAGATAGTTTTAAAGCATTTTTATAGGAAACTCTTATTTCATAACTTTTACTAGACATATGAAATGCTAAACCCCACAACTTTCTCAATGGACACTTAACTCACTAAGACCAACAAAATGCTAGAAAGAATAATTCTACTTTCTCTTATCCTCTGACAAGCTGCTTTTATAAGAAAATCTCTTATCTTTCATCTTATGACTAGGTCACCATGTTGAAAACAGTAAAACAACACCAAAGGCAACACAGGCACTATTTCAACCATCCTGCTTTGAGCCCTTGTGCACAAACTACAGCAACTTCAATACTTACATTCCTTTAAGACAGTACAGAGTAAAAAACATGTTTTTTTTCTCCTATTACCAGGAAAGGACACACATGAGTGAATTGCTTCTAACCAAAATAGCAAAGAAAATAAAACACACCATACAAGAACTTCAGCTATTTGGTGTTTTAGTCTTGGAGGTACACAAAACTTCTCAACAGCTCATGAAACAGTATGGCCTATGAAGCTCAAGATGTAAAGGGTGCTCTTCTAGTAAAGTCTATGCTTCCAATAATCCTCTGGGATTATTTTTACTCTACTAAATGCTTCTTAAATTCTTTATTAAACTGACCTTTTTGCCCACTATTGCTTTCGTCACTCTCAACAACATGCAGACAAGAAGGACTGAGAAAAGATCAGGACTAGACTACTGCTACAATGCTGCTTTTCCTCATAAATATCATCAGAACATGCAATTTCTTCTTACAGATCCTGTATCTCCTGAGATTATCATAATATAAAGAGACAAGAGAGGGAAAACATGCCTCTGTTCCCAAGTGGTTTTACACTGACAGCGCTTTCTACTTAGTCAATATCGTTGCTTTTTTTTTTTTATTCTCACTTTTTGTGTCTACATTAACTTATTTAATTTCCTGGTGCTATCACACCACTGGTGGGAGTAACATAGCTGTCACGTCACCTACATATTTTCTGCAGTCTGGTGAAAATGGTGGCCATGCCAGCTGCCCCACAACCACAGCAGATGGGATACAGAGGGAGAACGAAGGAGAACAGACCACTGCAGGGAAGACCTTCACTTGCCAGTTTCTGTCCTGGGCAGGTCTGACACAGGAACAGAGAAAAGATACAACTCAAAAAGCAATGAAGAGGAGCAATTTTGAAGCACATACAGCACCTGAACCTACCTTGCAAGAGGTGAACAGTTTAATCAATGCTTGTAAATGAATGAGAGCTTCTGACAAGACACCATGTAAGCACAAAGAACAAATGAACAATGGTTAAGTCAAATAATAACATCTGTGATCCTGCAAAACTACAGTAAGAACACCTACAGCTTCTATATCTATATGATTTATGTACTTTAAGAACTACTTAAGGTCAAATTTCCAGCTGCAAGTACTATGGCTGTTCCCCAAAGGTGTTTGAAAGCAGTGATTCATGTCCTCAAATGCTTTGATAGAAGCTTACTCAATATGCCAATAGGCTAATTAAGAGATGAGAGGTGTGTGTACCTAATAGGATATTTGGCCCTAATATTTGCAAAACCTGCCAACTCCTTTATAACCAGAAAAAAAAAAAAAATCTGACTACACTGAAATCAGAGGGGAGTTTGCTCTGAAAGCATGCATACACACAGAGGCCCGCACTCTATTGGCCACGCTGCTCAAAAAGCCTCAGAGCTCCCCAAACCTCTCTCTGGCTAATTAAATTCCAGGCAAGGTAGAAAATTACTGCATTGGCTCTCTACTTTCTGTGCTGGCGGGTTTTATAAGCATTTCCTATCAGAACTACCTTAGCAGCCTTTTGGCAAAAATAACGTAAGAAGTTAGTAAAAAGTAATAATAAAAAGCACCCACCTATCCACCCACATTTTACTTCACAAACAGCAAGCTGTACACCTAGTATGGAAAGGCCGATTCTGAGGATAGCAATCTATCATTTTCCAAAGGATGCTAATGAGGAAGAGTTTCACTGCGCACCAGGGGAGAGGCAGGGAGATGGAGTATAGGGAGGATGGCTTGGGAGAGACTCCGTCCTTGCCTGCTCCCAAAACACCTCTTAAGTAAGCACTGGCAGTTTGCTGTCCAACCCAAAACAGACTACTTACAAGTTATCTGCAGGACTCAAATCCACAAATTAATTTCAAATAAGAGGCTGTAAAATTGTTTCAGCATGACAGGAAAGTTAACACTATCCAGCATATGCAAGTACTAACTTCTTAAATTTCTGTTTTTCAAATGTACTTTTAACTATTCTAGGCTAAAATATGTATGCTGCATGCTCAGGCAAACCTCCAGCTGCATAGAAATGAAATATTACTGAAAGAGGTTGTTTACAAGAGCCGGCTGGAGCAGCTAATACATATTATAATATGCTAAGCTCTGATAGTCCCATATCAGTTGCAATTACTTAAAAATGCAGTAGCTCTAACATTGAGGCAAATTAAATTCTCTTTATTCATGAAGTAACTAAAACAATGGGCAGGGAAATAAAAGAATATCTGTGGTAAAAGGTAACAACTGGTAACAGACAGGCTGCAGGCAGCAAAATATGCTTGTTGACAGCACCCTGGAGAATGCTAAAGAAAACACCCAGTTTTCTTTAATTGTTTCTGTTTTACATTGTTTGATCCAGGCACATAAGCTCTATTAAACTACTGAAAACAACCTCCTTGGGTTTACTCATTACACAAAGTTTATTTCAAAACGAGTCTCTGGGTGCTTAGCAAAGACTCTAAACTTTTCCAAAGAATTTTTCTGAGAATGGTACAGATGTGCACAAGCCCAACCTGCACACAGAGGCAGGCACAGGTCTGGACCTCTGAAAAACTGGGCCCATTCAATCAAGTTGTACTCAATTTAAAAGCTTACTGAAAGCAAGGAGGGGAAGAAAACATGGTTTTGATTACTTTGTTCCGACTGATGCTGCACAGAACTCAAGGCAGGAATAAAGGTGGTGCAGCCCAAGAACAAACATAGCATGTGCACCATTCTGCAAATGTCAGGGTTGTGCTCTTTGCTTACCTGTGTATAGTACCAGCAAAGTTTCACCTACCTTTGTTAGCCCTTGTAAACTGAGAATAAAAATGAACGTTGGATTATTTTCAGTTTTGGAATTGGTGGAGAAACTACTAAAAGCATGTTCCCAGAGTGACTGAGACCATTTAGAATTAGATAACCTCAAATTAGGGCACTTGCTTGGAGGGATCTATCTGCAATACCACATGGCAGAAAAATCTGCCCAAGTGCAGAATAAATCAAAGGTGTTTGTCATCAGAGGTGTGGGAGGGCAGGACAGTGAGCACTGGCTGCTGAACCTGAGGTTGGCACAAGCTGAAGAAATGGGAATAGTCAGTTCCCAGAACAACATCATCTAAATGTTGGCGCATCTCAAACAGGAAGAAAAAGTTGTTCAGCAGAAAACAGCACCAAAACATAAATATGCATACTCATTAACAAACAAAACCTTACTCTTCAGTAGAACCTAGAGGTCTTTTATAAAACATAATAGCAGCAATCTGCAAAAATTAGCTTCATTTCAGAGCAGCGATGGTATAGCACAGTGGGGTATAAGGTCTTGGTCTGTAAAATATAGGGGACACAGAGAGACTTACAAAAGGCTATTAGAAACATTAAATTATTTAGAAAATGGCTCTCAGGGTCAGGAAGTTTGGCAGACCCCGCCCTACAGCTTCACTATCTGCTTTAGCTAGTGCTCAACAGCTCAGAAGCTTAAATCCAGACAAGATTTGTACAGAACTTTATCCACAAACAGTGGGAAGAACAAGCAGCTGAGTTAGTGGTCCAAATTAAGCCTCAGAAATACAACAGAATTCAAATACTGGTACATGTTTCTAGTCCACACCCTCCTAATCCTCCTGAATTTACCATATAAATAAAGTGTCACTGTGGATTTAGTCAGTTAGTGATCGCTTGAAGGTAAACCTCATTACTGGTTAAACTAATAAGAAGATTGCAAATAGAGAAGAAAAATAAAGAGGACATTTGGGTCTACTGCAATTTTGTAAAAAGAGTATTTAAACCAAACCTTTGGAAATCTTATCTTAATGACAATATTAATGAACAGATGAACAAAATATGGCATTGATGTTGTTATCTTTCTGAAACAAATTACTATAAGCCATCACAACCATTCCCCCCACCCCAACCCATACGCATGGACAAGACTGACAGAGATTGATTTTTCAACTTGTCTAATTGGCCTGAGGATATAGAAAATTAACTGGATCCTACTCTGCCTGAGCTAGCAGCTTTTCCGTTTACTAGGAACAGAAAGCAAGCAAGATTACATATTACTTATTGTTATGTCAATCTTCTTGCTAGAAAAAATTAGAGATAGTTTTCTCTGCTGGGGTAATTATTTCTTTTGCATAGAAGCTTACAGTTTCTGTTTTGTTTGCTTGATACTTGTTTGCTTGCTTATTTATTTAATGTCTAAAAGCTTTTTTAAAAGACTTGAATTAAGGAGATTATTCCTCTGGAATTGGAAATGGTGAAGGATGACTCAAAATTCTCACAGAGGTAAATGCAAACACATCGCTGCTTTTCTCAAAGTTCACACAATAGCCCTGCAATGAAATAGCTGAGGGCAAAGGAACACGCAGAGCAATGACGCACCAGCATTACTAACATACCATGCATCCTTTTGAACTCTTTTTTTAGACTCTGTAAGCAGTCCATCTTTGTGTTATTTTTTTCCTTAATTCATCTTTCAATCCTTGAACCAGAATGAGTAGGCAACCTCTGAGAAACACTGCTCTGAGCACCACCACCATAAGGCTGTCTTTCCTGTGCCTGCCTCCCAGTTAGACTTCTTGGCACCTAACAATGGGACTGAATTTACTCTGCAGCTTTTGCATTAGTGGGGTCACTTACACTCCTCCTTCTTTCTACAAAACATATCAAATCTACCTGAAGCTTTTACAAAAGTTCCCACAGGATAAAGGGGACAACAGTTTTCACCAATGCATAAGCTTCCCTCCCTAACTGCTCCCCAGACCAGGCTTTCTTTAAAATATGAACCAGGCATAAAGCTCACAAGTTCCCAATACAGTATTCTCTTCTTGTTTTGTTAACAAAAGTTATTATAAATTTTTATTTTTGTCTCCTTGAGATTCTTTCATTTTCGTATTTAAACTTCTATATTTCTTCCCTGAATCTCCCTGGAAAGAGCTCTTCTGCAGTCTTCCATGAAGTACTATCAATATTAGTATTCTGCTGCTAATTCAGCTCCTCTACTCCACAGCCACACAGCAGAGTACCCTAACATAATTGTATTGTCTGCTATCTGCAGCAATAAAGATAATCTTTTCTGAACTCCCTCACATATTGGCAGTCTGTGGTTTAACGGATTATTCTTTGGAGGAGTTTAAGAATATATCTGAAGTGTAAAATAAAACTTTACCAGAAACAGCTTCAAAAGTCAACAAGACAACTACTCTATATTAAAACTGAAAGTTTGTATTTTTATGCTCCATTTCTTTCCAATATGGATCACTTGTTACTGAAAAAGTATCTGTTTTGCCTGTTTTAAAATCTGGGTGTTTTTAAAAACCCTGGAAAAACGAAAAAGTCAAACCAGCAATACATATTAATGTTGCTTTTTGTATTACTGAATTCTGCAGTAATGTTTACTGTTTCAAGGGGAGTTTATAATTATGCAAATTGCTAAGCAGTCTGCATAATGTACAACATGTTTGGGTTCACTGACTAGAAGCTGAGATACATTTCTTTAATGCTGCTTGTATGCTATGCAATTCAGTTTGCATTTCTTACGCTCCACCGCGCTGTACCTGTCTCCAGCAGTATCCCTTGCGTTTCAGAATTTATATGCAACCTCAGTACCTTTGCAGACATTTGGCTTTCAGAAATTACTTAAATAATTTATGTGTGCCAAGTTAACATTTTGCAAAGCAACATTTTGATAGCCCTGTAGTTGCTGAAATCTAGTGAAGAGACTTTCACCCTTTTCCTTATAAGCTTGGTTGTTCTCATCATAGTTATAACATTGTAAAAGCTCTTCTAAGCTGCATATATGACATTTAAGTGGGTGTTGTGTTTTTTTTCAAATCAATTTTTCTTCATGTACTCCATTGCTTTAAACACTGCATACCTCCATGTCACGAATATCATGGCTGTAGTCACTAACAGACTGTTTCCCAATCCTGTTTCCAAAGGCATACATCATTCTCACCTGCTTGTGCAAGGCAGTTCTGAATGGATGTGCCTATGCTGCTCCTGGTGTCTGGTGACAGCATGTGATACCAGAGTGGTGACAGAGTATTTTGAAGTGGGCTGGCAGGGCCAAACAACCCCCCAGGCCTCCATCAACCTGTTGAAACATTCTGCCCTGTGTGAAAGGTTGATCCACTCAATAATCTTCTTCAAATACCACCTGGGCAATCACCAGGCCCCTGAAAGCCAAACAAAAGTGATTAAATACCCCCACAGACAAGCGCAGGCAGTGATCAAACCCTTCTGGTGCTCTCAGCTATGACTGGCTCTGTCACAGCCTTGCGAATCCTTCGTCCTGTAGTGCTGCTCGTGAGCCAGGTTTCCTTGGCTTTAGACAAGATCAGCTCTTGGCTCTAGCCCAAGGCCTGGCTAAACACCCCAAACTGATGTGGTCAGCCCTGCAGCAGCACTTAACTCCTCACTGTATCCCAGTGTTCTTTCACAGGAAGGGACTGGGACAAAAATGACAGAAGCAGCACCAAGTTAATCATGAAAGCGTCTGGAAAGTTTTACTCTCTTCAACATCTGCTGCTCACTGCTGTGGCAAGACAGTGCTCGCTCGCTCTTGGGATTCACCGGTGCTGACCAGAGAAGTAGGGTTTCCTATTTTAATGTCAGCAACAGCCTCTCAGAATCACAGTCAATGCTGGCTTGTGCCTCTTGTACGTGCATACATCCCACCGTGTCATAACGGCGCAATTTTATTAGGTGATTAGTTAGACCAATTATTACCTTCAGCCCATCCTCAGAGTGCAGACCATGCTATGCAAACTGATAGACTCAAAACCCATAGGTCTTGACTCAGCTCTGGTTATGCTTTTTATGGTCTCTGGGGCACAGCAATGCTCAATTAACTTATATTACTGTCTACAAACTTAATAGATTTTTTTTATAACTAGAAGAAATCTGTGACACTTTTTTCAAGCTCTCATGTCTGAGATTAGCTGAAAATGGCTTTTATCCTGCTGGTACAAGCCTATAGTGGGTTAGACCTAGCAAGTCTAGGTCTAGGCATGAGAGAGGCTGTGTCATGCCAGTCTTGATTTTCCCTGTTCTTCCCAACAGTCAGTATGAAATCCACTCTTACTAACTGTTTCTGAAAGAAAATATTTAATCCATATCCACCCCTTGAAATAAAAGGAAAAAATCTGGAAGAGAAGATTTTTTTTCCACCTTGTGTCTGCTTTCCACATTAGTTATTTTGTGTCTACAGTTCAGATGAAAATGGATTTTATAGTTTTCTTATATCCATTTATTTTAAAAAACAAATTTCTTTCAGAACTTTCTAAGCTCCTTTGTATAATTATATGAGGAATATAAAACATTCTTCCTTCAGGGAATAAGCCAGCTCATGCGGTTAAGAAGAAGTTTTCCTTAGAGA
Organism: Elanus axillaris; assembly: GCA_026212715.1. Classification (NCBI taxonomy): domain Eukaryota; kingdom Metazoa; phylum Chordata; class Aves; order Accipitriformes; family Accipitridae; genus Elanus; species Elanus axillaris. Next base: position 8,437,602 of record JANZLQ010000044.1, on the reverse strand, counting down.
CAGATCATTTCATAATTAGCCACTACAGAATTTCTTGTGGCTTCCAGCTATTATGGGAGAAAAGATATTTGATCAGCCTGACTCACTGGCTTCAAACAACATCACCATCACTGTGTTCTGACTGGACTGGAGCGGACAAAAGCTCTGGTAAAAAAAGCCAGCCTGCCAATGACAGCAATGCCTGCCTTTTTTTTTTTTTCTTTTCTCCTTTCAGGTTTTAATTAAGGTTACTCTTAACTTACCTACTGAGTTTATGTTTAATAAATTGAACAACATTTGTATTGGTCAAAACATACACCTTCTACATCTACTTCCCTTCTGGAAGAATCTGTGTTTGTTCATCTGCCAGATTAGATGACACTTCTGCTATAGATTTGCAAAGTCTAATACTGAACATGCATGTGCAAGATTCAATGACATAGTGACATGTGATGCAACTACAATGCCAGCTGTTGTTTCTTTGTAAGACCTCAAGAAACTAATTTACAAGCAGATCTTTATTGTGCTATGTAACTTATCAAAATACACAAAAGTTCGTGCTTGAAGGAATACACAGTTTCACTGAACAAAAGAAAGAAAAAAGAGAATATAGAGCTACAGTGAAAAAATTATTTGTCCAACATTATAACAGACTCCTGAGAAATCTAGAATACAAGTCCAGATCACCTTTATTCCTCTTTCTGGAAGGTGCTCATTTTTATCTAAACAGATGAACCATTTTCCCAGCTATATGCCAGGTGTTAAGTGAAATAGAGCCGGTATACAATTTATTAATGTACCTTGGACTTCACTGATCACAGTAACTAAATCAGATATTTAATTCACATTGCTACTTGTGCATTAAGTATCTTTTAGTCATTGCTTCCGGTTAAGAAAACTGCTCAAATCAGTCATACCCTTTAAAATGGCATTCACATGATTGTTGCCCAGTCAATTGCTAAGCAAACAGTGCTTAACTACTCATATCAGTGGGCCTAGGCACCAGAAAAGCTTAAAAGAATGCTTTGGACAAGAATAAATGACAATGTTATGTACTGCAATCTAGCCTGAGGGAAAACTATCAAAGAAGAGTTCATAAAGGCTGAGAAGATGAAATCCAATGATGAATGGATGTAGGAAGAAGAAAAAGTTATGACCTGAAGCAGAAAGGAACCATAATTGAAATACATTAATTTTTAAAGGAAGTTATTTTCCTGATGCTTTTTGTTTTCTTATCTTACAGTTTGATCTTGCTAAAGTTAAAGCTTTGTATATATTTCCCTTCTCTGCCTCCCTACAAGTTTCACAGCCCATCCAAGCCTCACCTCTTCTACCTGCTTGGTGTCATCTCCCTGACCAGGCTCAGCTGCTGCGAGAGGGGAGCATGACCTCCTGCCTCAGTTGACCAAGTTCATAGGTTGGTGTCTTGACCAGAATTTACTCTGGTCCAAGCATCCTGGTCACAGCCTTTGCTTCCCTGAAGAGCCAGGACTGTTCAGCGTCTGTGGCCTCGGTGTCTAACACAGCACCACCAACACAAAAATCAAAACCACTGTAAGCCAACACTCTCATCCAGTAATTTTCAACACAACCTTAATACATGTTTTCCCCCTAAGGAAATGATTCAGACTGGCTATTGTCTACCAGTTCAGGAGCATTTTGAAGTTTAAGTGATCAAGCATTGTTAAATATAAATCTCTCGTATGATTACATTCATATTGTCTATTAATTTCTGACCAGTGCCTCTCATCTTTAAAAAATCCTGCAGAAATAAACACCTAAACCCCTCTGATTAAGTAAAACAAGTGGTTTAGCCCTGCACTCCAAAAGGGAAAAGTTGAAGCTTCCCAAGGAAAACCAATGCTTAGCAGGCAGCCACGCAGGGACTGTATCAGTGACCTCAGAAAGGGAGAGTCAAAGGGAAAACAGACAAAAATGAAAGCAGATTAGCTTTAAATTTATTATGCAAAATACCACAACCTCAGTATTTCCAAGCAGAAAATAAATTCCTGAAAAGATCAATTACTATTGCTGAGAATTCACAGACTCTCACAGTACCATAGTGCCATGGTAACTATACTAACATAGTTGCATGTTACGGCTATGGGGATGAATATGTTTATATAAAGGCTGCAGTGTTATTTCTAACACAAGCCTATAAATAAAAATCAGTAAGGTTTGTGAGAGGCCTAGCTAAGTGTTCTGCTTTTTAATAAACAGAGAAGAAGTAGTATTCAAAAAAGGAGGCAAGACTTCTACCACCTTGGAAATAGAAATACGGTGGTTTATGGGTCAGGAGAGGATGATTTTCTTAAGTAGTAAAAGGAATGCTAACCCAATAATGCATGTAATGTGCCATTTTGAAATGTTTGCAGTTAAGCTATTATAGCTGCAAATGCCCTCATTGTAAGTTAAGTGAAAACAGACAGTATTTATTATTAAATAAATACTGTGACTTTGAGTGATGCATGTTTAACTATCTGAAAAACTAGATTGCAACTTATTGTTAAGAACATAAGCAATGAAAATCACTTATAAAGACATATTTAAATTGGACAGATTAATTGATGAATATAGTGTGCCCGAGAGTTTAGTTAAAAGGTTGAGATGTCATATATTTGCAGTCCTTTTTCTCACCTCCAGACACAGGTAACTGCTAACATTTCTGGAATGTTATTCAGTGTTAATGACATACAGTGTCAACCTATATTTATTTTTTTCTGTTGTGAAAGGATAAAACAGTTCCTACAAAAGCTGTAATAATTTTTACATGCCTGTATACAATAATGACCCTCAATGAATAACAAGTATTTAACCGACTTCTTTTTAACAGATAGCCAGGTGCACAACTGCTCATTCCTCAAACAGCACTAACATTTCCTTCCTAGAGACTTATTAATTTTAAATGCCTGTACCTATGTTAAAATAGCTTTAAAGTACTTTTTTTCCATTTCAGAAAAAAAAGAAAAAATATTCTTTTAATTTCACTGTCACGTAGAAAGCTCTTTTGAGAGACATAAGAAATACTACAAGCAAAAAGAAAATAAAACATTCTGAGTTGTTTAATAGGTAATTCTAAATTCTGTAAGACAGGTACAAAAGTAACTCCATCACAGATTTTTTGTTTTTGCAAACAGATTTTAAATAGAGATGGGATCCAATTTGTAACAGATATTTATGAAAGAGAAGGGCCAGAGAATAGTCTTTTTTAATGAATCACTGTGCTCAGATTTTTCATCACAAAAAAGCCACAGAAATAGATCAAATGAAAGTATGACTACAAAAGTAGCAGACATTTTTCATTAAACCTGGAGAACACAATATCTGCTTTATCTCTGCATACATTTCTATATTAGGTTTTGATTGTTTGATGGTATTAATAATGATTTACAATTCTAATATAATTTTATTTGGGATGAGAATCTGTAGCTATTTCAAGGGGTGAAGGGCTAATTTGCTTGCTATTTATTGTGACTTTGAGTGCACCAAAATATGAAGGACTAATCTTACTCCAGCTACATTACATACAGATTACTCAACAGAGCTACTAAAAACATTGCTTTTGGTTTATTGTCAAGTCTTGTGATAAGCACTTGGGTTATTCATATTGCAGGGATACCCACCACTGAAGCTTTTACCCATCTCACTGGCTTTAGAAGACTATTTTAATAATTTTGTATTAATAAGAGCCAGGCAGAACACATGCATGGCTGGTCAGCTGTTTCTTTGGTCCCCATGGAAATTAGTTACTCTCGAAGAGGGCAGTATGTGCCTGAAGGAAAGCTTCCTTTCAGCTATGGTAGGGTGAAGTAAGGTCTGAGCCAAGCAGCTCCATGTAGAGCAGACAAGAGAAACCATAGAAGCTCTCCAGTTTCCACAGGTGAACCCCCTTGCTGTCATGTTTCTCCAACCTCTGATACAAAACTTCTTACTGGCTGATTTCACCCATCTTACATGTGCCTTTTTTCCACCTAAAATCTGAACCAGTATGTCCCAGGGTTCTTTCTCTCCTGTAAAAATCTATGACAGTCATGTCACAATCAACATTATCACCTCCTTAGTGCCAATGCCTACCATTGAAATAAGAAAAATAAAATAACCCTCCATACTGTAAGTCATGGGTATTTGAAGTAATTTCTAGTCCACAGGAATGCAAGCATACCGTTAATGTGTACAAGGAAACCAATGATAAAATATTGGTTATCAACATAAGGAAGTTGCTTCCAATTCAGTTAAATGCAACATTTACTTTTTATATTAAATAAACATGATTTTCCTTGGATAGAACATTTGCAAAACTAATTTTTCTAGATTCCTGTAATATATAGACACTACAATTAAACAACACTTCTATGTCAACTAGATATTAAATATTGTAGTGATGAGAACCTATAAAATGGTACTTACTTAAAAAAGTTTCATTAGTTTTCACTGATCAGGAAAAAAACAAACCCGGGGGGGTGTCAGGGGAATATCCCCACAAAACCAAGCAAAAACCAAAAGCAAACCAGAATTTCTTTCGTCACGCATGCAAGCAAAGTTTGCAAAGTGATTTAGAAAATTTGAATATCTTTTTAGGTCTTGTATTATCCCATTAGACAGGAATATAAACTAGAAACAAAAACCACACGAGCACTATATAAACAAGACAGTAAACATAAAATATTCATTTGACCACTTTATAAGCGTTCACAAAACTGTAGCGAAGCAAAGTTTCTCTTAACTGAAGAAATGCACAGGTCTAAAGGCATATTAACCAACCCTGCCTGATTTATTTCCTCATCTGCCAACCCAATAATTTTAAATTTTTACATGAAATTTCAAAGATTGAGACTGTATTAAACAAAACCAGCAGCCATCTGCCAACCTTTTCACTAAGGAGGATCCCCGAAGTTTTTTTTTACATCTGTTGATCTATGTTTGTGAAGGGAAAATGGCAGTAATAAGAAATCCTCTAAAAATACAGGCAAAACATGTTTCCCTACAGCCCAGCTCCAGGAAACATAAAGTTACAACAATCACCTATGATCACACCACAGATTTGGACTGTGAGGCATTCTGCAGTTCCTCTGGAACACTGTAATAGTTAGGGTCTGATCTCTGCACTTTGCCTTGCGCTGAGCTCTGCTGAAGCCGTGCTGGAGGTGTACACAACGGGAGGAAGGCTGAGCTAAAGTTTCGTGTTTGTTTGTCACAGGCTGTGAATATAGACCCTAAAGAAAGGGCTCTTCACAAGGTGGTTAAGGCACCTCGGCTCACAAGGATATTCTTCGGGTTTGTGTTTGAAGAAGGGCAGAAAATAAAATCAATAGTGGGAACATGTAAAAGAGAATAAATCATGGGGGTGCAATGGAGCAATACATAAACATACAGTCTGACAGTCTGCTTGGGGCTATCAGGCTGCAATTCTGAAAGAAGCTTTCAGTGTAGCAGTTCATTTTGCATCAGAAGTGAACAGACCTAAAAATCAATGCATCTCTCAAAGAGGTACATCTACCGTTCATTATATATGCTTAAATTATGCTACAAGCACCCAGCCTAGGAATACTGAGCCTGCTTATGCTACCACTCAGGATGCTCAGAGCCATGGACCACAAGTTCTTCTGCAAGCTGTCTAGGGTCACCATTAAGAAATGGACTTTCCCCAATAAGACATGATGCTTCTTTGTACTCAGAAAAGAATTCATAACCCAGCCTGTGAGTAGCTGGAGCTGCAAGACAATTTTCAAGTTTTCACTCGCAAAGCACCTGCATCATCTGGGTAACAGAACTGCTATCTTCTAACAGAGGCTGCATATATAGGCAGAAGTTTATTCCTCTCAGTGTTCTGAACACATTATTTCTAAAAGAGACAGCAATAAAATATTTTCTTGAATTGTTTTCCTTTCTCCTTGTTTTGTTAAGGTCATTTTGACAATCTCTGTCACACAACTGCTGGGACACCTTCTCCAAGGGAATTTTTTCCCCCCAGTGAATCAGATTGTGTGGCAAGACATTCATGACTTCTCACAATACTGATTACAATCCTTTTGAAACTATACAAAAGCTGAGATTCTTCACACTCTTATAAAACATGTAATGTTATTATGATGTTAGGCAAAAAGTTATTCCTCTGAGACAAAAAAAGACTTAAATGGAAGTACTGGAAACAAACATCTCTATCAATTGAGCATCAACTGAGTTACAAATGATAGGCTATCTGATACCACTTAACTAAAAAAGTGTATATAATCCGTAATTGGACACTAGATGGCAATGTTAGATTTTATTTAGTCATGTGATTGAAACATTAAATGGGATCTTCTAAGACAGGAAAACCCTTTGGGGGGTTAAAAAGGAAGGAAGGACTATTTAATCTGGCTAAGTAAGAATAAAGATCTGAATCTTATTGAATAATCCATCTAAAATCATGGACAATCAGCAAAATATTTTTTGTAAGATACAAAATACAGATAACCTGGATACAATCATCGAGTAGTTTAAGAAAAAAAAAGAACATTTTGTGGCAAGAGCATAACATGCAGTAACCTATAAGGTATTATTACTGTTCCTTAAAAAACATTTTATGATACTGTTTCAGTGCTTCAAAGTAAGAAAAAAAAGAAATATAAATTTAACAGTTTTTTACTAAATTCTTGCCTTCTCTGTATTACAGGTATTGAGACATCTGAGGACACAAAGTTTCCCTCAGCCATCATGAATTTAAGCTTAAATTTCACTACAATCTTAAGCACCCAGCTCTGTTTTAGTACGGAAAAGCAGTATTTGCACCTAACATACACAACTGCAAAGAAGAAATGTTTTTAGGGCTATTCCTGGGAGAAATGATGATAGGAGAAAGTTGAAGGAGAGGTGATAATACAGTTTTATAATATGCAGAAAGCCTAGACTTTTAGGCAGACTCTTTTTAAACCTATTTCACAGAGACTTTAGGCTTGAGCTTATCTCTCTACACAACAGAAATTGTGTGAAATAAAGGGTAATGTCTTTTATTTTGCCAGTCTAACAGCAGCAACAACCATTTTCTCTGTCTTTCTTTCAAATAAGAGCAAGAATCAGGCAAAAGTACCGACATCAGTTCCATTCCTGCTTCCTCAGCAGTTTCATCTCCCCCTGCTACAAAGCAGCTTTTTATCCAATCCTATTTCCCGTTGAACATTCAAAAGATTCTTAAAACTTTAAATATATGTCTCTCTACATTAGCAATCCTTACATACAATAATGAACAGGCAAATGAATAATATTTTATAAATAAAATCAACTGGTCTATTTATGTTACCTCACAGTCAAACACTCTTTATTCTGTGCTGTACAGGGAGTGTTAAATGTGTGAACCCTTATTCTCTCTTAGGGAAACATACACCAATCTTGTAGGCAAAAAAATTTCAGAAATGTTCCTAGTAATTCAGTAATTGCTTTTGCTTATCATTATATTCAGGGAGAATCCCATTATTTAAAGAACATCCAAACCAAAACAACGCAAAAAGCCATTTTCCTTCACCTGCAGTAATTCTTCTCGTCATAAGCTTTGATAAAACCACATATGCAGGAAAGATTCCATATACCAACAAACTTAGTTTTGTGACTAGGTGACATTAATGATAATTTTGATGATTCTGACATCAGAGATAATTTTCTCAGGGAAAAATAAGCTCAAGGTTAAATAAGTTCAGAAAGAGGAGTACTGATTAAAGTTTTACAACAAACTTCACAGTTTTCTTGTCTTATGGTTTGCTGCTCTCTAACTTAAGAATAGTAATTAAATCCAATCTGTCTGGTGGGATGCTATACTGCTGACTTCTCAAAGCCATGGGAACAAAAGTGCTTGGATGCTAATCTAATGATCTGGTGGAAACACTTTAGGCAGTATGGTTAAAAAGAGGAAAACACAACAGGAGATGCAATAAAATTGCACTACTAGAAACCAATCACAGATGTTTTCTACCTGTCTTGGCCAAATTCATCTGTCATCTCTCCTTCCAACAGCTCTGTGACAGTTCAAATTTTGACTCCTTTCCCTAACTACAACCATAAAAGAAACACAACAAGAAGAGAAAGAAACAGAAAAGACAGCTTAAATTTTAGTTTTAAATTATATTTGAGATTCAAAAAATGGCAGATGAACACTAAGTGTTGAGAGAAACTCGGCCTTGGAAATGCAAATAAGTCACAAAATTTGTAGAATAAAATAGTCCCTATATACCGGTTAAAGGAGATAAATAAAGCTGAGAAGTACATTTCTATTAGCGGTTATGAGGCACAACTCTCTCCCATCTGATTATTTGTTATTTATTCCTGGTGCAGCAGTGCCTTGAGGTCTCAGTAAAGTCCAGACTCCCTAGTACAGGAAGGGATAATTCTTGTCCTACAAGAGACAACACAAGTGATGAAGGAAGGTAGAAGCAAAGGACTGACAAATTAAAGGATGCTCCTAAATGATATGGTATATCAGTGGCAGAAAGAAAAACAGATTGAGGTTTTTTGGAGCCCTGGCCTTGTGCACTGACCTCAGAGGACCTAGTCTCAGTGCTTGTTGCCACTGTTTTTTTTTACTTAGGTTGTACCAAAGTCTGCCTTCCCTGCTTTTCCTGTCTTTCCATTAAAATCTATATGTTTCATTAACTGGTGCTTCACAGTTGAGCTAGCTGGGCTGGCAATGGACATGGATCCAAAATAAAGTGTGGGCAAAACTACAACTGGAAATGCAGACAGTAACGCAGGTCATCATTTGCATCAGTTCAGATAACAGCTTTGCTTGAATGAGTAATGCATCGCTCCGCGAAACCAGAATGCAACATTGAGACATGGCTCACTTGAGCTAAATGAGCCTGAAAATAATTCAGGTATATTACCTTAAACAAGCTTGCGTGGCAAGAAGCAGCACCTGGTTTCACTGAAAGGAGAGGGCTTCTGATGCTGGTTGCCATCCTCTTTTTCCAATACACTTGTTTCCTCTAGAGTAGAGGAAAATGGCACAAAGAGGGGCCAAAGCGTTCAAGGAGGAGTTGCTTTTAGCTGTTGCAAAGCAACTGCAGACTTAACACAGACTTTTTCAGGACTTGATACTGCCCTTTTTTGGCTACACAGAGCTCTGTGGGGGGTGTAAACGTTAGTTCTATCAGGGCAGCAAGCTCAAAGTCTTACTTCTGCATAAATAGAATGATGCCGTTTGTCAAAAAACTGAAGCATAACAGCAAAATACATTAAAAAAATCTACACCCTGCATGAAATTCACTTTTTCTACATTTAAAGATTGTGTACATCACAATATAAGAAATATACATCTAAGTATCATGCAAGTTTTCTTACTATGTTCCATAACTCCCTTAAGAGTTACAATAATTCTCTCACTTTTAGGGTTCCCTGAAACTGAAGTGAAATCCATGAAACCCCAAAGCTTGAATTAGTTTAGATCATCTCTCTACAATGAAGACTGCAGAGCTTACTTTTGTGAGCTGACAGTCTCCCCAAAATATTAATTTTTAGTTACTTGATTAGCTTAAAAGAAAGGATCAAACATTTTTCAAATTTAAAATATAAACAGAATGACAACGCCAATTATTGAAGAGTTTATAAAGATACAAAGAAACTATATTAGTATATAAGAGTTTGGAATTTATGTTCCTTCAGAAGAATGACATACTACATGTAGAAGATCAAGAGGAAAAGAAGAAGGAAATACCCCGCATACCACCTGCTATTCTTTTGTAGACATCTCTCTGCTCTGGGAAGTCTGCCCAAGAAATAGCAAGAGATTTTCTTCAAACAAAGATTACATTACAAAACAACTATATAGCTTTACTGCTTAAACAAGTGTTTGAGTTTTGCCTCCAAGGCTGCTCCTTGGCTCCTTTTTGCTGCAGCAAGGATAGCACCACACCATGCCCTGATGGGTGCATATCAGAGGGCATTTTGGCTTCACCTGTGGGAGTCAAGTCCCTCAGTTTCTATGACAATCATTTGTCTTGGATTTTTCATTCTAACTATGACATGGCAAAAAAGTCCATGTTAAGCTTCTCTCCAAAGCAGACATCAATAATATTACATACCACTGATGTAAAAAAAGTTCAGTGAAAAAACCCAAGTAAAACAGAGCAAGAACCAAAGATTTAAGTTGGCTTTTCCACTCAAAATCAAGGCATAAATCTTAGGGTGGGTTTTTTGTTGCTGTTTTGTTCTTGTTTTTACAAAGGAAAGGTTTAAAAAAAATAAAAACAAAACCCCACAAACCAAAACCCAACAAATTTTGATATTCCACTGATAAAGGCTACAACACTCTTAAGACATATACTTCCCTTAAAGGTCTAGTATTTACAATAAAACTATGGTTCCAGTGCTCATGTAGCTTTAATGACTTAAGAATGTAAACAAGGCTGTGTTTATAGGGAATTATTCCTTCTATTGGATCAGCTGATGGAGCTGGGGAAAAAAAAATAGATAAGCTTTCAGGCACTTGTAAACTGAAGTGAGTCCCCTTTGTTACTTAGAGCAGAATTAGTCAAGAATATAATATAATCATCTTATTTCTGATTATCAAAATAGCATGACATTTATTAGCTTCTTTTTCTCTTTTCATGTGCATTCTTGTTTTTACTGTTTTATTACTCAGACGGTTAATTCTGGATGCTTAAATACTTTCATATCTTAGTTCTACTTGACACATAAAAATAAGTTTCTAGGAGACTTTAATGATGAGAAGTTAAAAGTAACAGGGGAAAAATCCTGGGAAGATGACCAGAGCCACAGGGCACAGGCACTTTTGATCACGATTGCAGCAGATTTTGCAGAGGACTCCAGAGGCTCCCTCTGCTCCTGCTTTGCATTGCATCCAAAAGCTGATACCTGAAGTATATGCATTCAAGGTATCTGGTAGGTCAGAGTTCCTAAAGGGCACATAAGTAACATAGCAGTTTGATGAGGCCCTTTAATTTCAAGGTCTAGCCATTCAACAGACTCTTGCAAGAAGAGCTCAAGTTTTTTTTCTGGTTACTACGATACTTCAGTTAAAGGGACTGTGGGGATAGGATGCTTTTCATGGTAAGTAAGAGAGCAGAGGAAGATATTGAAAAGCCAAGTATACACAATGTTTCAGTAGAGGTAACAACCTTTATTTGTGTTGCTTTGTGAGATTGTGTTGCTCTGCAAATACAGATCTAGAAATGCCTGTCTTTATAGTAATGCATATTGCTGTTCACATTATGGTACATACACAAGGCAGGATATCATTCTTTGTTCAGTTGAAACACCCAGTTAATCCAAACAAGAGCTTTATAGACACTGGGACTTCAGATTAGGGTGTTTGTCTGTAAAATGTACTGAAAAGTAAATTGCACCAGTATTCAGAATTTAAGGTATCAGTGCCTTATCACAGCAAATGCTCCCTGAAAACCCTGTGCATAGACAAAGTACATTTCCAAAAAGCTCTGAACCACCATGAAAGTAACACAGCTAACAACAGCTTGTGAAGAAGCAGCATGTTTAAATACTAATTATTGAAAACATAAGTTTGTGTGCTCCAAGCAATAGCATTCTAAAACATTCCATTAAAAAAACCCCAACAACATTCCAAGAACACAGAAAACAAAACTGACTTTTGGTAAGCCTTCTGGCTACTAAGTTAAAGTCGGCTTTCCTGAAGGCACCACATGTGCTTTTAATGAAAGCAGTTTTGATGACAAATGTTTTTAAATGTGGTATTAGATGGCAGCAGTGTAGGTACCAGATCTCAGGCTAAGCTTAATTATGTTCAGCACAGAGCCCAAGGCAGGACAGAGGTTAAAGTCACCTTTTCTCTGAGTAACGACTGCTCTCTTTGAAACACAGGTATTTCCAACACATACAGCAGCCTTTAAACTCCACTTCAATGAGTTTCTGACACTTTGCTCTACAATTGTTGCAGAGCTGCTTTAAGTGGCACAATGCTAGGGCTCAGGTCTGTAATAGATGGGGCAGATATAATGCACAACTCAGAACTTCATGCTTTTATTTACATTTTGAGATAAAAATTATTAATATGTTAAATACCAATTGATTATCCGAACCATTAATTCAGGATTAAGGAATATTAAAAAAGCACATCATGCGTAACTGCTAATCAGCAACAAATCCAAACTTAATAAACTGGTATTTAATTGTATCTTGTTAAATTTAGCAGTTGTCTTAATCATAATTAAAAGCAATTCCAAGATGCAATTTAAATCATTACCAAAACCTCTTGCCAGTCCATTTCCAAACAACAACAAAAAATTATCTGAAGTGGCTATTGGTTTTTTTCCTTCTCCAAGCTGACTACATTAATTTATACACATCCCTGTGTCTGTCCCAGTAACCATGATTAACCCACATTAGCCAGAGCCAGAAAAGCTGTCCAAGGTGACAGCCAAGACAGACAGGACAATAAAATATAACTACACTACCAACTGCAATAAAATGCTTTGCTTCACAGCACTGATTTTTTTGGAGTCTTACCTGGCCAACTGCACTGTGGTGCTATAGTTCTATGTAACATTACAAGGGGACCACATAAAAAATGGGCCACATTTGTACATGACTGTACAATGCTCCTATGGGTTGTTGTGTAAAAATGAAATACTGCAAGACGATGCACGCAACTCACAGGAATCAGCTGTAAGAAAAGGGACAAGGGCCTTGCATTTACAGATTCTTTCATCACAGCAACAAAGAATTGCAAGGCCCAGTTATGTTCTGCTGGTCAGATTCAGGTAGCAGGAAGCTTGTATTTGCACCATTGTCTTTTCAGAGGAGATGGGGAAGAGCTTTTCAGATGATACACACTGCCCCAAGACTTGACTGTTTTCTGTTGTCCCCAAGAATGGTCTGAACACTACCCATGCATCTACATGAGAAGGGATGAGGCTGCATGTGAATCACGTACTACACGTGGCTGAGGGCAGAGCTGGGAAATGCTGCCACAGCCCATGAAGAGGGTCCACCTCCCTGTAGTATGGCAGTAGAGGCTGGACAGACTAGACTCCTATCTCCTATACTTCCAGCAACTCTGGTACAAATGGGCCTGTTCCTGTAATCCACCTCAAAGTTTTTGGACACACCATCTACAACTGTATGGGCAGCATTTGATAATACATTTACATTATATCCATAGACAGGAGAAATGGAGGCACAGTGCATTAGGGTAATAGACACTTTACTTCCTCTGTAGATGCAGTTTGCAGATAGTGAGATTAAAAAAAGAGGGGACCCCACCACCTATAGCACAACACATGCTTTTTCAGACCACTGTGGTTGTATGTCAGAGCAATGCCAGAAAGCATAGACCTAACATTAACTTTGCTGAAAAACAATGTACCTGGAAAAAAAATAATTGTTCTTTTACTTTGAATCTGACAGTCCAAAATTTCACCTTTCTCCACATAATTGGACTCCTACAGATGGAGAAATGGATTATGAGACATTTTTTACCACAGAATTTCCCCCATTGTTCTTACTGCTTTGAAAAATCTGTGGTTTGAATTGCCTCGCAAACCAGTTTTCCAATACTTTGAAATAGTTTCAGAAAAAGGACTGGGAATAAACCTCTGTGGGCCAAGTAATCAGGTATGTAACTGTGGAAAAAATCCAGTGCTACTTAAGTGAATCGATTAATTCAGTGGGAAATAATAGAAGTAAAGACATGCTTTCTCTTTGCTCTTTGAACTTTTCTACTTTGGCTCTAGAAGTTACAGCCTTTGAGTTTTATTCTTTTACAATTTAAATGAACTTTTTTTCATTTTGAACACTCTTCCTGTTTGCTCTATCATGGTATACATCTGTCTGTATTAAAGCTCATTTAATACACCAGGGCTCATACTTCAGTTTGGAATTCTTTCAAGTCTCCCTTATTGTTTGTTCCACAGCCTCTGCTGCTCCAAATTTGGTTTCATCAGCAACTAACTAGTTCACTGTTCCCGTCAGTCATGTATATAGATTAGACACTGTCTATGTTCAAGGACTACACCTTTGGGAGCCCTGCTTAATACTTCTCTCCAATTTAGAAGAGCTTTTCTGACAAGCAATTGCTTGTTCCTATTTTTTTTTTTTTCAGCTAGTCTTTATCCTCCATATCCTCTGTATCCACTCTTATGTCCTCCCTTGGCTAGCTGCAGCTTTCAGCTTAAGCAGAAGTCTGTGAAGTGGAACATTTGCAAAGACTTTTCTCCAAATCCATAAATTAAGCTGTATACAGTGCACTATGAAGGCTATTGCTGTGTGTTCAAAAGAAACAGCAAGAAAGCTTGGCTTAACAGGAGCCACACTGTTCCTGCAATGTTGCTTCTGCAGTCACACTGGTCAGTTCCTCTGAGGTTAACGTAAAAGATGAATGTTTCATCATGTATTTCTTTCTAACATGTTGAGAGAGATTCTGCTCTGGGTGACATCAAATTATCCACGGAGTAACTTCACAGATTTCAGAGATTTAGTGTCTCCTGCACCTATTCCCTAGCCTGGATGTCAAAACTCAACATCTGGCATTACAGATTCTAGCATTTAGCACAGTTACAAAGTAATACGCCTCCAAACTGGTTCACAGAGTAAGACTTTTCTTAAAAAAAACACAGACCAACCAAACAAAAAGGGACCCTGAGATTAATGCAAGTCCTGTGCATGGAACAAAGGCATGACATGCTTGGGATTTGTTCTGCAAAGAAGAGTTCAAGTTGAGAATTTTGCCCTAAGGGCCAACTACTACCCTTAATCTGTGCCTCCAGCTTCCACCAACATCAATGTAATATGAAGCAGTTAGACTTTTAACAAGCCTGCATGCAGGCAACCTTCATGACTATTTAAAGTCTCTGTAAAGACTCTCGTAACCAGAACATCTGCCGTCTCTTGTTCAGTTGTACATCTTTTCTACAGGCTCAGAGAGCATCCTGATTCTCTGCAAATACTGAGCCTAAGTGTACATGTAAAGATGCTGAATATTGTTCCCCAAACTACCAAACACTTAACTCACTCCTCTCTCTGGGCGTCTTAATGGTGTTACAAGAAACTGGCCATATATTTGCTACTATTTTGCATGGAAGTCAATTGACATGGAAGTAATAACATAACACAGCCAATGTGTCAACATTTGTGAATGTGTTTTCAGCACACTATATCCCTATGTTGGGAGACAATGTAATCTTCCCCCCATGTGAAACCATAGGAGTATCCTTGGAAAAATAATATAAATACATCTGAGAGTATGAAATGGCAGAGGAAAAGAATAGGAATGAAACTGAATGAGAAGCGTAAGACCAATTCTTCCTTGACTCTCCTTTTGAACTTTGTGATACCGTCATGATCATGATGGTTTAAGTTGAAGAAAAATAGAAACTGGATACAAGGAAAATGTATCAGGCCATGTAACCTTACCAATGAAAATCTTGTCAAAGGAAAAGTAAAAAATGGGCATGGACCTTACAAGCTAAGATGTCCTTAATTTAACTGTTGCATAAGAATTCTTTCTCTTTTCCTCCAGTATATTTGCAGGCAGAATCCCCTCAAATCCAAGGAATTAATCCCCTTCACTTTGCATTCCGCAGTTGAACAAGAGAGAAAATACATATCAATAAGAGGTCTCTGTGCCATTAACAGGTTTGTTGCAACTTTTATATTAAACCAAAAAGTGAGTCAAATCAAGACTGCTAGCAGAAGGCACATCTTAGCTGTTATAAATGGACAGATGGGGAATAAGACTAATAAAATGAGAAGACAGCACCTCACTGGAAAAGGTGGTCCTCTATCTGCATTCATTTCTAAATCCCACCTCCATAAGGATAAATAAGTGCCGTTGGTGAAGATGCAGGAACAATGTGCACATGTCCACCTTGGGGCTTAGATGAAGGGCTAAGCACAGATGTCTAGCATAGGGCTGAAATATCCTCATTATTATAATATGCTTAAAAATAAAAGTTGAAACTACACGTTCTGTTACAGTAAACACCAAACAGTGAATATGCATTACTGTGCTAAACAAGGACATGGGAAGGGTGGGCTGCCTAGCAGCCACCACACTTTCCAGGTGGACTGAGCTAGGTTAAGGGTTCTAGCCATGCCAGGGGCCCCTACTGTGGGTTATGAACTGAATAGGAAGTGATGGCTCTCCGAATGTCATGCAAAACAATTAGAAAAATCTCTGCAAAAAGTTTGAGGCTGAAATAAAATACCACAAGCTCTTCTGAAGCTATTCAGAGTCCCTGTTCCAAACTATCCAATGAAGTTTCACTGTAAATTTCATTTTACAACTTCCTATAGAGCTCTTAATTCCAATTTTTAGGCTATGGTGTTACTTTACTTCAGTAACTCATAAGCATACAGATCATTACTAAAAATCTGACTTAAAGGCCCTAACTAATAGAAAACTCCTACTGTGTCATGCATCATAAAGCAGAACATTTTTGCAAAGAAATCACAGCAGAAATAGGTAGCTGTTAACTTTATTGTAGAAACAGAGGTAGGAATTTGCCCAAATCCCACAACTTTTGGAGTACTGACAGAAACCAAATCTACTTTGTCTAAAGACTGTTCTTGTGCGCTCCTTTACAAAGCCATTTTTTTCCTAGTTCTACCACCTCTTTCATGCATCTCCAACAGAAAATGAGCTCATTTAGTTCTTTCATGTGCTACTAGATATGGACCCTGAAGAATTTTCAGTCTAAAATCCTGAACAAAATACAAAATATAATTCCTTTATCAAGCTGATAATTTGAGGTGAAAGGAGACTTTCGGTCTTGGTTTAATGGCAACAAGCAATCAGATATTCAGTGGGCTATTCTGATAACTACAATTTCAGTTTTTCTGAAAAACTATATTTTTGAATGGAAAGAATATACATTTCCTTCATGCAAAGCTTTGAATAGATTATACTTATATTAGCACCAATAATTATTTTCTTTCTATAACTGCACATGGAACTATTATAATTCAGTAAAAAAATCCGCTGCACAGTAAACATATTGAGTTGCTCACTTGCTATTTTTCAAGCCTCTCACTTCTGTATATACTCTTTATAACAGGATATCACATGGCCCATGCCTTGGCCTTTTTTAGGGCTCTTAAATCCAATTTCCTATGATCATTCTCTTTTCCTTCTCAGTTCTAAGATCAGTTGTCACAGAGATCATTAACGACGCAGCATTTAGCAACGTTGCAGAAAATTTGTTGGACCACAAACATAAACAGGAGCAACTATTGAAATTTTGTAAGACAGCACAGAAAAGCTGTAATATTTTAAAAGATTTTTTTGCTATTAATATGGAAATAGTAAGCTCAGAACACTCACGTGTTTCACATTAAGCTTTTTAGCTTAAGTTCAGGAGTAGCTGAAAATGTTGGACATGCTCCATTATATCCATTACAGTCTCTTTTCTCCCATTTCTTAAAGTTGCTCTGAGCTGTACATTTGCTTTCATAAATATGCCACTTACAAGCACATCCCTGTGTTAAACATACCCCTGTACCTGCAACTGTAACACAGAAAATGGATAAGACTTAAAATTTTTTTATTAAAAAAAGTAAAAAGAGATTTCCTTTAGACATATCTGATCTCACCAGTCAATAGTCTCAATAAAACAAATGAAACAAAGAAGTGTCACCAGTACCACAGGGAAGAATCTCCCATACTGAGATGTAAATGGCACTGACAAGCATCATACAAGAACATATCATCCATGCATCATAAAAAAATATGCAAATATGAGAAGAGCCTCTTTTGCTGGAGGTCCTTATACAGCTACTTAGCAATTGGGAAAATAACTGCACATAGTTTTAATATCTCTTTATGGAAAATAATCAATACATAACAAGAGACATTTTGCACACAGCTTCACGTGGGAAAAAAGAAAAAGGTCAGTTTTCACATGGAGTAAATGCCTGTCCTCTGCCTTCTCTCTCTCTCTGCACCCCCTTTTCTTCTCACAGCTATACATATACTCCCTGCAGAGTTATAATCTATATATTCCCTAGTGATGTAGTCATGTTTGATTGAATTTTTCAGAATGCCCAGTTATTACGTGATATTTGCTTGGTAGTAGAAGACAAAACACTTTCTTCATGCTGTAAGGTAAGACACTAACAATTCAAGAAGAAAGCAAGATGTAACAAAGACCTAGTCTGCTGAATTTATTTATATCAGACATTAGAAACCACTGCCCTAAAAAAATCTGGTGACACATCACTCAATAGCATCAGTAGAGCCTTAAACTTGAAGGATAGGACTAAAATACAAATGAGTTTACCTCTGATCAAAGAGTAATGACATGAAGAAACACTAATGCATACATCATTTTCCAATCTCATACTGACATTTTTAACACAGTACCTCTATGGGTTGCAAATTTTAAGGCAGCAGACAGCACCACCTGTGTCATCGTTCCAGACTCCCACAAAAACAGACAGAGCAGCATACCGCTGCAAGGTAGACTGCTCCAGGGAGCACGTGGAGCCAGGGATTAACATGCGGAAACATAGCCTTTGCTGGGGACAAACCATGCAGAATATGTTGGATCACGTGTAAAGTCTTTTGCAACCTGTGCACATAAGTGAGTTTGGAGCTGCTTTACTCTGATTCTTTTGTGGTTTGTATCTAATACTATAAACAAACTAAACCCCGCACATATCAGAAATTCTTCAGATTCTTGAAACATGGAGCGCTTGCAAAACCCACTATACAATGGGTGCAAGACTTGTTCGGAAATAATGAATGGTAATTGATTTATTAAGAAGACGGACCTAACGGGCATGGCTGCATTTATCTGCTTTGCTAGCCAGTCAGAAATCCAGGAGTAAGTGAATCTGCTAATCATGTCTAGATATGCCATGCCAGACTGCTGTCTATCTCAAGTACAGAGAAGTCTGTCTTCCTGGGGAAATGGGATAGAAACAGAGGGAAATAGCATGAAAAATAAAATTAACTTAATTTTAAATAACTGGTTTAGAGCTAGAGTAGATAAATACTTGTGAAAACACTGCTAATTAACATTTAAACCTGAAGAGAGTAGTAAACCATTGGAACAAATAGTATTCAATACTCTTGACAAGGTATAACTACAGTAAACAATAGCTGAGGACTGACAAATGCCCAGTTGTGACCATGTAGCCCTGTCATGAATCAGTCACATCTTTGATGCCAGAAAAGATGTTAAAGATGAATATGTATTAAAATTAAAAGGAAGTATTTGTATTTCTTCCAGCTGCTTCTCTGGCAGGTAGCAATCACCAGTCCATTAGGCCAAATCATTACTATTAAATTCAGTGACATCTGGTAGAATAGTAAGCTTGAAGCTAGCTAGGGAGAGCAGTCTACAAATGAAGCAGTACGTTTGCATCTTGTTTATCACCAGCAACGGGCACACAGACTGCCAAATGTCAGCAACAACACACAAATGCTGAAAGTGAAATCTTGTCTCACTTTACTCCCTGGAGAATCTGAAGAAATTGGTTGTATTCATGAAACAGTGACAAACACATTCCCTTTTTTACAAGACTCCAAAGAATTTCATAGAGTAGATGACAGAATCTGTTATAACATATATTGTCAATCAAATTAATAAAAACAAAGAAAGAACTAGAGCTGCACACTAGACAGCAAGCCCCTTAAGACACACACATCATGTCACTGGGATACGAACCACTAATAATGTGAAATTTGTATTACCCTTGCAGAAAGCAGTTTGTTTAACACAGCTGTTGCTCCAGACACGGACTTTGGCTGGCCTTTCAACGTCATTGTGTCTTATCTGAGAATCTATCGCACTTAAACTATGATGTCCTTTATGATAGGACAAAGCTGGCTCTCCGGTGAAAATATTTCCCTTTATATCTCACTCATCTGTTGTGGAAAAAACATCCTCCCCCTACAGGAAAGTGATTTAGGAATTGGTTATTATTATTGGAGGAAAAGAGTAACAAGATTCCTATTTTCACTGCTCTATTTCTTTCCACTCCACTCCACAGTTTGTCCCTTGCTTTCTACCTTCCTGTTTTCTTCAGATAATGTGTCCTAAATATCAGCAGCCAGCACTCCAACCTACTTACAGCCCATCTGGTGGGAAGCAATTGCTACAGACGCTCAACTTATCACCACATCCAACACATATCAGTACTTCCTTTAATGTAACATTTTCTCACCTAGAAATTACCACAGAATGTAAATCTTTACAATCACCTTAAATTACTTAACTAAATAGCTGTTGACCTGCTCCCGAACAAAATGTTGGCCGAGTTGCCATATTGTGGTGGAATTTCAGCAAATCCTCTGGAACCTTGAAAATTAGATGTTTATCTCTCTTCATATAAGAAGCAGTGACAGAACAGTGAAACTCTAGCATGTGCTATCAGTTACTGTAGAAACAAGCTGCAACTCTTGGGTACGTAAGCTGGTTGCTCACTAATTTGAGAGCTATGTTGCCTCAACATTAAGCCAGTCTGGAAAGGTGCTACAATCAAACCATTAATCCCCTGTGTCCTGATCCTGGAAGGGGCAAATTTAACTCGATTCAAATACTGAAATTCGGGAATCTTATCTTAGGCAACAGATAGCACAATGAGGATAAATATTTAAAAATTAGAATAAAATAAGAATTTAAATTAGTACATATATGTAAAGAGGAAAAAAGAGCCATCAATTCAAATGAGATGAAACATTCATTAGGTGCTATTATGGGCAATTATAATAACATTCTGGAAAGAAAACAAAATATATGATTTGCCCGATTCGTAACTTAACAGTTCATTTGTTAACAACCTAGAATCACCTGTTAATTATGCAGCCATGATTCTGAGACTTGGAAACAGCTGAAAGTTAGACACTGAGCTACATGTTAAGCCTCTCATCTGCAGAAAACTTCAACTTTCATACCTCAAAAAAGTTCATATTTATCATTTCAGAGGAAATCTGAATTTTAAGGTTATAATGAGGAGCCAAATAATAGCTTTAGATAGATCCAAGTATATAATGCTAGCACACAATGCATAAAGTCCACAAAAATTACGACTTTTTAATGGCCTTGACTACACATAGTGTCACAATGCAATGCCTCTACCATGAGATAGAGAGAGAATGCAATTAATTTGCTGCTGCATAGATGGAATTCTAAACTTAATTTACTATCTGCAACAGAAGGATTAATATAACATCAGTTTGCCAACAGTCTACTACAGAATGTCAGAAAGGAAGGACTTACTAGAACTATTCTCACACAGTGTACTTGCCTCCCACCTGAGGAGTCAAAATGAAACTTCAACGGAGTATGTCATAATATCATCATACCTGTCAAATACAATGTTGAGAAAAGCAAAGACTCCAGGTATATTGTATGAACCCTAATTTACCTTGTTTTATTAAAATGCACAAAGGTGGGATAAGAATGTATTTAAGAGCATAGGAATTGCTCTTCTCCCAGGTGGCTGGGGTGTCTATGATCTTTGAGAACTTACAGATTTGCCCACCTTACTTACCTACATTCCAAACCTTTAATCCAATGCTAAACCACAGCTGATACTTTTGCGGGTGAAGTTGAGAAGGTGGGAAGCTGTTTTTAACTGTTACTATTGCAGAGTTTCTCTTCAACTGTACATATTATGAGTTAGGGACCAGCTGGGAATCCAGAAGGGAGATTCCTCTAAGATAATAAAAATAGCTAGCAAATAAATATAGGGTAAATGGACACGGCAGTATTAACTTGAATCTGCAGACAGGCTGAAACAATAGCCCCAGGAAAAATTGATTTTTTCAGTATGTACTTGAGTATGAAGTCAGGCAATGTTAAATTAAGAAGTATAACTTTTTCACTTATTTAAACTGAGGGGAGAAAAATTTTAAAGTCACAGAAACTGTAACAACTTATAAGTTACTACATGGATAGCAAACCGCAAGTTGGTATTGTGACACATGGAAATCACTGCAACAAAGGATGAATACATGTGTGGAATTACAGAATCTGCTTGCTCTGAGAAGACTGCTTTCAAGCTCTCTTTTTGCTCTTGACCCATTACAAAGCAAGCTAAAGCACTATGGGACAAGAGGTCCTAACTGAAGAAGTGCTGAAAGTCATATTTTGCTTATAGTTATAAAAATGCAGGCTAGACATGTTTCCAGCATGATATGGGTGGAAAAAGAAATCAATTGCTAGATTGACACAGACATTTTTCACCTCCAATTTCTTTGATTTAGGATTATTGTAATCCAGTTTCTTTCCTGATATGGAATTCAGTTCAGTAGCCATGCCTTAAGGACACTTGAATGTAAAAGTAAAAGCTTTTCAAACTGATTTTTATGTGCATATTGGCTATTACACCATGACCAAGGTCTTAAATCTCTTACTTGAAAGAATAATAGCTCTTATTGATTGTAGTTTGATCACACAAGATAAGGCAAGTGTGAATAATAAATAACCTTTATAGATTATTTGTGTACATCAAGTAAATGGGATTAAATGCATGTTTCACATGTTTGCTGATGAATCTGATTTGTATGTAACTAAGGATGTTTCCGTGTATAATCTGTTAATGAACTGTCACACAGAAATGGAAGAAACATTTTCAATCATTTTAAGCCATCAGTCATCTCTCTCAAGAGCAAACACACTGGCAGTGCAACACTGGGAAATACTGCCACATAAATCATCTTATCACTGGTACTAAAAACAGAGTATTACATTAACTTAATCAAAGGGCTGCATGAAAACACCAATGAAATTCACTAAATGGAAGTAGATATACCTGGAAAATTACCCATACCTATTTTAATCATGCATACAACAGCTGTTCTCTGGTACTCTTAGGAATTAAGATTTTAAATTACAATGACTTCACCATTTACCTAGATAATCTGAGTCACCCAGGAGATATCTGTAACTTGCTGTGAAGAATAGCTCATCACTGGATTCACAGGTTTTGAAAATTATGTCAAGATATCCTGGACTTTCTCCCCACAAACATAATCACTTAGGCACTTTTCATTCTGCTGTGAATAAGATTGCACAAAC
Source organism: Elanus axillaris (assembly GCA_026212715.1). Taxonomy (NCBI): domain Eukaryota; kingdom Metazoa; phylum Chordata; class Aves; order Accipitriformes; family Accipitridae; genus Elanus; species Elanus axillaris. The sequence continues at coordinate 8,414,638 of JANZLQ010000044.1, read as the reverse complement.
CCCAGAAAGAGAAGAGATACAAAAATTCCTCCTACTTCCTAAGCTCTATTCCCATTATTCCTGAGCTACAGGATAAAGTCCATTTGCAATAAATATTCAAAGGTGATTAGCTGAAATTCCAAAAGTTGGTGAAATGTAACACAGTATTTAACAGAGCAGTCCTAAATCTGCCTTGGAAGAAATGTAGTGTTACCCACCCTAGTCTTCCCGAACTGGCCTCCCATCCATTAGTGTCAGATCTAACAGTGTTTTATCTCTTACATTTCTCTCTTTGTTCTTCCTGCCTCCTCCATTCCTGCTTTTTCCTCTTTTGTTCATCTGCTTCATTAAGAGAAAGAAATATGGGGGTTTAATTAGCCTGTGCTTTTATATGAGCAAGCTGAATTTGACTCTTTAGTCCCCATAAAAAAACCCAGCACGTTGCTCCATTAAAATAAAATAAGATTCAAGACCTCAGTTATGGGGTCTCTAAAAGTGCTAGTGCAGTTAAGTGACTATGTTTTTTTTAAACTCAGCACTATTTGTCAAAGCATCATGCAACATTTTGTTATTAGTTCTCCTATCTTTAGTGTGTCAGAGGAATGCTTCTCCCATTCCACAAACAGAAATGGAGGCACAACCCACACAAGCAGCTGAATGGCTGAATGCACTACTTCCAGCCACACGCCATTTACTGCTGAATGGCGGTTCACTATTTCATCTACCAGTGGAAGAAAATCTTGTCTAAAGGAGAGCTGGCTGTGCAAGAAGAGCATACAGTGTCAGAAGGTTATATTTCTATTACGTTACAGACTTTAGAACACAATGACCTTGTTACGGTAAGTCACGTCCGCACAGAACACTAAAGCTATTCTCTGTCTGGGAGACTTGAACTTAAGCAGGCAACAGAGCACAAGTGGGAAGGGCATTCTACAAGGTAGGAAAAGAGAAAAATTTGCCATCCACCCCTCCCACCTGACAATTAAAAATCAGATTCTATGGCAGAAGGACATAAGGTACGTATGGATAGTCACCCACAAAATCAGATGACCTGTAAGCTAAATTATGTCAGTTCTTGATTCTGACCAGGACATCTCAGACCCTTCAGAGTACCTCTCAGGTCAAAATGTGACTTTGTCAAAGCATTGAAAATGTAAGCTTAAAAACCAAAATACCACTAGCAACCCTATACTTTCAATGTTTAGAAAGAACAGCATGTTCAATAACTTTTAACCAATGAAAAGCAATTTCCTTTCTAGACAGTAGTGACTGTTGAAACTCCCCACCATCTCCTGAATCGTTAAAATTCAAAACAAGTGTGATAGAGCATTGGTAAAAGTCATTAGACGGTCATAGGGAAGAGTATGTTATCCCTGGAATAACAATTAATTCAAATCAATACAGAAATTAGAAGGCAAGATTAGAAACTGCTGAAATTTACCCAGTGATAACTAATTTATATTTTTAGCAAAATTAATCCTGATACATGATCAGTAAAGCTTCTATTAGGAGTCAAGTTGAAGTTCTCCAGCTTCTTTTTAAAACACAGTGTTAATATACTACCAAACTTCAGAAAGACATGCAGCTGTTTACTATAGTTTGCAATAAACAGCTGTAAAGCTTTGGAACACAGACAGCTCAAAGTCTGTGACAAAGAAATTAAAGTCTGGCAGAAGTAACCAAATGGACAAGCTTAGATTATTTAGGAGGTCTGAACTGTTTTTTTTCTAAAATACACAACAGGGAGACTGTACTGCAATATTTAAGCCTGACAAAAGAGTCAGTCATGGTGTGTTGGAGGGAATAAATTTGTTTTCAGAGTGATCACTGAAAAGACAGGCTTGTGCCTTATCAACTCTGCAACAGCCATCTCTCTGCATGGGCCTAGATGTAGAGGAAAGGCACCATCTTGTTGACCAAGCACTGCAAATTTTGGTTACAGCTCAACATGTATGCACTCACTGAACCACTATTCATTCATTCAAACAGGAACAGCACACTGTAAAATTCAATGTAAGAATTCAAAGCAGTTTTCCCTCTGGATGTCTACCAACAATTTCTCATTATATATCAAGGCTGACAGGCAAAGCTTTGCAACATTCTGGATAATTATCTGAACTTTCCCCTCAACAAATCAAATAAATAATGACTCCCTACTCATATTGCAGTCCTCCTCTCCTGTTTGTTTTCTCTTCATTTGACGAGAACATTCTGATGCTTTTATTTTCTGCCTCTGTGTGAAAAAGGGCAATGAAAAATGGAAAATACACATGCACACCAGCAAATGACAGCCTGCCATGACTGTAAATTATTTGAGGAAAGAGCTGTTTCTTACAGGTCTCCTGAAAGCATTTGACATATTGTTGGTATTTTGAAAACCAGCAAGCAATGACTGTGAGCAATGATAATAAAGCATTTCCCTATAATCTTTTTTACAGGGGATGACACTAGTGAATAGATTTCTTGCCTCTCCACCCATCACATTTGCCTAAGGCATCACAACAGTGAATTAACAAACATCACACTATCATCTCTGATATGACAAGAGATCACTGCTAAAAGTACTCCTCTCTCATGCCTGCAGCCTTCTGGAAAAGTTCTGAGGAAGCCATGTGACTTTCTAGTTCTAAAGGTGCAAACAATCCTAATAGTTCTGCTCTTAAGAAAATAAGGACAACCAGAATTTCTAGTCAAAGACTGCTTGCAGACCCCAACTCCCGCACATTCATTATAAGAATAGGACATTTGAAAGAAATGAACTTATGTATCAGCAGTCTGCAATGTTAAGAGGAAGGACAGTTCAGGCTCTTCAAATGACTCTTCAGAAGCCATTTGCTTCAAATACATTTGTGCAAACATTGACATTAAGATAAGCTGGTCAGCTCTTTCTTATTGCCATGAGTTAACCGAGGGACAATACAGGAAAGGTGCATGCAGGAAAATAGCTCTTCCCCATTCCCAGCACAAGAACCGGAGTTGGAGAGCAGGAGGATGGCATAGTTGAAGTTACTTGGAGGCAAGAAATATATGTGATCCTAATAAGAAGCACTTTCGGCTCACTAGTCCGTGAAACCATTATAATACGAACACCTTCAGATTGCTCATTTCTCACAATTTGGCCATTATATCATGAGTCCCGCTGCAGGCCTCTGCCTTGTACACATGAGCGCAGAGCCACAGCCATTTCCCCATGCAACAGTTGTGGTCCCGTGCCACATATCTACAACCCAGGGAGAATCCCATAAGGAAACACAACCCTCACAAGCAGCCTGCTGCTGCTGGCCCTTCTCCACCATGGAGGTCCCTGCCAGCTACACACTCCTGCACAGAGAGCTGACCTGACCCTGACCAGATGTCCACCTGTACCTTTGCAGTCTGAGAGGTGCCAACTTCAAAATTAGCATTGTTCATATCCTGGGGTTGGAAAGATTCTCCAAGTGGGTCCTAAGTAAAAAGGAAAGGACTTTGCATGCCATTGCCTGACCCAGCAAGAGGACCTGTGTACCTGTACCTAGCAAATTATCTAGCTCCACAGGTGAAATACTTCAGGATGTGAGAAGGACCAGAGCACAAATGAGAGTGCAGCATTAATGTGCACCCACCTTTGTACGTTGTGGCCCCTTTGGAGGTTATTTAGCTCAGTAAAAGGGTTTGTCATTTCACAGGAAAAACAAGGGGACGAATTGTCAAAAGTATTGGCCAGATCTTTCAGGATGGTTCTCCTTCAAGACCGGCTGGTGCTAGCCACACTAACTGCCCCACTGCTGCTGCTTTTTCAAGCACAAGTTTACTCCTGCCACCTTGGACCACTTGTCTGGTGATTGTTGAGTACACCAATGGAGAAGGGGGAGGGGAAATTAATCAGCAACCCAGAGAAACAGGGGCATTGTAAGGAATATTAACCTGAAATAAATAAAGGGTGAGATGCAGGAGAGGAGAAAGAGATAAAACACACAGATTATACAGCGGAGGAAAAGAAAAGAAAAATCTACGGATGTAGCACAATGAAACTTTAAACATCCTCCTCCTCTGATAAAGTTCTCTGTGACATGGAAATAAATCATCCAGCTCTACCAGCCTAACAATGCCCACCACATCTGCGTAATATCTGACCAGAGAATAGCAGGATGTTTTACTTTCCCTTTTAAACCTATTTTAATTAAAGACCTTTTCAAAAGACTTCAACTTCTTTCCTCACTCTTGAAACTTTCATTAAACTTGGCACACTGGTTTCTTGTACTGTAATTCATGAGAGCTGGACTACCTTTCAAAATGGTACAAGCTACATTTGCTTTTCGGTCAGCAGTTTGAGAAATTAATAAACCCTCACTAGCAAATTTTCTAGAATTGAGTGAAAAGCTGCACATGTTCTTTGGTGTTAGTAATTCAGGGATGAGGACGGGAGATGAGAATATCAGCATGGCAGTTATGTAATTTCTAAACAATGTATAAAGTGGTGTTAATGATCCTAACATTTAGTAAGTACTGAGCAATATGATATTAAAAGCATATTTTAGTTTTATTCCTATATTTAGGTAACTTTTTAAATAAATTACATTAAAAATCCATTTTCAACTTTCTGCAAGGCTTGCATGTCTGAAAGACTACAGCATCTCAGGCACTGTGCAATGAAAGGCACCAAAACCTATCATTTTCATGAGTGTTTTCTTTGTCTTATACTTTCAGGTTTCTAGTAGGAAAATACCTACAGGACTTTTTAACATAAAGTTTGCATTGCTAGCATATTTCCATACCTTCTGCATTGCATTGTAACTTACATTGCATTCTATCTTGCATTGGGAAGTCTGTTATACTTGGCAATATGCTGTTATGAAGTGGCCTCAGCAATGAGCATAGAATCACAATAGACCACAAACCACCAAACTCAAAAATGCATGTGTATGACCCTCTTGGTCAGTGACAAACTCATTCTAGGCCAAAGGTATGATGCAATTCTGTCCAAAGACTCTTATCTGCAGGAAATTCTGCAAACCTCTGTCTACAGCCTCTCAGATGAAAAAGCCTCAAACAAAAATGGAGAGCTGCAAAACCAGGAAAAACCTTGATTTCAGATACAACTGATGACTCATGTGGAAAGACACCCAAGACATTAGTCACTGCCTGCTTTCTCATTGTACACTACTGTCTTTTCATTTCTCAATAGCTTTTCTGTAGCATCAACTTCAGTATTTCACATAGCCTCACAGAGAACAAATACCTGCACAACAGTTGATATATATAAAAAAAAGCAGCAATTAATTCTGTTAACAAAACAGCTTTATAAAAGAATGGAGGACTGCGGAAAAGTATAAATTTAAACAGTCCTTTCATCAGGTATAAAATATCAGGTGGAGGTATAAATCAAAACAATAACATTATTTATCAGCACTGGTTAGACAAATTCAAGACCAAAGTTCATGACAGTGACTAAAATGTTTTTACTTGTTTTTGCACTGCTTTTGTTACTGTTGGCTGAAACCTCAATAGATTAGTTCAACATGGCAGAGAGCACAGGAGAAATGGAAGAGAGTAGATTTCAAGAGAAGACATGTGAAGTGTTGCTGAACATGGAGAGCTAGAAAAAGTGCTCCTGTGCCTTAGGCAGAACTGAAATCTTAAGGAATGATTCCAATGCAAGTTTTGAAAACTGAAGGAATTTAAGGAATTTTGGTATTATTTACCTGTTCAAGCCTCTCTCAAATTTAATTGGGGAGATTTGTTAGTGGCTGTCCACTTGGATTCCCACTTGTGCTGAACTGGAACCAGGTAGACTTGTCGAAGATAGCAAAAGGCACCAGAAAACAGTTTGAATAGTGTCAAAGCACCAACTGTGTCAACTGCAGCAGGAGACCTGCATTGAAATAAGGGAGAGAAGCCAGAGCAGATGTGAGCATGCCATCATAAGTATGCTAGGAGCAGTAGTTAATTAGAAGATAAGGAAAATGAATTAGTACAGGAAAAGTAATGAGCTCAGAAAATGGAGTATGTTTGACAAAGAAGAATATTGGGGAGAATACCAAAGGTTAGAGGAGGGACAACTGCAATTTCTAGTCTTAACCATATCCAAGTTTAAGATTTTAAAAGCATTTTTGAAGTTCCTTTACTTAAAATTAAAACCCAAAGGCTTCTAAGAAGTTCAAGCTATTTTACTATTCCTGACATGCACTTTGGTTCTTTCTGTTCATACTTTGCTAACAATGAAACTGTAACACTGACTGCCCCTATTCAAAATGAAAACACTATGTCTGAAAACAGACATTCTCTCGAATTATTTTCCCGCCTTGTCACAAAAACACTTGTTTTCGTGTTTACTACCTAAGTATTAGCCTGCACAGGTGTTTTATAAAAACATGCACCTCACTGTGGGACTTATGAATAGGATTTCAACTGTTGTTACCCAAGATATTCCTGTCCTGTTCTGCTATCTAGTAAAATGTGGGTTCGTGAGTTTATTGACGGCCATTGGCATATAATCAGGGCAGACACAATGCCTGAACCAGGTATTTGTGTTCTCACTAGTTTAACTTTTGAGGCCTTCAAAACTGTGAGGACCTTGCAGCAAATTTTCTGAATGTCCACAGGCACCAACTAACCCCAGTAGCAACTAAAGCAAAAGAGCACTTGTGTGACATAAGTAATTCCTAATTTTCTTCCCCAGGGAAAACTTATCTCTTGCACCACTTTTTTATCCACTCCCCTTCTCTGAAAGATCAATTCAACCTAAATCAGGAGCAGAGGAGGATTAATGGGTAGTGGGGAAGCCAGGCAGGTCATTAGAAGGATTGGTTTGTTCAGTGCAGAAAAAAATTATGTTTACTAGTGGCCATGATTACTCTCCATGAGCATCAGTAGGTAGAAACAAACCACTTTCTTCCAGAGAGACCAAAAAAGGTTACTTGAAAAGATACTAGACAGTGTGGACATGGTGGGAAGTTTAGGTGTGAGGTGTTCCTGAATACATGCAGAGTAGGCAGAAGACAACAGTTTCAAAACACCAGAGACTCTCTGAGCTCCCTCCCTCTTGGTCACCATTCCAGGACTAAAGAGGGTGCAGAGAAAACACCCACTTTGGTTTCATTAAGAGATTTGCTACATTTAATAAGACTGAGTTCAACAGTATGGAAAGGAAAGCCTTTTGGATCAATAATTTTTGCTTTTCTCTGTCTGTATCTACCCACAGAGGTTTGTGCAGGCATTTGGCAGAAATTGTACTTTTTTGTTTAGCAAAACCATAAAGCAATTCATGATCATACAAAGTTAACGTACCCCTATCTAAAATTCATTAAGTATTTAAACAGAGGATGGAATTATTTATTTTTGTTCAAAAATTGCACAGATTAATAGGAATTTTTAAAGTATAATGTTTGACTCTTGCTGCAGGTTGCTGCTCAGAAATCAGCACTCACAAAGTCAAGAAAACACTGAAGAGTCAGGAAAGTTAGTAACTACTGATTAATTAATAAATGTTTGTAACTATTACAAATATTATTCGTTGCTCTTCTATTCCCACAAGGGTGGAAGAAAGGCTGGATATGACAACACTGACAATTAAATATTTATAAGTTTCTATGCTTTAAAACATTTTTCTTTTTACTCTTCAGCTGAAAATGCTGACATTCCATAATCTTTTGTAAAAAGTTTCAGTATATTCTTCAAGATAATGTTTCTTAGGCAGGTGAAAATTTCTGACTTTGCTGTAGGCCATTAATTAGCTACATGCCTACTACATCATGACCAAAAAAAAAGTTGGTAACAATTTCAGAAACCTAAGAATTTCTGGTCATGCTTCCAAGGCCCACCTTTCTCCCTATATTTTTGGAAGGAGTCAGAGTCACCTGAAAACTACCTACCTCGTAACTTTTGTTGATCTAAGTAGTTGTTTGTTATCATGTATAAGCATACTGGGCTGTCAACAGCACTCAGAGTTGGCAAGAAGCAAGATTAATGTCTCTCAAGGAGGTACGAGTCTTAAATATAGAGAATTCATCAATATGAAAAATAAAAAAATAAACTAAGAAATGCATATTTATTTAGAAAGGAAAGATTAGCCGGGCCATTTCAGCACAGGGCTGTGAAAGAAGCTTAAAGTGTGTCCAAACCCCTCTGAACGTCAATGAGATTTGGGAAGCTATATCCCTTCTGTATCTGGAAATTCCCAACTTGGAAAACACTGGCTACAAGTCATAATGATCGTGGTGAATTGGATGTCTTTTGCTTTGATCTTTTGGGTCAATCCAAACACCAAATTGAAGCCAAATATGTGGCTTGGGAACCTGCAACAAGGAAAAACAGAGGATGCTTTATAAATCCCTGTAAAGAGATTAGTAAAGCCCTATGTACTTGGCTGTAATCAGAGAGAGGAAATGTAAAGCCATGATATAAATTACACAGACCAATGGCTTTGGTTAGAAAAAGAGAAAAATAACCTTTGGATGTTTCCTATGAAGATGTTGCAACTACTATGCTGTTTGAAGTTAAATGAAAAGCAAAAACCGTTAATCAAAAACTCAGCAGCATACCGTAATCAAGTTACTGCAAACTTGGTCATGCTTGTATTTTTTGGCTACACAATCTTTGTTCATCAACATAATGTGAATCTCAACAGTTTGCTGTCAGAACAAGAACACTGAGAACCAAAACAGTACCTCATTATCACACCCACGTAATTACCCACCAGCTTTTCCAAAGCACCTGTTTGCCCTCCTGCACAAGCCAGCATTGCAGCTAGCCTGAGCAGTGTGCTCTGTCCAAAGCTCTCCCAACACTGAAAAGGTTGCTGTTGAAACATGCCTGTTAATTCCTCACTAGTATTTCAGCTTGTCCCCTTAAAAGAATGAAATTTAACCTTTTTTCATATGCCCCTGCCCATCCTCCCTATAAACTATGCTAAAATAAGGGAATCGTAGAAAAATCTAATTTTTACCTCTGCACTTCCTGCATTTTTCTTTTCACATTACAAAACTAATAATGACATTAATATTTAACTGATAGTTCTTTTAAAAGTGCATCATAGAATGAGAAACTGTCCAACAGGATCCTTAATTGCAAAACATCTGAATAATAGAGTTCTGAAATGGATTAACCAATTGCAAACTAGGACCATGATTTTATCTGCTTCAGCTACTGTCTGAATTATTATAAAACACCAAAACAACCCAGCAACGCCCCCCCCCCCAAGAAAATAACCAACCAAAAAAAACCCCAACCCCAGCACCGCCCCAAAATCTGCTCCCAAACCTAAGCCATGGGTTTCCATATTTCAGGATCAGTTGCATTAAAAAATTTGGCAAGTGCTCCACAAGCACAGTAACTACATTCAAACACCTTACTATGCTTGAAAATATTTATGATTACCCATCTGTTTCAGTGAGGTCCATTGTGGACTAAGATGCCACTCAACATGCATAGAGTAGCAGCAGAAACCAAATATTTGCTTAGAATTTACATCAGGGCTTACGCCTGTGAATGTTTTATTCATGTTCCTCTCAAGGTGTGTTCAGATAAATGACTGGTGGATTTGTAACGATCCATTACATGGCTCAGTCTTCTGTAAGTTTACCTCTCTAGAAAGCAGTCCTTTAAAACACTAGGAGACTGAAAGAGTAAGGGCAGCACTCTGGGGGGCTTGACGTTTCTTTATTTTATACAGGGAGATCTCAAGTCACTTACACTTCAGGAAAAGAGTCAGCCAGTTGCCTCCAAACATGGGTGCATACCCAATAATATCACCATTGCAGCTCTGTGTATACCCCAAATTTTGTTTTAATAATCTATAGAAAAATACCCCATTCATAGCAGGCAGACCTTCTCTACTAGCTTGAAGATTGTTTTAAAAAGAGAAAAAGTTTTCACAACTTGTCTGTGGCCAGCCTGCCGGTGATTTAGCCTTCAGTTCTATGGCTGACCATTCAGTGCTTTTTACATTTGTAAGCAGCAAGGACTGGCTTGTCCGCAGATCACTAGCTGCATGACTCAGGGGTGGCTAGGAACAGTGAAAATACAGAACAGGACTTCTGTGAAAGTTTCCTTAAAGTACACAGTTCAGCTCAGGATGAACTCTCCATAAAACTCTTTTGTAAAGAAAACAAATACTCCATGTAAGGAAGGCTGTGAAAAGCTCATTAGCACAGCATCAGCGCTTGCAGGCATTCACTGCTGTACCTCCAGCCACTTTCTAATCACTGAGGCTTCACACATTTGCACATAGGAAGCCCATCTGAATTCCACTGAGAGTCAGGCCAGGAATCAGATATCAAACTTGACTATGAGCCTATCTCACTTTACAGGCAACACTCACTTTTTCAACAATATTAACACAAGATTAATGAAGTGTTCCAGGTGAATCCAGACCCTGACCCAACAGACTGTCTCTGCTTATGTCTCTGTTTTTTCACTCAGATCATTAAGCAGGGCAGGGGTATCTTATGAGTAGCATTTTCTAATCTGAACATTTCAGGATTTCTTAGAGACTACTGAACTTAATGCATTAGCTCTGTCCCCAACACCAGGAAATCTTTAAATGGAAAGTTCACCAAGCAGTGGAAAAATCAGTGAACACTGCAGTTCCCTCGAACAGTTCATACTCTGAAATTACATAAGTGATCTGAATTGAGTGAGAACTACAGCCCTTGGGAGCAATTTCCAACAGTGCTAATGAGAGCTCATTGAGTTCTTTATATCCAGAAACTGTCACTGTTTGCAATAGTATTTAGAGCACATCTTGATGCTGACTCACACATGCCAAGTATATCACCTTTCAGTGGTTCTGTTTAGTCAGCTATAAAGTTCAGCACCTGGTTCCCATTTGGGAGTTTATTTACATAGAACACCCACTTACATTCTACACACAGGGAGATGAACTGCAAAGACACAAAGGACTGATGACTAAATGGAGCATTAATGCAGATACAGAAGAACACATTCAGCTGTATCTACATAGGACCGGGGAAAAAAAAAAAAAGGATACAGCCAGGTTGAGGATTACTTGAATCTTTCAAGGTATGATTTTGGGGACCCAGTACATTTCAGTTGTTAAATTATCCAGCAGTCATAGTGAAGATATATCACCTATTCCTTAAATCATTTGGAAGTTTTTAATGTGGCCTTCCAAGATTCTGTCTTGTTTGCTGAATAGTTTCAATGGAAGTGTTTGGAATACTCTGGTATTAGCACATACTTGAAAAGGGGCAGCAAGTGAGCTGACTGGAAAAGCAAAGCTCTGCTATTATCTCTGATTCTCACCAAAAGATCAGAGTTTCACAAAAAGACTTTTCTTAACAGGCAACACCAAAAATGCTCAAGTACAAAGCCCACTGGGTAGGAAGAAATGTTTTCTGTTTCTCATCAGTGTGTCTTGAAAAATACAAAACTAGGTAGGTTCCAGTCCATCAATGTATTCTTTGATATAATAGGCTATACAAAACAGACTGCAGTATTGTACCTTAAAAATAAAAGAAAATCAGAATCTTAAAAATTACCCTTCCTTTTCCTAATCTCAAACCCTCTCCTCCCTGATGGTTTATATTTAATATTTGATTTTGCTAGAGACTATTGAATTTGCAGGCTAGTGGTTTGTGCCACATGAAAGTTTGGAATCCCATCTTTCAGATCGGGCTGAAAAAGCCTCTGTTCTTGCCGTCTTTTTTCTGACATTGTTTCAAACTGGATACTGCAAATCCCAGCTCTTGGGCCAACCTACATTTCATTCTCTCTCATGTCAAAGCTACGCTCCAGAGAGTAGGTCTGTTATGCTTTGCACGTTTGTAACTGGAAGTATGCTGATTTCAAGTATGCACCTTGGAATAGACGTAAAAGTTTCTTTCTCTCCCCCTGCCCCACCCCCAGCAGCTGTGTGATGGGCATTTCAGACATTTGCCACCAGAGGGAGATGACAAAATTCCACAAATGAAAAAAGACAGGAATTGACTAAGACAGCTAAAAATGCTGTTGATCGTTTTGTTTTTTTTTCCTCTAGATGGCTGGAAACCAACTACATTTCACAGTACAAACTAAGCTCAATGTGCATGCCATATTTGATGAACATTTAAACTTAATTTACTATTTTTTCCTCCAGTAGAGCAAGAACAAAAAGAAAGGATTTTCCTATTATAGAACATTTTCAAAATGCCACTTTTTAAACATTAACATTGATTCATAGCCCCGTTTATAAAAGTAAATTTTTGATTAACTGAGTTTGAGAGGTTGCTTTACTTCATATATAGAAATATGTATGAGAAATGGACTCTTTCTTAAAAACTGTTCAAGACATGTTAGTTAAGCAAGAAATGCTCAGAGGAAGTGGAATTTATAGGAGTCCTTTTCCCTTTTTGACAATAGTGACCGTGAGCATTGGCAATGGCAGAGGCTGGGATTCAGCCCCAGGTTCAGAAAGTTCTGATCTGACATCAGGAATACATTGAATACAGAAGACCCACATCCACACAGGACTGTTGAATCAGAACCAGACATACATACAGTCTCTGAAGGCAAAGAGCATTGGAATAATCTAGGATAAACTCAAACGAAAAGCTGATCTACACTGAAGTTTCTTTCAGCCTGGCTTGAAACATCAAACAGGCAATAGGATGTATTTTAGATTTAAAATAAAAATAAAAATAAAAATAATCTAAATTTTTATGGCAAAAAAAGCAGCTGCCAATTTCGTCATGGAAGAGAACTCACAGCAAAGTCCAGATCAGCTTTTGGACAACAGCATGCAAATATTCATTCAATTGGTTTATATTTAGCACAAGCCTCACACACAACCCTCCTTTCCCCAAGATCTTTGCCATTTGTGCCTGTGCAAAGATCTCAGTTTGAGGGATCTATTCTGTATATAAGTTATAAATTATTCTTCAGAAAAAGTCTGCTCATTATAGAGAAATATAATAGTAAGATAAATCTCTTCTGATTTTAGGTTCGTGTTTCTATTCCAAGGCATTTCCTTAGGCTCGCTCTTTCTGGCTGGAGGATTTCTTTTGAATACATTTTTTATCTTTTGTAGCCAGAGATTGTACCTGTAAATGCTGTCTTTTCATACCATACTCTTGCCTCTTCTCCAAATAAATAATTGTCCTGGTTTCTGAAGTTACATCTGGCAATTGCTGGACCAGTAATACCTACTGGTGTCCAGAGCACTTGCCTGCAGGGGAACCCACTTGGCCCCACTGCTGCTCCTTACTCTATGAGGAAACCTGCACCCCTCTCACTGTAAGGCTCAGCAGAGCTCAAGGCTTATTACATGCAAACCACACTGTACTATAGGGGCAGAGTGACCCTGCCCATGGACTGGCCCGCTGAGCCACCATCTTACAGCAGAAGCAGAAACCACAGTGAAGGAGCAAGGAAAGTCAAACTCAGGGAGCGGTTGTTTCCCTGGTTTCCTTAAAGCTTCTCACATTTTTTTTTAATTCAAAATTGACTGAGAGGAATTAGTATTGCCTTAGAGACAAATTGAGAAAAAAAAATATTGTCTGTGCAAACAGGGTTAGTCAGGTGAGCCATCCAGCAGAATCAGAACTAACTGCTCTGACCTGTACTGAGCAAACTTCCTCCAAACTACTAGCCTTGAAATTAGTTAGGTCAACCCTTCCGCAACTAGAATTTTCCTACTGACTTCTTTTAAAAATAATTAGCTCAGAACCTATGGGTGTAATAGATATTTCTCTTATTTTTTGCAGTTTCAAACAGAACACATTTTAGGACTCCAGGTGTTTGTTAAGCAGGGTGAAATATCAGACAGTGGGATGCTTTATGTTGTCTTGCCTTCTTCTATAGCATGCAGCACTGGGCACAGTAAGAGGCAGATTGTGAGACTAAAGGGATTATTTGTGCACTTTTGTTTTCAACTGTTATCTTTTTATAAGCAGAGCCAGATTTTTAAAGACTCACCCTTTTAATTAGCACATTTAGCTCTGCTAAACCTTTTTTTTTTTTGTCTAATCAAGTAACAAGACAAAGAAGAACATCATGTGTTGGTTTCCTGAGCAATAACAGCAATAAAAATAGAGAACAATGAAATGGATAGTGCACACCCTATAAAACAACATAAGAATCAGGTCTGTTAATTAAGGCACTTTTCTTCAGCATTTATCCCTTTCACTTCTGAATTATTTCTTTCCCTTTAAGAGACACAACTCAAAAGTTCTCCACTTATATTATTAAGCAAAATTGCTCTGCCACTAGACATAGTCTTTGCTTGAGCATTTAGATTAAAACACATGCTATATGCTATCAGAAAGGCAGTGCTCTGCTTTGAAGTCCCTACTATTACCAAGGACCCTTACTGTCTAGATTGTTGATCCCATTTTGGATTACTCTAGAAAGATTCCTCTCTTTAACTGTGAGGAACCCAATCATTTTATGAGCTGGGGTTGACTTTTAGAGGTGCACCAAATACTCCAGTTGTAAGAAAGAAGCATTCCTAATGTTCCTGGCTATTTAAGCAAGCACTACTAACATACACATGAAGCTTATGCCATACTTAGCATGTAAGTCTGTACTCTAGAAGTATCTGGAAAAGACAATGTATTGGGTTTCTGTGGCAAGGTTTTGGTAGTGGTGGGGGGTTACAGGGGTGGCTTCTGTGAGAAGCTGCTGGAAGCTTCCCCTTTGTCTGATAGAGCCAATAACAGCCGGT
>JANZLQ010000044.1:8368634-8398983 GCA_026212715.1 Elanus axillaris | reverse complement strand
ACACCCACAAAAAAAAAAAAAAAAAAAAAAAAAAAAAAAAAAGACAGATTCTTCAAAGGACTGTTTCATACAAGAAGCTGAGATTTCTTTTAGTCTATTCTTAAGAGTCCCCAGGAGAAGAGTTTCCAAATCTTTTCCTCCAACGAAAGCGCTGGTTTTGGAGAATGGGTATTACAAGAGAGTTTAGCATATCCCTAACTGTTTTTACATTGAAACAAAAGGAATTTAATTTCAATGAAAGCAAAATTTAACCTATCACTGGCAGTTTTATTTTCCTCCCTAGAACCACACAGTGGTTTTGGTGACAGAAAAGGAAGGAGAAAGTTAGAGAAAAGAAAAACTGTACTCCTATTACAGGCCTTGCTTACCAGAGAAGCATAACAGCATTCAACCAACCTAGAGAGCTGACGAAAGAACTATGGAGACCACACCAAACAAGCGAGGGTTGCTGGGTCCTTCTACTCAACAGGCTTCATTCAGCTGGACAATCAGTTCTGCCCGAAGCAGCACCACCTCTCACCCACCCTGCTCTCACCTGGCCCCCAGACTGCCTAAGGGAGGAGCTGCCAACAGAGGCAATTAAGACCAAAGGTTCACCTTGCCCTCCAGGGCTATATTTCTAATTAATTGCTGTTCACAATCAGCTGGCAGAAGGTTTCCAACAACACCCTCTATTATGCAGGATGACTACCATTAAAATACTGCTTGCTAACAATTAGAGTGTTAATCATGACTTCATTAATGCATTTTTTCCTGTATAAGATAAAATTATGGGAACTGGAGTAAGAGATGGAACATGATTACACTTTTAAATAAATCCATGGTGGTTCACTTCAAGGAAAGATTGAAATCTGTTAATGACTTGCAACTCCATGTTGTGGATAGGGAATAATCTGTAAATTTACAAATAACTATATAGTAACTGAGAAGAAAAAAGTTAGCTGTTTTTATGTCTATAGCCAGACACCTAGTGATAGAGATGATCTATCTTTTTATTAAAAAAAAATAATTCCTTCTTAGGAGCACTGCAGGTCATTTTTTAGTAAACAGAGGTTGCAATTAAAAAAATAGAACAGAGTATTATTGCTGGCATTACAGAAAATTTTCTCAAACAATTCGTGTACTTGTTTTAAAAAATGAACTCTGCTTTAGCCATTTGTTACATAAACTAATTAGTCATCACATCACATTCACTTAATTACGAATTGTTCACTTTCAACAGTTAAGTTTGAATTAATTATCAGAATTCTCATTAAACTGTGTCTGCCACATCAGACATCACATTAAAAATTACACAGCAGGAGGAATGAGACTATCACTGGATCCTAGCAGACATGTTTTGGGCAGACCTCTCCTTTTGCAGCACTGGGTGGGGGAAGTGCAAGTCAGAAGCTCTGTAATATTAAGTAGATCATTGTATAGTTTCAAATAACTGTAGATATTTTGTTGCATTTGTAAACTTTTTGCATCTTAACCTGTATGAAATAATTTATGTCTCACCGCAAAACAGGATTTTGAGGTCTGTGAAGCAAGATGATAATATTTAAACAGAAGATTTTAAAACAAGTGCAAGACAGTCACAGGTGATAAAGTAAATATTTATGTTTTTATTGTTCTAAAGTTACCAACATAAGGAAGGATTCAAGCTACTAGAGGTGCTTGGATATGTTCTGCTAATTTTTTTTTAAACTTCTGAGAAGTTTTCAGATAGAAACATTTAGCAAAGTAAAACTAGTTGAGATAAATTTCTAAGTACAACTCAGTACAACTACTAAATCAAAACTAAAAATGGTATAATAGGATACAGACCTAATTTAAATGAAAAATTTCTGTTTTAAACAACAGTTTGCAATTTAACTTAAAATATACTCTGACAACACAGCAGAAATACAAAACCAAAACATTTGGTTAAGGCTGTGTATGTTTACAGGGGTTTTTCTTTATGAATTTGTGAACATTTTCTGCCCTGCTTCAGGATGATGAAAATATTTCACCTTGTGATACTAACGCAGCTAGTCTCAGAATAATTCCTAGGTGACAAGCATGGCCCCAAACCTCCTCCCTTGTTCAAGGAGACAAAACTGGAAAGAAAAAACATTTTGGCAAGGTGAGTTGCTGAAACAGCTTGAGGCAGTGGTAGCTGTTCATCAGAGCACAGTCGTAGTCATTTCTGCTCCCTGCCAAATATACAGGAAAAATAAAGCAAACTAACAGGACAGAACAAATTAGTAGATGGAAACAAACAGACCTACCCCAGTCCTCTAAACACTCTTTAGCTTCCCTAGGCAGTACTTTTCAAATTAAATATACAGAATTCAAAACAAGCAAGATAATAAGAAACATCACTACACTAATAGACATTGGTGTGGGGAAAAAGGAGATAGGGGCAAAGGTTTGATTTGGATATTCTCAGTATACAAACCTGAACAAATCAGTACTAGAAATACTGAGTAGGTTACAGTAGGTTTACTTATGAAATATTAATCATTTCAATTGCTTGTTAATATGCACACTGAAAGTATAACTTTTGCAAAGGTATTTGCAAAAGAAAATAACCCCTCACAAAGCATAAACAAAAAGCTTAAAAATGTTAAATGTAATGACCTGCTCTATGTATTGTCCAAATCTTAAAAAGATATTTATTTTTTATTCTAGTTGAAAGTCATCAGATTTTTAATTTAAAATATCCAATATCGGTGGCAGATTAAAAAATAATGCAGAAAGCAATTTAAGACAAACATAATGAACTACAGTCTCTAAAAAGATAATGGAAATTAAGGACCAAATTAATAAAAAATTTAATCCCATCTCAGAAGTCTATACCCATGTAGCTGACAGCTTCATATCTCACATATACATAAAGAACTTCAATATTCGTGTAGTAAAAGTTGTTTTGGTGTAAACTCATCACATAACTTTAAGCATAGTCCCCAAATTTAGCTCACTGCAGAATCGCATGGACTATCATATCATTGGGCTTCCATAGAATAATATAGGAGGAAACCCACAATACCTTCATATGCATGAAAATAGGCCATATTTGTATATCATTCAGGGATCCAACTCAGACTGTAACTTTGATACCAACTACTCAAAACCAAAACTGGGGCACTACTGCATATAACAGTGTCATATAAGTCAGTGTATACAACAAACTGCATACCAACTCTAGACAACTACCAGGAATTTGATGGCTGCATAAAACTAACCTCACTGAGAAAGCGACAGCCAAGTCATAGGTGAAAGAAAGTGGAAATGGAAGCTAAGGATCTGAACTTTGAGACCAATGCTTTACTAAAGACAGTTTCATTTCAGATCCACTTTAGGTCAAATCCAGCTACCGATGTAATTTGTAAGCTTAAAAACTGAAAAAATGTTATCAAGTTGTCCTGGCTAAAGCTCAGCTCTGAATCTTCCAGCAGTTTGGAAACTCTCTAAAGGAACACTATAGTTTCCTGCTTAATTTATCTTTTTGATTTTAATGAGCTTTGATATGCACAAAAGCAAGCATATGGTTTTTTGCAACTGCAATAATTACAAATACAGAGTTTTGTCAATAAGCCAATTTAAATCATTGCATAAATCCAGACTAATTGTTGGGTTTCATTTAACTTTGCACTTCTGTTGAAATTAACTACCCTGCCTCCTTCAAGGAGGCAATTTACAACAATTTACACTGAAGACTGCTGAGGAGACTTCATCATCCCTATAACAGACTTGCCAGTTCTGTCAGAGTAAAACACCATCTTGTCAGTTTGCAAACACAGAGGAGCACAAAGAGTAACTTGATCTGAGAAACAATTCTCCAAGACATTCTGAGAATGTCTGGATTGACAAAACATAATTTGTGCCTGAAGGAGCAGAGGGCAAATGAGTTTCTATCCAATATTTTCAAAACAGCAGTTGAAGAAAGAGTGCTACTTCACATTTATTTTTTAAAGAAAAAAACAAAGCAAAATGAAAAAAAACCCAACTAAACAAAAAAATCCCCACCTAAAATAAAACACCAAAAAACCCAACCCCAAACCAAAAGTATTGCCCACAAACTAATTGGAATAAAAGTTATCCGCTGACTTCCAGGTTCCCTTTTGTTACTGGTTGTTCCTCTTTGAAACGTTTAATTGGTGGCAGAAAATGTAACTCATCTTTCTAAACCCATTTCCATTCAACTACCTTTATTCCACCAAAAAATGCATAAATATAGGTCAGACAAAGAATCGTATTGTGTTAAAATCTGGACAGAAAGCAGTTTCAGCATTCAGATAGAATTTCTTTGTACTGTGCTGTGAGTTTCTTTGTACAAAGAGCTCATATAGAGCTTATAAAATTCTTCCGACATTCTCTGCAATGTTAAAAGAAGTTATGCCCATTTTAGAGGAAGATGAAGAGGGAACAAATAACTTATTCAAGCAAAAGACAGTTTTGGAAAGTGTCCAGCAGTCCAGGTTCCTGTCTCCTCCTATAGTCATGACCTCTTTGGAAACTTGTCAGAATATAAGAATAATCCTCATCCCTCTGAAAACATGGACCTTATCAGAGACTGTATGAAAGGAGATGTGGGAGGGAATCAGAGCTAGGGATGAACTTAAAGTCAGCAAGAACAGATTAGAGACAAGAGTCCTGGCAGAGTAAATGTACAGGTCACCATCTATACACATATGATACTGTACCCTATGCACATGGCTGCTGGATCAGTGCAGGATGAGGAGTGGCATTTAAAAAGCAATAACCATGGTTTATGTGTGTGGGATTCTATAATCAGGGGTGATTCTCCCTGAAAGACAACATTGTCTAATGAAGACCTGAGATTTGGAAGATCTGAGTTCTAACTTTTCAGAGTGGTTTTCAGCATCACTATGTACTTCGAAGTATGACATCATTTGGAAAGATGTCTCTCAAAAGAGCACAACTCACCTATTTTGGCTTTTCCAATCTGCAACAACCAAATTACATGGGAATAAACATGTTATCATGGGAGTATGAAAGGGTGAGCAACAGATTTTGAAGTCTACTAAAATTAAGAGAGGAAAACATCATTATCAAAAATACTTGTGTTTAAATGCTTTGAAAGTGTGACTCAAAAATTAACTCCCTCAAATTAGAATTCACACTGAGTACCTGAATTTGGTATTTCAACACTCCCAAATTATGTCAGTATTTTTTTCCTCCTAATCACTAGTGTTAATAAAGGCAAAGAAGAAAAATAATTTTTGCTTTGTTGCAATAGAACCACACATTCAAGGTTTACGCTCTGAGATCTACAGAAGTTCTTTTATAAGATAAAGTTCAAAAAATCATTAGAATATGTTTGACCATCTTCCAACACTTCTCAGTTATTTTCTTGTTTTCCTGTTTTCATAATTGCTTAAAATCAAGCAAACAACATCTATAAGATAAGTTCTTGAGATAAGCATGCATAAGTGATTTAATTCAGGTTGGACACAAGATCATTGTTGCAAATGTTCATTTTCTGTCTTACAGATGGTGGGTATTGCAAGGGTCAAACAGTCATCAAAACGGTACTGGCGATCTATCCCTACCAGTACAGGAAAGAGAGGCTACAAGCACATAGTAAAAAGTTTTGTCTGTTACTGCTTCCAGCTTAGTCCATATATTTTCCTTCTGACTTTGCACTTCTGTGCCTGTGCAGCGTATGCATACAGTAAAACAAATTGCTGTTTGGTTGTGGTTTCATCTATAATGGAAACAAATTGGATCTCTCACACTAGCGAGTTGCTGACAATGCTTTCACAGTCAGACATGACTGTTTCTGTAACAAACATTGATATAAATGTAGGCACCAAAGTAAGTTAGAAATAATTAATCCATGAAATATTTCTTCATATATACACTAAGTATCTTAAAGAAATAAAAATACAGAAACTTCCTACATTTTAATAACATGCAAGTTCTTAAAAATCTCATTAAGTCTTATGCAGATTAAAACCAGTGACTATTAATCAATTTATCTTATGCAGTGCCTGCTTAGAGGATAAGGGGGTGAGAAAAAGGACCAATCTTAAAGTTAGTGTCATTTAAAACCCAAGCACTCTTATCTGTTTCAAAGAAGACAGTGAAGATAAAATGCTGTTCTCTAGAAATCATTTTAAGGTCAAATTATTCTGGCCAAATTAATCCCAAGAGTAACTGTTCATGTCACTGGAAGTGCACCAGAATTAAATTTAGCATATAGAGTCCAATGAAGTAAATAGAAATATTTCAACCTGACTTTAGCAGGCATTATAGAAAGCTGTACACTATTTATATACAGAGTGGAGGACTTCATCTCCATATCAATTACATGGAGATAATTTATTGTTTTATCAGTTTTTCAGGGTTGTTTTAGTTTGCTTTGTTTTTTTGTTTGTTTGGTTTTTTTCCAATATCTTCAAAAAATCAATTACAGCCATGGAAGAATAAAAGCACAAAACTCATGTGAAACAAGCCTATAGAAGTTTATTCCTCTGAAACTGCTAGGCCATATCCTGTTTGTTTTCATACAGCCTTAAGTCAGAAATCATTCCACTGAGCCTTTAAGGAATTCCTTGGCTCTAAGGAATTTAATGGAACACTACCAGAATGTTATATATCTTAGAGGTCCAACAACATTTTACAGATAATTGTATTCCTACCACACAGTTCTATCCAAAGAGCTTGAGAAACATATAAAGGTATTATTCCCTAAAAATTGACAGAAATTAAGAGAGTAATTTCTATAAAATTGAACAGAATATTCAATGGAGAGTTTATGCTAATGGAAGAGAATAGACAGTCTGACATAGCTAACCAGTATAAAATAAGCACATCACAATTTCTGAGTAAGTCTGAATAAGCAGAACAATCTTATACCAAACTGGGGTTTTGCATCATGTGGCCATAGCATTTTTGTTTTTGGGTGGAAGGTCCCCAAATCATATTTTTATACTGTCTAATCATAGTCTTGTTTTGGTTTTTTGTCTTGCAAACTTATTTCTGTATTTTTTCTTAAATAAATTTTAGTCACTTGATTTTTTTATCCACTGAAAAAGTTCATCACATCTTGTTTCCCTGACTTTAGCCAGGTAGATTGCAACAGGAAATTAATTTCTAGATAATCCTTTATTTTTTGTCATAAAGAGCACACAGATAAGGGAACTGAAACATGCCCAAAATAGTCTTAATTATCCACACATTAAGATAAGTTCTCAGTATACTGACTTGCACCAATGCTTATGCCTCAGTAGCTAAAGAAATGTGCATAAACAACTGAACAGAAACAGAAATTTTGTCTTTTAGAGGTGATTATTCAGGTTCCCTGATGGCGTTCAGCAATTTTCTCCAGCAAAAGCTGTTGATCACCTATATACACTATAATTCAAAATTCCTAGGATCTCTGGCTAAAAGACCACTTATCACTCCATCTGGAAATCTAGCTTTAAATATCCTTGAGCCAATTTTCAGGAAAGGTGAAATTCCTGGTGAAATATTGATAAATGGTATATATTCTTGGTACTGTTGAAAGAACTAATCAAGACAGTGTGTTTCAGTGACACTGACTGCTACTTCAGAGGACTGTCCAGACTGCTGAGAAGGTTCAGAGAAATGTACCAGCACACTTTCTTGCTCAGACATTGTAATGGAAAAGTACACTTCTTTATTGCTTAGTAAACATCAAGATTCCAGACATTTTCTTTATTAAGTTATTAAGTAGCCTTTCTCAAGTGCAATTCTTGAAATGAAATACATATTACATAAAAACCTCATTCAGAATATAGCCAATTATGTGTACGTGTAAATACTGTTTCACTGTTCATGCACGTTTGCATATTCAGCTGCATACTAACAACTAATGAGTATTTCTAAAACAGCTTAGTTCTGAAGAAGCAAGTTTACTTGCTAAAAACTACAGCAATGTTATATTCTCTTTTCAGCATTAAACTGAAGAATAAACAGGGACTGAACCCCTGCCCCCAATATCTTAAATGCTAGGTTATAGTACTAGCTATAATATCTCTAAGCTGTATTCTGTTTCTTCCCTCTTTGTGTTTCTTCTACAGCATACAAATCTTTCCTGGGCTACGCCTTTGTCCATAAGCTCAGTTTTTGTTGGAAAAACAACTTCTTGCTACAACAGTGAAACAAAAAAAAGCTCTGGTCATTTCCTGTTACTCTCAGCCCAATATCTTTGCCCCACCAAGTTTTTATTAACACTTTTTAATATTTCTCCAAGGTAATATTGGAAAAAAATCATTAACATATGGCTTGTTGTGTAATAGCATCTGTGATGCATGAATAAAGAAAGAAACACTTTCAGAACAGACTAAATTATATTTGTTTGCCATTCGTTAATTTGAATTTATTAAAAAGTTGCTTATTTACTACAGCCTGTGGTAAGAAGCCAAGGTGAAATGTGGTCAGTGTACCTCACTTCTTACAGGAAATGATTTTTGTTATCAGCATTGGTTCAGTGCATTTGTAACTGCTTAGAGGCTTGGAAGCCCTTTTCTATGGCATGCTTTTCCTAACCATTCTTCTAGTTACAACTTATATATCCACATTTTGAAAATCAAGCTTCTAATCTTTGAATATTGAGCAAACTGCGTCTGCTCCTTACCTGCAAGATTTTCATCTTGAATAGAGGTAACCAGCAGAATCGGGGATCTTCATTTCCCAGCCTTAAGCAGCTTTTAAGGTAAGGATTTTTACTTCTTAATCCATTTATTCAATTCCAATTGAATTCAAAAGGGCAGAGTTAATACCAGTAGGCTGAAAGCTAGATATGTCCTGAAACCCATATACATGTACTCTGGTGATAAAACTGGAATTTATGAACTCCCCTCAAAATAAAGAAGAAAAAGCCAAACCAAACCAAGTTACTTCCCATCTAACAGCTACTCTATGGAGAAATCTAGAAGGCTTGTCCAAAATTGATTCTAAGTGTTAATCAACTAGACATTATTTAATGACAAGACGTGAAAAGACTCACCTTGGAGATAACTACTAGCATAACTGAAACCAGTGATAAAACAGAAGATACCTTGCTGGCATGAAGAGCTAGAAGTACTATATGTTTTAGTTAAGTACTTATATGCATAGGAAACCATCCTGCCATAACTTTTAACGATGGGAAGCTCTAGTGACTTGAATAGGGCTACAGTATCTAGGTGTACAGACACTCCAGCTTTAGCCCTACCATGCAGGTAGCAAGGTGGACAACTTCTTATGCCAGATGCCTCAGTTTCCTCCACTGTAAAATGGAGGGCTTATTCATCTGCTTCATGGAGAAACCTGTGAGTATAATGCACTTCAAAGTAGTCAGTCTTTACACACGTACGAAAGGGGCAAAGGGGAATTTCCATAATTTCCAGGTTTGCCTGAAATCAAGAAGATGGAAAGAGCCATAGTCTGTCTTTTTTTAATAGTGAGAATGGAAAGCATTCAGGTCTGTGGTTAACAGTGGGATCCATGTACCCTTCTCCACATTTGCAAGAGGCATCAAGGATCAGGTTTATGAAAACACAATGCCAAAATGTAAACATCTAGAAAAAGTAAGCTTAAGAGAAATAATTACTACCATGAAAGAGAATACATTGCAATTTTTTTTCTTACATTTCCTGAGCATCCTAAATACTCTTGAAAATTTTCTTGGATATTGTTGGACAACCATGTGAACTGGGAGGACCTCAAGCCAGACAGCATGTTTTCCCATGTGCTGAGTGAATATATATTTATTTGTTATATTTCTCCATACACATAAGCAGCAGAGATTCTGCATTTCATTGGCACAGTCCCCCTAGCACATTGTGCCAAGTAGACTTACAGTGCTGTATCATTAATAACTTTTTTTTAAGTAGGCACTTATGCTTTTTAGCACAACTTTCATGTCCCTACCATGAGGACATACAATCTATTGCATCAGCCTTAGTAGGCTCCTGTTTCTACCTACCAGGAAAATACTTTTTTCTCATGAATCCACAGATTGGAATTTTCCTGCCATGTTTCCTCAAATAATTGCCTGAAGCATCACAAGGTACAGTTAAGTATTGGTGCAAATCACCAACTGAAAGAAAATGTCTCATATCATGGCCTTGTCTTGAAGAGCAGAACACTAATGCCAGCTGTTCATTGATAAAAATCAATGTCAGATTTATCTTAGTCCTTTCCACTTTAAAAAGATGCAGACAAGCTTTCAAAAATTGACTTGACTTTAGATTTGGGACCATTGTCATATTACACTGTTACAAGCATTTTTGCCTTTGTTGTTTATATTTTCTTCCCAGTGTATTTAAAAGTGCATTCAAAAGGAATAATAAGAGCATTATGCTGCAAAATAAGATATCCTAGAAAAGTCTGGCTTGACTTCTGAAATCATATGGTCAATATTTCTCCCTGAACTTCCTTTTCACATTAATATATACCTTTAGCAGCTACAGACATGGTCTCTGCCTTCTAACAACCCAGCTTGGAACAACACAGGTGTTTGAAACAAACAGTTCATAACACAAAGTGTGAAAGCAGCTAGCTGACTGCAGTATAGTTCTTTATGCCTTTTTATGAGCCATATGTAAGAACATAACTCGGTGCAGCCAGATTCGTCATAAGGCACTTGCATATCCATCTCTTAAAGGAATTAACAGAAAGAAAGTAAGTAAAGATGTTGATTTCTATCTGAAAGTACAGCACAAACTGGCTCACAATAATGGGAGCAAGGAAAATGGGAGGCAAGGAAACAATTTTGTTACAGTGGAATTCTCACAGCTCTACATTTTCATTGTTTGAACAATGACAACCAGCTCCAGGTAGAAAAATAGCAAGCATGGTTTGAGCTTCGGTGATAATTTTTTTAAAAATAGTAAAGTAGATTAAAATTGGACTGTGGACAGTTAAAAAACTTGAATTCTCAAATAATGCAGAAATTTTCATTGGAATATAGAGGCTTATTTTCAACACAAAAATGTGACAGCCTGATGATATTTTTATAATATTTCTTTTTTTTAAAACAGTAGGATTTTCCCAAAGAATATACTTTTGGGAAATGATTTAATGCAGTGTCCTATGAATTAAATAATGAATAAATAAAAGAACTTGCTGCTTTACCTACAAACAATTGCAAGTTTCCAGACACTGTTAAAAAGATTCACAACATCAGCTTATTGGGATATTTTATTTGGACTTTAAAAAAATTACTAATGTCTTCCTCAAGACTTCTTATTTTATGCCATCAGTCCAAATACTTACATGCATGGGGAAGAAGTGTTAGTAATCTTTTAATTTGAAAAAAATCCTAAACCAACGTATATATTACTGAAGCCTATTTTAAAATTTGATGTTAAAGAACTACTTTTGTGAACTGAGTCAAATCCAGATACTGTTGGCTGGGTCATCTCAGATGATAATTTCCTTGGATGAGGAACACTGTCACTTTGATCTGTAAAAATCTATTTTAAATAATATGCAAGATTTACTTAAAAAAAATTAACAGAAGTGCCATTTTCCTTTTCTAAACAAATCTGTTTATACTAGTTCCAACAAAACTTTACTATTAATAACAAGGTGGAATATCTGTCCCTATAGAAAGAGGCATCCTGCTGAGACACACTATCTTGTTTGCCTTTCATAATTGAGAGTATTAATCTCAATGCAGTTCCTGCTGGGATAAAGATTTAGTTTCTCAGATTTTGGAAACAGTTAATTAAGCAGCTGCACTAACTGAGTTTCAGTAACAGGAAGCCCAGAACATTTTACAAAATGCAAAGTAAAGCTCCATACTCAACTTTCTGGTTCCAGCTGAAGGAAGTAGAGCAGCCTGAAAAGCAAAGAAGCCCTTTTCTAGACTTGAAGTGATCCATGCAGTGATCCGTGTATTTCACAGAGTACCATCCCCTCAGCACTTTCATAGCTAAATACTAGGGCAAACAGGATTAGGACTGGAACAAAAGAAATTTCTTACCTTCTTGGAGCATGCACTTGTAAAGAGCAGATGCTGTTTGAAGGGGAAACCTTGATCCACAATTATCAAGGGCAGGCAAGCTAGATTCAGAGGCACAACTTCCGCCTTTTTGACTTTATTAGACTGTGTGATCAAAGCAGGACTGGAGAGGGCTTCCTTAGCTGTTCAGAGGTAAGAAAGAGATCTTTTGCTCCCCTGAGAGGCTCAGAAGTAACTGCTGGGCTAAAGATGAAGCTTAGGATATTTTGCAAAAGTTCCTCTTATTTATGAAGTGGCGTGTGGTGTCTAGGAGGGAAGAGAGGAGGAGTTGGGAAGTTTGATATCCTTAACCTCTTTTCTTGCTTTGCATAGTAGCTAATAAATCAAAGCTGTTAAATGGACTGAAGTCCTTTTTTGTGACTATAAACAAGGCGTCTCCTGGAATTCCCCATCCCCTTGTAGACAAGCTCAAAGGATTCTCTCTACTGTTTCTTCTTCCTGGGCTCTTGGCCCAGAGGAATGAGATGAAGAGGGAGGTGATGAACTGAGTGGCTACTTAAAGGCCCACCAAAAGGACTGGCTGTGCTCTCCCAGATGTCAGAGAAGGATCAGTTAATGTGTGGGCTTCACAAGGAATGTTGCACTAAGAAGAGATTTTATTTTTTTATGATATTACACTGGAGTTTTCAGTCCAAAGCTGGTGGGTGGAAGCAAATACCTTGGTGACTGTTAGCCTCCTCACATTAACATGTTAATGTTTGCTCAGAGCCTTGAGGAATTTAACTGTTAACAATAACACCCAGTTAATGTTGTAATACTCAAACAAGCTCCTGCTTTCTGATATTAACTAGAGAACTATCTTAATATTGTATTTAAAAGAAGAAAAAAAATATTTTTTCCTCTCAGAAGTTCTGTTCTGATATCCCTAAAAGTAAGAATATATGTAACATACATTTTACTGTTGTGATAAGCTGAACAAGAACTGTCCCTGCCCCCCAACCCCCGGCCTTTTTTTTTCCCTAAATAGGAAGACAGAGTTAGTCTGTAATAGTAAACGGTATGCTAAGTAAAAAAAAAAAACAAACAACAAAACAAAGCAAAAAGATTTTGCCCCCGCCCCAAAATCCTGGAGGCTTTTTCTGTTATTAGCTTGCTTGGGGGAAAGGAAAAAGAGAGAAGTCTGAAGGACATTTGGCTCTGGAAGATGGGGAAAGTCTGGGACATGTAGGAAGAAAGGCAGATTTTTAAAAACTGACAGCCTATCCTAAACCTCCTGTCATATAAACACCTCCAAATTAGTAGGTTTCTATAAAAACTGTTAAGTTTTCACCATTTTAAGTTGATGGTTTGTAAAGTTATCATTACTGTGGACTATTCAGTTTGATTTTTACAAGCCAGAAAAAATTATTTTCCTTTACTAATCAAATAGGAATTCTTAACTGTGAACTCCATCAAAGATCAATAAATGTGTTTGCATAAGCTCTGACTGACTTCTGAAAAGTCTTACATGCATGTTTTATATGTGAATAGGGCTGCCTGCTTGGATCAGTCAATGCAGTTAATCAGATGTGCACGCTGAATACTGTGCTGTTTGTACTGCATACAAGGAAGGAAATCCTGCGTAACAGAGACAGACATTGGATATTTTAGCTTTCATAGCTTTCTGTAAAAAGTAATTTACTGACTATAAATACCTTTAAAACACAGTATGGTTGTCACACCCATTGGTCTATAACAGCTAAGCAGTTTGAGAATGAATGGAAAACAAACAGAGGACTGGAGAGCAGAACTTTCTATCTGGGTGGGGTTTTGGGCATATTTTTACGGTGCCATGGCAAACAGGACTATTCAGAATCATATGAGAGCCACAGCTGTTTGCGTATGCATTAGGATGGATGCTTCTAATGGGCATTAAATTTTCAGATGCAGAAGCATGGCCAAACCTGTAGAACAAATATATGATTACATTTCTGTTGCACTTCCTTTGTTCTGCCCAAATCAGGCTGCTGAACCTTTTAACAAAACTGACAAAATAAAGACAAATAACTACTGAGGCTATTTGTTTTAAAGAAATGTTAAATTATATCTTTTTGAAAGCTATGGCATATGAGCAAGATTTCAAGATAATTATTCATTACTGTTGTCATTTACTGCAGCCTTAATTAATATGCTTGTTTTGCTAGCTCAAGTAGTATTCAGGAGACAAAATGCAACAAATTTGTCCATAGCAAGATAAGCAGAGAATAGCGTTTCCAGGACTTATTTCCTACAGTGTCAAAAAAATGACAATTCCTTGCTCTTCCACACCAGCTTCTGCTTTACAACTTCAAAGTTATCTAAAACCAATAATTGATAAAGTTTCATAGCAACTCTGCCAAGAAAGGAAACTGCCTGTTGCATCATATAGGAAGACACAGCCATCTTTGCCCTAGAATAAAACAGCAAACCCACAATTTTTAAAACAGGAGATTGTTAAAATAGCAAATGAAAGTCCAAATATACTAATACAGAAGGAAATTTTACAGTTAAAAATTTCACTAGGATATAATGATTAATTAGAAAAAGAACATTTCAAAAAGGGGGAAATGGTTGGGCTTTTTTGGTTTGGGTGTGGGTTTTTTTTCCACTTTTCTTTTTACACTCTAGTCTTCTTTGAACATAATTAGAAAGTACCTTAGTTTTAATTGTCACTTAAAGAAGGTACCTTAAGCTGAGCAGTGACAACAAATTTGAAGTTAATCTATTCTGCTAGCTCCTACAAGATACACTTTACAAATCTGTTATGCAAATATTAATCTATTACACTGTAATTCCACCACAGTTCCCTGGTGGAATGCCACAGTGCTTTCATTATAGGCAATATAGGGGAAGACGGTCCAATAGGGAGATCTGTGATCTGAAAACAACATAGATAATGATACCTTCTTGCATCATTTACACAATGTCCAAACTGTATGTTGCAATTCTTGAGGAAGAGAGGATATTACCATGGTCCTGGTTCAACTTAGGAACCTACCAGAGTTAATCACTACAATAAATTGTCTTGAATAATATCCCATTTGTATATTCACCTTTAATCTGTGTTTCTGTAGTCAACCTTGAGTGAGAAAAGATTTAAGATAAAGTGAAACTATAGCTAGTTATTTACAGACAATCAAAACAATGTTGGACATTACATTGTTACAGGACTTCAGTGTATGCCTAAGTGTTTTGCTGGAATAGGGCCTAAATATGAAAAATCTTTGTTAACCCTCTGATCTGTCTTGGCTGAAATTCATCAGACTGACTTCAGAGCATTTACTTTGCATTCTGGCATGAGTTAAAGACTGCAGTATCTGATGCTTATTTTAGTCCTACTTCTGACTTTTCTGGGGTTTTGCAGGGTTGAGTCAGAATGGTGATGCTATTCCAGGGTAGAATTCAGCTGTGTTCTGTTTTACATATAGGAAAATATTTAATGCAGAAGTTCTGTGCTTACTTTGTGACTGGTAAACCTACTTAACAAAAGTTAAATTGTATCAAACACACAAACCATGAATTTTTCTTGGGCTACAGAGAACAAAAAGGCTTTATGGACACCATTCCAGTTCCAATGCAAATGGTAGGGAAAGGTGTGAGAGCTCCTAACCCAACAAATACAGGAAAACATCCATCCACATATCATCACTCTCAAAACAATTGTTTTCAGTAACATAAGCTATGATTTATGCTTTACGGAAATGGATTTTTAAGAGCAAAAGTACAAAGCAGTACTTGCTGCAAGACAGGAGAGGAGTTTTTCTTGTCTCCCTCTCTCAGTGCTTTTTTCCTTTCTCTCTACAGAGCAAGAAAGAGTATCTTGTCAATTCTAAAGTTTAACCAATGCATCTGAAACTAAAGCCATGGTGCTACTTTAATTAAAACATTCCTCAGAAGGGCTTCTAGTTGCAGGAGAAAAATAATAAGGCACATGGATTTAATTTTATGCAAGTTCTTCATTGAATTGCAGATATATACAATCTGGTTTAAATAAGTGAAGGAAGGGAGCTTGAGCAACCAATCAGGCTCCACTTTTGCACGTTAATGAATACCCCATAGAGTAGTCTGATATCCAAGAAAAGACTATCAAAATTATATTGCTTTTATTATTTAGAAATATTCCACAATGCAATGTAATGCAATATCATTTCAGCAGAACAGCTAATGCCTTGGGAAGCAGAACAGTTATATCACAACAAACATCTCACCAAGCACTTACATAAGCAAGAACTACAAGACTGTTTCTGTAAGCCTTTAAGCCAGTGAGTGTGTATTTCCTTCTGAGGTATTGGCTTTAGCAGAAGGTACAGCAAAAGACCATCACAGTTAGTGTACTGGGCACTTCCCCCCCTGTAATTAGAACTAGATAGACATTGGCATTGTATTACCAAAGAACATCTTTTAAAGAAGGAAGGAAACTGTGTGTAATGGGGGAAAAAAAGATTTTTGAGAAAATTTCCTGCCATTCTTAATTTTTAAGACATATGATCGTTACAACAAGAAAATAATTTCCAATCAACTTTTGCATAGTTTAGAATACTTTTTCACAGGATTCTGTAACATTTCCATTAGCTCTGTTCGTTATATCAGGGTTTTGGTTTTTGGTGTTTTTTTTTTTCAAAGGCTATCTGAACAACAGGCGTTCATCATAACTCTTGGTGCAGTGCCATTTTTAAGGTCTCATATCTGTGATCACTGAAGAGAATGGGAAAATTCCTATGTATATTATTGGTGCTGGGTCAGACAAAGACTTCTGTGATAGCTAGCCCAGTGGCTTTGCTATAAAACATAAAGAGTTTTTTTTTTAAGCTATTCTGTACCTCAGTTTGTCACATGGGTGTAGTCACAGTTAGTGTAGTAGGTTAGGTACCCCAGCATTGTTTAATCTGAATTGCACCTTTTTCCACTTCTGATTGGCCTATGAGGAAACTCACAGCTTCTCACATACATTTTCTGTAAAGGTTCTATAATTATTTCTTGGTCTTGTGGCATGTATAAAATATTTATAACCTCAGTTTCTATAATCTCACAGAGACTAAACTGTGCAACTTTGCAATTTCCCTTAATTTAACAGGTGGAATCATAGTCTCAGTGAAAACACAGACATAGGAGTTTACTTTCTATGAAATTTTTTTGGGGGGGCTAGCAGGAGGGAACACTCCTTATTGGCTTGAATACTTGTGAAAAGCAAACATGAAGGGGGTAATAAAACAGCCAAATGACATCACTTCAAAAAAATCAAAGTAATATTAATGAAAAATGTTTTACAGTATTCATGCTGCACTTTTTTTAATGCAGTGGGGGAGGTTAGAAAGGTAACCTAAAGCTTTCCAAAATTGTTATTAAATGAAACATCATATATAAAGATGTGAAGTATTCCTGGCTTTGTTTAGCAGATGGAGATTAACCCTTGAAAGACCTGTATGTACTCAACTACTAAGAAAATCATCCCAAGTATCTGTGGGAAAGTGACTTGCTTAGGTCAGGACTCCCTGTCCTCCTCCAAGTCAGGCTGCACAGCAAAGCTCACCTGCAACGCAGTACCTTTCTCCAGATGGGCACAATCAAAGAATCTCATTGCAAAATGTCCTTTGTGAGGCCCTGGTCTGTACAATATGGCACAGATTTTGGGCAGGATACTTTATTCTGCACTGAAGTCCCTGCTGCCATAGCTAGACTGCTGCTAATAGCTGAGCTGCCACCCTACACAACACTGGAATCTGCAAGGTAGACCTATTTAGTGGACTGCAAATCTTTAAAGCTCCATTGCTTTGTAATAAGAAGATAATACTTGTTACCCTGTGTGTGCAGAACTTAAACTTTACTAACTTGTGTGCTGTCTGCAGCTCTGACTGTATCAGAAACTGTATTGATCAAATGGAAAAATTTGCACTATGTCAAAGCAATTTCTATGTGCCTTTTCCTCCCACAGACCTTACGTACCACAGAGTCAGTTAATCAGCTGACCTGTTCTTGTGCCACTGAGCTGGAAACAGCTCTTATGGTAAAAGTGCATAAATATTCCATTCCCAGGGAGAAATTTGAAAAAAAAAAATTTGTTCAGTCCTCTTCTAAGCAGATAATCAGGTTTACCTGTTTATTCCTTGATCTAGAGAGCTGGAATCATTTAAGAAACCATAGAAATAAAACCATGTTGAATGCAAGAGGCTAAAGCTTTTCAGCTTACAGTAAATTCTCAGTTCCGAAGCTTCTGGAGCAGCACAGTTTATTAAATAACATGAAGCAGTACTACACCTTGGTGATATCTGTTTATTCTGATTCAATCACTTCTGAAGTTTGTATAGATTAAACTAATCTGGAGAAGAAATCCAATTTGTTTAAATCCAGCTAATCCAAAGAGGTCATAGTAAATGACTACATAATAAATGTTATCGTACTACATGACAGCAAGTCATGAATAAGTAAGGTAACCTAACTGATTCATAAAGGCTTAAAGTTAAATTCTGCACCTACTGATTTTCCAGTTCACCTTTGATGTAATTTTTCCTGAATCACTTCATGTACCAGAAGCCAAATATACATGTGTGAGCAATGTGAGAGAACCTCAGTGTTTTCTGGAACACTGACATTAATTCATTTCTACTATGCAGCTGGTGAAATAAAATTTAATTCCTAGAGATCATGGTCTTCAAGGGCAGAGGTTGCAGAGGTCATGAAAACTGAATGCGGAGTCTTTGAAAGTTTTGGGGCCTTATCTGATACAAATGTAATTGAACTAAAGCCAATTAAATGGGACCTACCAATTTAAGCTATATGAGAATCTGAAATCCTGGACCTCTGGATCATGGATGTTCAAATGTAATGACTACATCCAGCTTGTTGTGGTAATTAAACAACTCATATAAAGAACATATTGCTAACAAAAGTTTCTGTATGCCACTATTAGCACCAAACTTGCAAGACCCAAATGTTGGGTTTTTTCCCCTCAAAAATGGATTATTAATGTGGTATTTAATCTCAAATGGAGGAAGGTAAGCTCCTTTTGGACTCCATGCCCAGTTTTCTTCTCCAGTACCCAAATATGCATTGGAAATTCAACAGCAGTGCCACTCAGTCCTCTTGCAAGTAGTGACAGATAACATCTGCAATGGAAATGGCAGGGAGAATTAGACAGACAGAATGTAATTACTTGCACTGGAATCTGGCCAAGACATTCAAATTAGCAACAGGATGATGAGGAAAATCTTGTAACAAAATCTGAAGCCAAGTAACACCTGGAGTGCTCTTTTTGCTAAGCAGATGCAATATCGAAAGCTGGAAGATGGTAGCAGCAGCCAGAAAGTTAAACAGGACTGTGTTTCTAACACCAGGTGGATGCCACTTGTAAGAATATGCACAGCATATCTGCCTGAAGGATGTGGCAAACCACTTCGAGGTGTTCCTCAAGTGTGAAGGGGAGGAAAATCAGCTTCTGAGCAAAACAATTACAACACATTGGAATGGGGCTGGCGATCTCTGCCCGGAGTACAGGAAAAGTACAGGAAAAGAAGTTGTTGGCAAATATTGTCATCAAGTTTATGATAATTTGAGTAAGTTTTTCTTGATGTGTTAGGTTGCATGACACTTTGCAGAAGAGGTGAAATAACAGCAGAAACTTCTGGCTTTATTCACTATGACTTAATGAAATAATGTTTTCTTAATATTTGACCTGTAGATTAGCCCTGCAGAACCAAAAATTAAGAAAACAGATCAGATGCTCTGAATACTAAACACTTCACAGGAGGACCTCTGTTACAACATAAAGAAAACATCTGTACCTATGTTGCCTAAGAAGGAGGTGGGTTTGTGGCATAGCAATCTCTAACAGCATTCAAATTAATTAGATTTGACTCTAGAATCAGCCTATCTCCCCCTTTTCTACTTCTCCTTCACCATAAAACAAACAACAAAAGATGCTTCTGTTATGGAGAGGTAAAGAAGCTAGAAGGCTGGTTAGTGAGTAAAGTCATGACACTGAAGGAGACAGAATCTGTTGTCCATCCCTGCTTCAGATGCTGTCTGGTTATAGGATAGCTTTAAGATGCGCATTGGCGCCTGCTGAATTTTCCAAGGAGGCCCTTCCCCCTGCCTGAAGCTCCTTTCTGTACAACAAAGATAACAAGGCTTGTTCGCCTCCTGGAGAAAGCAAAAGATAAAAATAACTGGTGTCAGTAACTGATGTGTACAAAATGTTATGTCCTCTTTAGATAACTGTTGTATGAATCTAGAAAATGAAGACTGAAAAATAAAATCTAAACTTAGGTTTGGATTTTCTAGGAGACAAAAGCATGAGGCTCCTAATTGTTACTGATTTTTGCCTTTTTAATCTTTTATCTTTAGACCTTCTAAAAAAAAAAAAAAGAGAGAAGCCCACAATAGAAAATACAGTAAAAACAAAATTTTAACTTTTAATAATATTTCCTAGCAGATTCCATCATAATTCATGATTAGGGATAAGGAAATGCTCACTCCATGATGGAGCATAGAGCTCTGTGATCTGCCTCTGAATGTGCTGGCACATCCTCTTGTTGGAGCTCATTAGCACTAGTAAAGTAACAGTTTGTTTAATAAAAAAGGTAGCATGGCTACCATAAAAATGGTAGCTCAGAGACCCCAAGTTATGTGCAGGTGGATGCTGTTGAGGGAGAGAAACAGCACAGCCTGTAAGAGAGGTCCCAAAATCTGAATCTGGCCTCTTTGAAAGAGTATTGGGCAGCTCTGCAGTTCCAAAGGGAAGTGGAAGGAGAAAAGGAAATGACACAGGCCACTAGAAAAGAAAAATAAAACTGCTGAACTAGGAATTACAACACACAATTATCAGCTCTAAAATAAACTCAAGTAATTTCTGTGAAATTTTTTGGGTTGAGACATCCTGTGTTATATAATATACACACACTCCAGGTGTGTATATGTTACATAAGCGTATTGCCTATCTTCTGTTTTCCCACATGAGGCTTTCAAATCATCTAGCTCCCCCAGTTTTGAACAGTAACTTTTTATGTCTCTGGTTTGTAGGCCAGCCAACATCAGAACAAGCAAGCAGCTATGGATCATGCTCTGCTGGTTCTCAGAGAAGCAAGGAAAATGCAGTAAAGCTTTAAAGAGGGTATGATTATCAGAAAAATCTTTGGCAATAATTAAAGTTCATAGTATTTCTGAATTATGGGAACATAAAGCAGTAGAGAAGATGAGAACTGAACAGGCTTAAAACCAGACCCATGATTAGTGCTGCTCAAAGGTTACAGGCAGCGTGAAACATCCCTCCAGTAAGGTATGTAAGGAACAGCTTCAGGAGCTTGTTTCTGGTTTACTGTCAGCAGGACAAGAAAAGTATTATTGTGCCATCCTGATGAGACAGTCTGGAGCATACCCCAAAGAAATAACCAACATATTTCCTTTTGAGGTAAATGAAAAGTACAGATAATCTAGCAAACTGGCTTCAAATCATTATAGTCCATATGTTTTCTAATGCCTGGTCGTATACAATGTCATTGCTGTTACAGAGCCCATTGAACCCTTTATATTCCTGACCAAGGGCCAATAGGTGCAGCCAGGTTCCCAGTGCAAGTGGATTATAGCGGGCAAGTGTGCCATGAGGTCCAGCAAGGCAGACAGTCTTCACAAACAGGAAAGCAATAGCTGTCTGCCAGCTACCTAATTGTGGAGTTGGTGTCTGCTGGGAAGCCAGCTGCCTTCCCAGCCTTCCAGATGGAAATGAGAATGTACAAGAAAGTAGACAATGAAGGGTACATGGAAATCAAATTAAATAAACACTATTTGCACTACAATTGTGATCTGTTTTGACTGGCCCTCTTTTATGAAAAGCACTTCAGGGATTTTCTTTTTCTGCATGTGGTAAAGAGTAAGTTGAGTATAGAAGGTGATGAAGCAAAAGTACTAGATAGCCTCTCTTACATTTGGGGCATCTGTCTTTAATCTCCAAGTATACAACCACATTTAGCAGCTATAAGTGAAAAGTTCAGAAGTTCCTTTCTGATTATTGTGTTTGGACTTTTACAAGAATCTTGTCTAAATCCTTTCAGTCTGCAGGCTGAAACAACTGCTTTTATTTCCTTCTCTTACTGTTTCCATTCAGGGCAGTAGTGCCAAGACTTCCCCCTAGTCCTAATCAATAAGAACAAGAGATAGCAGCTTTTTGGAGCCCCAGAAGAAGAGGGTAGGTAATTTCTTACTCACACAACACTTAGATGACGCCTGAGATAAGATGAACACTTATCTGAACAAGCTTCCTTATACAGAATATTAGCAGAGCATCGAGGATAGAGTTCCAGCTGACTCACTGATGTCAATACGAAGATAGTTATTTCAGTGCAGCCTATTTATCCTTGATTACATCATAAACCATTCTCAACAGTGTCAAATGCATGTAAAATTAACACATGCCCCCCTGTTGCTAGTACACAGTTATGACCATTGAGCTGAAAATAGCTGAAAATGTCTGCAGAAATATGATAAGGTCATTGCTGGATTACAAATCACTGCAACTTCAGTACTAGAAAGTCCATCCAAAACATTAGGCAATCCTCCTAAAACTCTGGATTTGACCACTATCATCAGGAGAGTTGAGAAAGAAAAAATGTATGCTTCTCTAAGTAAAATCAGTGCCTAAGTATGATACGAACTAGGTCAGATAATACCACATTATTTTTAGATTTATATAAAAAGATACAAGTTTTATTACACAGAACAAAAGGGAGCACAGCCGTGATACAAACAAATCAGAATACAAGCAACTAGAAATGGTAGGAATTCTCACCTGTCTCTTTCTTGAGCTACAAATGTCTTGCAGAGATGCAAAATCGGTTTTTGGTCTTACAGATATCTTCCTCTACAAGAAACAGCCCCACCAGTTTTTATTGCCAATGAGGGCATCTGAATGTATATTTCTATATTCATGTCAGTATTCATATGAAACAGTCAAGTTATTTCAGATAGAACAATAATCAATTAATGTGTATTTTACAGAAACAAACTTAAAATACTTTACTATTATTTTAGCAACTTAAGCAATTAAGGGCTCAAGATCAGAAGAGAACAGTGTATTTTCCAGAGTTTCTAAATCTACAATGTGCAACATACAAACAGCAAACTGATTTAAGAAAAAGATCAGTTCCATAAAAAAAAATTGAAATTATCTATGATATAATGAAAAAAACCCTGTAGCAAATATGGGAAGACCCCTTGATTACTAAAATAACGTTTATCCAACTTTATCCATCAGCAGTTCAGGAATTTCCTGTACTGATCATCTATTGCTTCTGCACTGATCTCCTTAAACATTATATGTGATAGGGAGGATAGTGGAATACTGGAGTTTTCTCTGATACATCTTTTAAAATAACACAGTATTAGGGCAGTAATGTTGATAAATATGGAGTGCTACAGCTTTATATTCCTAGTTACCTCCTAAGGAGTCATTTTCATAAAATCTTAGGTAGCAATTGCCTTCCAAAACGTAACATGGAGAGAGAGAGTCAAAAGCCATTCTAAAGACGATCAAGTCCTTCATGCTACTGTCCATGGATTTTCTTCCTGTCAGAAAGCCAGCCTCTAAGTATTATTTGTCTTTAGTGTAATGGTAAACATTGCTTTTACATTTTCTGGTGATGCAAAAATTGACTCCCAGCCCAGGAGTAAACTTTGCAGAATCATGCACAAAATCTTCTTGGTTATTTTCCCAACATAAATGGTAGCAGCAATAAGCCCAGGTTCCTTCAATTATATCATAGCTAGATCAAAATGAACAAAATGAGTCTTTACAAAATGACTTTTCTTACTACCTTTCTATTGCTCACTTGTGGGTCCTTTCCATAGACAGAGATTTCTGTCAGTAAAATGAGCTTTGATCCAGGTTCACAACTGATGGAAGCTAATCTGAATGTGGTTCACAGTGAATTAGCGGAGCCCAGCTGACCTTAGTCTAACTTGATACCTTCTACCACTTCAGATTTTCATTTAGAAATTAAACTCATCAAGTCAAATTCCAAATACTATCATATCCTCTCCAGTCATAGAGACCATAAGGAGTACATGTTCTTTGGCCTTTCAAATGTGATTATTAGTCAGAAAAATACTCAACTAAATGAATCTCTCCCTGTCTGTTCATCTCCCTCTTGCTACCATCTCTTTTCTAGGTCTGCTTTGCAATACTTTCCCCCTGCTTTGTGTTCCAGAATTCATCTTCCTCTGTTACTACAACTGAATTTAAATAGTTAGTTTTAGCATTAGATGAACTTAATATAAAAATTAAGCTGATTTTTCCTTTTGATAGTCTTGTATGTAGTTCAATTCCTTAAAGTATCAGGCATATAGTGATGAGCTTACCCTTTGCTCATAAGCAGGGATCTGACCTTACAAGTTTGTACAAGCAATATCACAAAACCAAGCACATGAGTAAAGCAAGCCAACAAGGGTTTGACAGAGCACTTTCTAAACAAATACAAAATTTGCTCAGAGTAGCAATAGACCAAGAGAAAGGGAATAGCTATACTCAATGACAAAAGATTAAACAGGGACTCTTGTGGCTAAATTAATTGGTAGGATGACAAGTCTTTTCCAAGACTATGGCTGTGTCATTGATGAGTAGATGCCAAGCCCAAGCCCCCAGAGATTTGTAGACCTTGAAATTCCTACAAATGCCTCCTGGAAGGTGTTTGGAACTATCAGTCTGTACTGCAGGAGTCAGCATGCTCACTTGTCAACATACTTGCAGCTGGCAGCTGTCCCTGGACCACATCAGAAGCTTAAGTTTACTTTACTTTCTTATCCCCTCTGTGGTTATTCAGAACTATTTGTATTTCCTTTTAGCATTATGGGAGTTCCTTTATTTCTCCCCCATCAAACTGGTATTTAACAAGAGACCATTTTTGGCATCTAACACTTATCCAGCATCCTTTCTTTCTGTTTTTATCATATCTATGACCTTAGAATGTCTCCTGTAGTTTTTCCACCTGACAGTGCTGTAGCTATATGCCAGATATCTCCAGGTATAACAGATGGCAGAGGAGCAGCCTGTATCTTCAGTTCAGAGTCAATCTTTTCAACAGGTTATGACAGCTTATGCCACTATCCTTCTTTATGCTTTTTCTGCATTAACCCCCCCCCAAAAAAAAAAACCTGAACAAAACAACTAAAAACCCCACCAAAACCAACAAAACCCTGAAAAAAAACAAACACCACCCTACACTCTGCAGTAAGCATGGGCAGTTGGAACAAGGAAGATGTCTGGGATGGTACAGGCTTAATCACAGTTTTGACATGTGGGTAGATGTGAAGTAGTTCATATTACTAGGATAGGGAAGATCTATTTCTTTAAACATCTTTGTAAAAGTATCTATAAAAATGTCTGTTCATCATAATTTCTGGCCTTAAAAGCCTCCTGTCATTTCAGAGTACGGGAGAGAAGGGAGAGGCAAAAATCCAAGTTCTATTTAGCATCTCTATTGCTTTTTAATGATCTCTTCAGCGTCTTAAATGATCATTTAATATCTTCTGTCATCATTTTTCAGTCCCACACAATCCTGAGCGTTACTGTGTGTTTTCATGGCTCTTAGCTCCCTAGCATTGCAAGGCATCAGCAAGCTTTTACTCCTGTCTAAACTGGCTAGGATAATAGCCATATCCATCACAATGCAGATTCAGTGACAATTCATTGTACTCATCCTAAACATCCTCAATGCAATTCATTACTTGCAAGTCCATAAAGTCTGTTTTTCCTCTGCTCAGTGTGCATCTGTCCCATTCCACCTCCTTTCAAGCCATTGTCTTATACTTGGAACACCAAATGTTGCATATTCCAGCTCAGTTACATCAGTGCCTGTGAAAAGCCACTGCCTCTCATTTGTGCCCTTTTATTACAATCATCTATCTTGAAAAAAAACCATTATTAGTTTTAATGTTTGGAAAATTCTATTTGCTTTATTTTTGTGGAATTGAAAAACAAAAATGATTTCCACTTAATAGTTCTGTCAAAATTTATACCATCTCCTTAGTAGCATCTCCTCTTTTACTCATTTCCCAGGATCACACTAAAATTTTGCTATTTTCCCCTCTGGTCATTTTCTAATCTTATATCTTCATTACATACATCCATTCCTGCTTTCAAATGTCTCCTCTCGTTAAACATCAAATTTATTGGTATTTAATTTGGCTAGAAACACCTTGAATGTAATTTTTACATTAACCTATATCTCTTAAAATTTTATTTGAAAGGACGATCAAGCCACACACCCTTTTCTTCCATTTTTCTTTCCAATGTTGTATGAGAAGTACTCTGGGAAGCTATGAATTGTTTTATTTCCAAGAATTCCTAATGTCTGCTTAGATGTTTGTAAATAAGTCTCTAAATTCCAGGAAAGTAAAAAACTTATCAAACCCACCCATAGTTTATTTCACAATTTATATCCTCTAAAAACTAGAAAGTATACACTACCATTAGAAAAAACAGGCAAAACAAACAAATATTCTGCAAAAATTAAATACAAAGTGAAATATGTGAATGAGTAACTAAGACCTGACACTCATTTTAGTAGCATTCAGAATACATAATTCTGTAAGTGCACACAGATGCCTGTTTTAAGCTTAGGAGCCCAGTATTGATAATCTGAAAATTTTGATGTTAAAACATTTCTCTGAGTTTTCCTTAATATGAATTGTTTGTATGCTAGACAGGAGACAGTACACTACACAGTCTCAGATTGCTGAGATCATTAGTTCAACAGAAGCATGCATTGTTCTGCTTCTTTTTCTGGTTAACTTTTTCTTCCCAAACAAGTTTTTCATCTTTAGATTTGAGACATAAGAAAAACCATACCATGTAGAGACACATTCAAAGTGAAATCAACTTGTGACTTTATCTACACTAGCCATGAGAGAGACTTCCTCAAGATATAGAAATCAATGTTAAATAATTATTTTATTCTAATCTGAGTTTGTGTACTGTAACTTTCTACAATGCTTCTATTTTTTATGCATTTTCATCCAATTTATGACTTGGATAACTTGGGAAGTTAAAAAAGAAAGAAAAAATAAAAGAGAAAAAAGCATGGCAATTCTGCCTTCCTGTTCCTTAAAAAAACCCACAACCAAAAAAAAACCCTCAACTGATTTGAAATTGATAAAGTAAGTGTTGAAAATGTTTATTTTTCAAACTAACAGAACAATCCAGTGTGGCTTTTCCCCCCAGAATGTTAATAAAATAGGTGTATTTAAACATCCTTGTTTGTGATTTGTGCAGATCTCGCATCCCAGGAGGTCAGAGCAGACAGTGCTACACTGAGCTTTCTGCCCTGCATTGCTAGCACAAGTCCAGCTCATGGGAGAAGAATTTGTTCCCTCTGCTTTTTGTGTGCAGACTAGTCCTCACACAGATATTCCTAAAACTGAAGCCACTGACATTTTTTCAAGTTTTTAGAGAAAAAACAATGAAAGAGAAAATCCCTACTGCACATTTTTTTTTTTTTATTATTCCTTCCTCACTCCCTAACATCAGGGAAAAGGCAAGGAATCATCCAAGGGCAACAGAACTGGGGCTTGGATTGGAAGATATTGATGGTCAAAGGATATTAGGAGAAAAAGTGTCCAAAGGGAGTACACAAAAAGAAATGTAGGCTTAGAATAATTGGAAAATCCTATACCATTTTCTTTTGTGCAAGAAAAATTGAGGACAAATACTAAACACAGCTCCTGAATCTAGAGACTCAGCTGAATTCCCTAATCAGACTATGCCTCCACAGACTAATGCATAAAAACATATCTAAGTGGAGGAGCTTTCTTCCCTTCCCTTGAAAGAAGCAAAGCTTACAGCAGTGTTGGCAAACTCTAAAAAGATAGTTTTGGCCCAAACTAAATGCAAAGCTATGTAGAAAAAAAAATAATCAAAGTTGAAACCTACTAATGTCTTTGTTAAGATGAAGCAATACAATCCAACACTCCCTCCTTCTCCTCTGCCCCCTATAAGTCTAGCACTCGGCTAAATTTATTGAACAGTTATTTTCAGGAAGCCTTCTTCACATTTACTCAGGCTCCCTTCCCTCTTGCTACAAGCCAGCAGAGGAGATGAGAGAAGCTTGACCTTGTAGCAGAGGACAGCACTGCTAGGAGAACAGAAGAATTAGATGACAACTGGGCACAGAGCCATCAATTCTTGAACTGGAATTTTTGCCTTTCAAGGTTTTCAATTAAAAAGTGGGAGTAGGGGAAAGGGAGAAGGTTTAAAGGGAGCATCTGGAAAGAGATAGAGAATGGGGCAGGAAAAGCAGCAAGGTAAGCAATATATAAAGATTTCCAGGATCCTTTGTATCCTGAATAGGAAGCTTATCAA
Source organism: Elanus axillaris (assembly GCA_026212715.1). Lineage (NCBI taxonomy): Eukaryota > Metazoa > Chordata > Aves > Accipitriformes > Accipitridae > Elanus > Elanus axillaris. Next base: position 8,370,715 of record JANZLQ010000044.1, on the reverse strand, counting down.
AAAGAGCATAAAGCTGGTCTGACAAGATAATGCAGTGAGTAGCAGTGGGGGTGTGGATAAAAATCTGTTAATAGAACCTTACACAATACTTTTTGTTTGTTTGTTACATAATAAGTCTACTTGGGCATTCATAAAGTGACATGCGGCACACTTCCTCATGAATGGCTGGAAATTCAAATGGTTGGTCTCAAAGCAAACTAAAAATGCTCAAGAAGTTGTTTACAAAAAGCAAAAACTTTTCAAGTGGCAAGATACTGACAGGCAATTCATTGTCAGAGATATCGATACTGTTTTCATGAACTTGTAAGCAATACTTTTATCTCTTGTCATTATTAGCTTTCTATCTGTGACTTGGGTTTTTAGTATTTTTTAACTTCTTTTTGTGCCTGGGAAATAGCAAAAGCAATTTATGTGCTCCATCTGTTCAGGGTAAATAATGATTAGTATCTTTACTTGCCTGAAATAGGACTTTTTCTGAAATCTAGGTTGGCTTATTGTTGTCTTGGGTTTTATCAGCGTGTTTTATCTCATATAATGGCACTTCAGCAGCTTCTGCTAGCACTGGTTGCAGGGCATGGGGGTCTTATTTGCACTGGCTTGAGAACCCCAGTTAGGTTGAAGAAGCATAATGTTACATTTTAAATGTAAGTTTTGATCTCCAGAGACAGGTATGGACTAAAAGTGCCAGAAGTATTCAGCATGCTGTAAAATAATTGCAAAATCACTGGGGACTCTTGTGGACTTCTTCAAGAATGCTACAGAATCAAAGAACTCAAGGTGCACTCATTAGAATTTTCAAGCGGGGAGATAAGTTACTTCAAGTGAAAGGATACAATCTGAAACACAGCCAATACCCAGGCTCTGCTGTAAAGGAGAACATATGTCAAAATATATGTTCTCATCCAAAGTTAACTAGGCAAGAAAGCTTTCATGCTTCACAGTTACCTTTCCTTATGAGAAATTGAAACACATTTTTTTCTCTAAGAACATAAGGAATGCCCCACTGAGTAAGACATTACTCAGTCAGGCCTCGTATTCTGCTCTGGACAGTGGCATACAAGACACTATTAAAGAGAAAAATAACTTTGTCCTTTTGTACAGTCCGCTGGCCTTGTTGTTCCCTTGCATCCACACCTGCTGCATTAGTGGTCGTAAAGCATACATCTCTGCTAGTTCCCTTTAATGAGTAATCACTAATTTACTCCTTTTACAAAAGGAATTTGTCTCATTCCTTCTACCACTTGTTGATACTGTCCATCTGTCAACCTCAGCCTCCTGTGGCAAGGAATTCAGAAGTTCATAACTATATAGAAAAGTAAATCCTTTGTTTTAAACCAATGTCCCACCAGTGTCAGCCAGTACCAGTTAGTTCTAGCACCAAGGGATTTGGTGAACACCAATCTGACATTCACTTCATCATCATGATTTTATAAACCTTGGTTGTGTGCCTTACTTCAGCCTTTTCTTTTCCAGACTGAAGAGTCCCAGAGTTTTTTAGTCTTCTTATAAGACAGCGTCCACATCTTTAGTCATTTCAGTTGCCATTCTCTGCACCTTTTTTATTCCAACCCATCTTTTCTGAGATGCAGAAAACAAAGCTGTCCACAGGAAAAAAAAGAAAAAAAGCTAGGACCCCCCATCCTGCCTTTTTACTCTTCTCCATCATGAGCAATGATGATTTTGTCCCATCACTTAATTCCTATCCTTTAACCGCTTTCCAATATGTAAAAGAACATTTAATCTCATCCAATAACATCACAATTTATTTAATAAACTTTGGTGTTTGTCAAAGACTTTCTAAAACCCAAATATAATACACTGTCAGGATCCTCCTTAACTGTACTGTTTAGTAACACCCTCACAGCACTCCAGCAAGTTAGTAAAACAGGGTTTCCCCTACAGATTCTGTGCTTTTTTAGCATAGACTCTACCATCTTACTAGAGATGCAAATCGTTGTTTTGTAGTTTCCAGGATCCACCATTGTAATGAAAGACAATTATTTAATGTTGTGATGGGTTGACCCTGGCTGGACGCCAGGTGCCCACCAAAGCCGCTCTATCACTCCCCCTCCTCAGTTGGA
>JANZLQ010000044.1:8324179-8359568 GCA_026212715.1 Elanus axillaris | reverse complement strand
ATACTGAACTCAAAACACAGCACTGTACCAGCTACTAGGAAGACACTTAACTCTATCCCAGCTGAAACCAGGATAATGTTTCTTAATTAACTGTTGCTCTTCTGCTCATTCATTGTCAGTCTTTTCAGGCTATGTGAAATCTGTTTATCTGGGCGTACTGAATTCTGACTTGTCTTACAATGAGAAAGACTAAGCATGAGGGATAAAATATCTCTCACCCCAGGAGTTCCCCAACTCTTTCTTTTAATGCTGGATAACTCTGCTATTGGTCATTACATTTCAAGAGCCTTACATATCACTTAACAGACAAAAACCTAGTTTGAATGTCTCTGTTGCATGGCAATGCAGGTAAAATTTGGCATTGTTGTAGTAGCAAGAGGAAGAGTGGTAACTGAAACAGAAACTTTGTACTGAGCAATGCTTGCAATTGCTGGTTTTGTCCAGATTGTACTGCCCGCTTTGTGTTCCTTAATCCTTTGGTGAAAGGCACTAGAGATTTACAGATTTGTTCTCCTCCAGCTATGATACTCTCCAAGTATGTGGCACAGAGCAGCATATTCTACTTTGCTGTTGACCCAGGACAGGGTGAAGGTTGTAGCACAAGCAGCACAGAAGTGTGCACATTCCAGTGATCCACTCAAAGGAAGCCAGCAAACCAGCTCAGCGCTTTCTAATTGCTTAATAGTAGCCATGATGCACTTCCTCCCAGACTTTAACATGCAGCTGGCTGATAAGCCATCCAAAAATCTAGAGCAGGAGGGAAACTACTGCATCAGCATATTGTAAGCACCATAGGAGGCCTACAGGCATGGACCAAAAGATCAGGACAGGGGCATAACAGACAAAAGCATTCTGCAGTGGGAGATTCTCAAGCTCTCTGGTACAGAGACATCAGACAGTACTGATGTCATTTGCCATGGCTGCCTTGCAAACCCGGGCTTTGGGGTCTGGCAGCCTACAACGTGGCAGGGATTTCAGGCAGCACTCCCCCTCTGAGGGGTGCCCTTCACTCAACTATCATAAATGGTGCTTGTCCCTATGGTTAAAATGTGCAGACAAGAATCTGATACATGCTTTAAAATCCAAGCCATTTACTTCAGATTATCAATCATGACACACAATTTCTATCACCTCTCCACATTTGAGAGGATCACCACTCACTAATGAGTGGTGATCAGTCAATTAGTTTTTGGTAGACATTCTTTTCTATCAATAGCTTCTGAACATAGCAAAGATTTTGGAAATGGAAGCTCTTGCAGGGTATACCTGTGCCATTTTGGTATTTCACGTCATGTCTACCTCTAAAAGGTTGTTATAATGTGCAGATTAGACATCAGGGACTGAGCAAAACGCCGTTAGCTCAGTCATGCAAAACTGAAGATCAGCAGTGCCTAAAGAATGATAACTTGTTTGTCACATTGGGACAAAAATCACTGAATGCCGTACCAAATGATGCAGATGGTGAACCTATTAAAATTTATTGCTTGATATTCAGCCAATTTCTTCTATTCTGGATGTAAATTGACATGATAATCAAATACTATAAATAAATTAGAGTGCACTGTAGTACATACAGCATGATATATTAAAATTTCAAATAAGATACCATATAATAGCTGCTGCTTTATGATTTCAAAACTTAGAAAAAAGTTACTTTTATTGGCATGTTACTGAAAGTATTAGCTAGATACCTTTAAAATAAAACCAAAAATCCCACAAAAATTCAGAAGGCATACATCCCATAACAGAGATTATTTTTACTAGCATGAAACTAGCAGCAAATTTGTTCACTGTGTTTGAAATTTGCACAATGAAAATTCAGACTTTCCCTAACTAATGTGTTGTCAATGCATAACTGATCTGGTTTGATTTGGGTCAAGACTTGCAAAAACAATCAATCATTATGGAATGCCTATGCCTCTCCAGCTGAATACACTGCTTCCAGAGTGCTGAATATATGTTTTAAAGAATAACAGTCATGATCATTACCAAATTCTCCTTCCTCCCCCCTCCTCAAGTAACTTTTTGTGCACAGAAAGAATGGAAGCTCCATTTCAAATATATTTATGACACCTCTGAAGCACATCTGTCCCTTCGTGATTCCTGTTATATTAATCTTTCTATGTGTAGAGATATTACTGAAAGATGTTGTCAGTGATAAGGTTAAAAACTGAAAAATTTGCTGTTGTAAGAGTAAGCACAATTTGGCCTGATTCCTATATCGAACTCTCTTTTCTAGGCTGGAAAAGCATTCTAGTCAACAGTATTTAGCACATGCTTTAATCTGTCACTATCTACTTTTGAAACTGTTCACTATAACTTTACAAAGAAACCGGTTTTAACTGCCATAAGAAGAAACAAAGCTCCATAGAACCACATATAAAGCATCCTGTATTTCTATGCCAGATTTTGGCAAGACAAGCACTTACGCATTCAGAAACATGCAAAACAAAGAATCTGCTGATGCTGATGACATGCCTGTTGTGCCTATGGGTGGATATACAGCAGGCAAAAAGGTTGTTAGAATGGGGAAATCTCTTAATACAAGTCAAGACTACAAACTAATGCAAAAATAATGATTAAATAAGAGCTTTCCCAGCCAAAACCCACTAAGAAAACCCAGATGAAATACCTGATTTTTGGTGTTATTTTTATCTGCCTTTCCTCTGCTGTCTCCTCCTTTCTTGAACCAATAAGATCAAGGAAAATGGACCCTGTTGTCCTCTACGGCCCAAAAGATTATGCCCCTGCTCTTTTCTGTGAAAACTGTTCAGTTTCTGAGGAGCTGGATAAATCCAAGACAGAGCAGAAGAGGTATTTATGTTCTAATACTATTGAAATAATGTCCTCATGCTGCATAACACCTCATCCAAGTACCTGCTGACAAGGTTCCCCAGTTGGAATAGATTGCATATAGCCACATTGCCTAGAAGAACACACAAGAAACCCCCCCAGAATCTGGCATCAGTGATTTAGATGACTACATACTCTGTTCCATGACAGCTATTTACGATAATCAGCATTACTGAGCTTTACTAATGAAGTGTTGCAAACTGTATTCCAAATCCAAACAGGATGCATTTCTGCTTTTTCATCCCAAACAAACATAGGGAGTGTAATGCATAATAGGAAGGATTAGGCATTCAGCAATTTACACTAAAATCCCGTTTGCTTATCAAGGAAAAAGTCCTGAAGAACTGGCTTGCATACCTTGGTTGTTTTTTTCTTTTAAGCTGTCATTTAATATTTCAGCAGTAACAGGGAGCTACTACGTGGTATTTTCTAACTGGTAACAAAAACTAAGTATTTTTTCACTTGCTTCTGTATTCAGGGGACAAAGAGAGTATTTGGGCACTGTTTTTCTAAACAAGCCACAATACAGAACATTACTGTCCTGGCAGAACACAAACAGAGAGAGAGGTGGAAAAACTTCGCCTTAGACAGCATTATTCAGAAACCTTGTTAGTCCTGAAATTCTTGATTTGATGCTTCTCAGATGGAATGTGTTATCTAAAAGTCAGTTATTTTCAACTGAGAAATTTGTTTCACGAGGGAAACTAAAGAGATCCCTTGCTTTCATTCCAATCCTGTTTCTCCTACTAGAGTAATACTTAGTTGCATTGTCCTCATAGATAACTTGGAGGGAGATGGATGGACAAACTTCTATACCCAATATATGGACCCAAGATCACTACTTCCATTTTGTCCCTCTCTTTTCTTCAGCTTGTTCCATTCTGCATCTTTAAAGACCCCTTTCAGGAGAAATGGAGGCAATCTGAAGTCTGGTATTTACTAATTAAAGAAAGGCAAACCTCAGTAACTATTAACAAGAAAAAAAGAAAGCATTAAGGAAGCAGCATTTTTTTCTTTTGGAGTTAGCAAATGAAAATAAAAGTTGCATTCAGATGTATATACAACAGGTATAAGAAACAATGACACTAGTCACGAACTCTAGATTCTGCTAAAAGTTAACAGCTCGGTTAATGATAGTGGGGTCAAAATTTCACCCTGCATGTCACATTCATTTATATGTGAAGAGTACTCAGAAGCTCTAGCCAGAATTGGGTTTCCTGACACAGAAACATATTCTGGAGAAACCTTTAACCTCTCCATACTGGAAGCAGAGTATATCGTTAGCATTACATGTTGCTTGGTGCATCCAGACCTGAAAGTAAAACTTACTCTTTGGTCATGCCTTTTATAGCGTTAACACACTAGAATGTATACACTGTAATTAATCCATCAAAACAGATGTTCCCCCAGATACACTTTTGCATACAAAGTTTTCATGACAGAAAAGACAACAACAAACCTCTTGTTAAGTGGCGTGACTCATGAATTGTTCAAGGATTTTTTACTCCAAAGAAGGGCAACTGATGGACTGTGTAAAACAGAAGTAAAATTCTGCTGCTAAAGCAGTATCCGTTTTGATTTTTTTCTTGGGAGGGGACGTGTGATATAAAAAACCAAACAAACAAACCAGTAATCTCATGAGACTTGCAAACCTTTTGAGTTACTGGTCAGATATAAAATCTTCCCTTTCAAAGTATGCCAAGGCATTAACTTACATTCTCAGGGTGAAAGAACCCAGGAACAAGACATGTTCATGCAAAATAAAGAAAACAGAAAAAAAAGTGACTCATGAATACTGCATAAAAACACAGGGAAAAAACCCCCAACCATCAATTTAGGTAAAAGAGGTCACTGTCCACTTGGTTCTGAGGTGAATCCTCTAGTCCATCACTTTTGCACAACCAAATATTCAAAGGAGTGCAATCTCTCTCTGGATGCCAATTTTCACAAAATCCTAAGCATTCAATTTTTAAGAGACTTCTGTCACCCCATTTCTATCTTCCCTGCTCCCTCTTTTCTAATTTGGCTGAAAACAGACAAAGTTGGTTATTAGATTTGAGTCAGACCAACCGATAGTTATACACAGCATCCTTAAGTAAAGCTACTTTCTTGGAAAACAAAACTGAGATGTGCAAACACCCATAAATGATCACAGATTGCCATCTGTTTCTAATGTAGCATTCAGAGTGAAATAAAAGAATCCACACAGAAAGAAAAGATTTCCAGGATGTAAGAGGTGTCTTTCCTTTTCCTAAATGAGCTACATGCAGATATGATTTGAGGAAGAGATCTGAGATATAAAATGAGACATTGACTGAGTCAAATTGGTCATAGGACAAGAAAAAGTGGACTGTGGAAACTGGAAATTAAGTCTGCCTCAACTTTCATGTGAGAAAAGTGTTGTCAAAACCACACCAAAAACTTCACAATTCTTTCAGTGCCTCCTGTGCCTTCTCTCACAGGGAACCTTGCTTTGTGAGCACTCTCTCTGATGGGAGTGACCATGTGAACAGTCAAACAACATATATTCACTATGAAAGTAATGCCCATTACCTGGTATGCTGAACATCCTATGGGATGGAGAACGTGACAGAAACCAGCAGTAGTAATCCTGTTTTCTCAGGAAAAGAAAAATGAGAGGTAGGCGTTTTGCAAAACTATATGATTTTGCCAGAGAGAACAAAAACTGTTGCACAGTGGCCAGAGATAAGCATTTTTCGTGAAATCTAAATTCTGACACTGGTTTACTAGGCCAAAGGCAAGCTACTAACTTTTCATGTTCAGAGAGTGACAACGCCCACTTGCCTTTGAAAGCACATGAAGGTTCATATTGGGAAGCTGCTGAGAAAGAAATTATGCAGTTCTTGTGTCACTTGTATAAAGCGAAAACAGAGCCTTCTCCCTTGACTTCAATGGAGGTAGGACAGTACTCATGGCCCTAAGTAATTCCTTTTACAGCTGTTTGTGGACTAAAATGAATAGATGGCCTTTGCCTGAGAACAGTGGTCCAGAAGCTCCACTGAAAGCCATTTGTTAATAAGCAGAGGTTAGGCCTATGTGAGGTAAAGGAGATCCATAGGGTTTTTTTCTGCAGAAAATACATCCTTCCTCAGGGGAAAAAAAAACAGAGAGGGAGTTAATGAGTCTCTTGGTCTTGACTGAGTGTCAAGAACCACAGAAGAGACTGTATTAACTGATCAAGTGGGCTTTCAGTTCAGCTAGGTTCCACAACGCAATATTGGGCATGTCCTCCACAGACGGTTCCAAAACTTATCTTTACTGGAGAAAAGGAGACCTATAATTGACCACAGGAGCAGTTTTGTGAACATTCTGTAATTGTAAAGCAAACTTGCTGAGAGAAAAACAAGTTTTAATGACACAGGGCTAAAATTAAATAGTAGTTCCTAATTCTAAAATATTACATGAAGACATAAAATACAAGAACATGAAAAGCAATAGCAAATTAGAACTAGAAAAAAAAAAAAGAACAAAAAAGAAGGAGGGTACTGCTGCAGTGTGGAACCAAAGTTTAGAGCCATAACAGAAGCAAGCAAGAGGCAGATTTAAACAGGTAAAGAGCAGACTTGGTCTGTTATTAAACTTTGAAATTTACAGTGGGCATGTTGAGTCATGTTTAATCTTTCTACTTTGAAATCTGGCTTTGGCTCCCCCTCTCATTCTAGGCTTCCCATTTGGCTGACTTCTTTATAACATTTTATATAAAAAATGTGTAGGATTTAAATATATAAGGCAAAACTACCCTGAGTTTACATTATACTTTTAAAAATTGTATTTGGTTTGCGTGGCAAGGTTTTGGTAGCAGAGGTACTAAAGGGGTGGCTTCTGTGAGAAGCTGCTAGAAGTTTCCCCTATGTCTGATAGAGCCAATGCCAGCTGGCTCCAAGGCAGATCTGCTGCTGGCCAAGGCCAAGCCAACCAGCAACAGTGGTAGTGCCTCTGTGATAACATATTTAAATAGGGGAAAAAAATGGCTGTGCAACAGCAGCCAGAAGAGTGAGAAAATGCAAAACACTGCTGCAGACCCCCACATTAGTGAAGAAGGAAGGGGAGGAGGTGCTCCAGGGACCAGAGCAGAGATTCCCCTGCAGCCTGTGGGCAAGACCATGGTGAGGCAGGTTGTCCTCCTGCAGCCCAGGGAGGTCCACGGTGGAGCAGATCTCCACCTGCAGCTCATGGAGGACCCCATGCTGGAGCAGGTGGATGCCTGAAGGAGGCTGTGACCCTATGGGAAGCCCACGCTGGAGCAGGCTCCTGGCAGGACCTGCAGACCTGTAGAGAGGGAAGCCCACGCTGGAGCAGGTTTTCTGGCAGGACTTGTGACCCTGCAGGGGACCCACGCTGGAGCAGTGTGCTCCTGAAGGACTGCACCCCGTGAAATGGACCCACATTGGAGCAGTTCGTGAAGAACTGCAGCCCATGAAAGGGACTTCACTCTGGAGCAGGGGAAGAGTGTGAGGAGTCCTGCCCTGAGGAGGAAGGAGCAGCAGAGACAACATGTGATGAACTGACCATAACCCCCATTCCCTATCCCTCTGCACTCTTGGGGGGAGGAGGCAGACAATATTGGGAGTGAAGTTGTGTAGGGGAAGAAAGGCGGGGTCAGGGAAGGTGTTTTAAGAATTATTTTTTATTTTTTATTTCTCATTACACTACTCTAATTTAATTGGTAATAAATTAAACTAATTTCCATGAGTTGAGTCTGTTGTGCTCATAACAGTAATTGGCGAGTGATCTCTCCCTGTCCTTATCTCACCCCACAAGCCTTTCATTATATTTTTCTTCTCCCTTCCAGCTGAGGACGGGTAGGGATAAAGTGGCTTAATGGATACCTGGCATCCAGCCAAGGTCAAATCACCACAAATATCTTCCAGATATTTCTACGTGTAGTTGTGGGGTATTTTACTATAAAAATTCCAACGTTTTTTCCCCAGTTGTATGACTTTGAATATAATTCTTGCACTTTCTCCCTCCATTATTAGAATCTAGGTTTCATAGTCGAGATAGACCTCACCCTGTGAAGAACAGCAGGAACCTGCTGGCAGGTGGCTTCTGGACATCTACTGATCTCCAGTTGTCCAACAGCATGTAAAACAGTTCACTGTAATGTTCCCACTACAATGTTCCTTTTATTTTTCCATCTTCAAAACTATTTCTGCCATCTCTCCCTTTCTCTGCAATCCTTTGCTGCACATACATGCAATCTTCTATATGTCTAGCACTCATTCGTTCACCTCCCAGACACTTTTGGGCAATCCCTTCAGCATGCTCCCAACATTTGGGTCTACTCAATAGACAGTAGGATTGTCTGCTACTCTCAGCCTGTGTAATTGTGCCTGTGTTTATTGGCAAAGCAGCAATCTAAATGCAGCATGGGGTCTGCTATTGCCTCAAGACTTGGGTCTAAAGCAATCCTGCTATTCATCCAGCATCTCAATGTGTACTAAAATCTAGTTGATGTACATCTTGAAGCATTTGCAGATTTTCTTTGAAATGATACTGCACATATCTTCCAGATTTCCTATATGTCCCTCCAGTGTAGCAAAGAAAGGTGTACTGTTGATTTAAAAAAACATATATTAAATAATCAAATGACATCAATGCAAAGTCTTTAAACCCCTCAGTCCACAAATTCTGTTTACTTATGAAAAAAATGAAGGTAATTGCTTTTTATAGTTGGCCAAAGGGGTCTGTTTACACTCCATGTTACCACCTGCAACACATATCAGATACCTCTGTGGGCGATTTGAATGACCGTTACCTTTTTAGGAGATATAAACCAAGTTTTACTAGAGCAGTTCAGTCAGTTTAATTCCTGAAAACTATATCCCTCTAGAGATTCCTCAAAATACTGCTGGAAAATGAGGTTTAAGTGTTTATGATATACTTTTCTCCAGAATACACCTCTGATTGAAATTTAGTTGTCATTCCAGAATGTGAAAGCAAGAGACTTCAGGATTGCTTTTCATTTGATACAAGATCTAAGACAATAGAGGAAAAGGGCTGATGGGACAGGCCTCTAGAAAAGATGGGGTTTTTTTAGGTGTGTGGGGCACAACAGAGACATTAATAAAGCACAATCACTTCTACAAAATACATAGATCTGCTGAAATGAGAAAAAAAAGCCACGTTCTAATAAACGCCTTGAAGAAATAGTCCCCCTCCCCTAGGATAATCCTTACAGACTAGTGGAAAGCTGTTCTCTGTTCTTTGCTTGGTGTTGGTTAGAAGAATTCACGGGGATGTGCCAAAAGTTCAGCACTTTTGACCCACATTTCTCATGCATTCATCTTTTAAAAGACTGCATAAATTTGGCTCTCTGCTGTTGAATTTCAAATAGCCAAAAATACCGGTTCCAGTCCATTTGCATAGCCTCAGGCGCCATTGCTATCACTGCTTGTGTGAGAGCAAGTGCTGAATGAAGAAGCCTTCAGTCTCATTAGGTTACTGCCTGGAATATTACTTCTGAATAAAAAGAATAAGGGTTTGTTTTGGGAGTCATTAGTTTCAGGTCCCACCTAAGAACAGCAGCCTGAGAAGAAACAGTTTGCCAGACCAGAAGGGTAAGAGGCTGGGATATCTGGTCACTTAATTGGGACAGTTCCACACACACTGGTATACTAGGAAAAAAAAAAACCCCACACCTGCTTCAGGTTATTACCTCCAGGCTCCTTGTGCTATTACTTTTTTTTTTTCCCCCACTGCATTTGCATCTCTCCTTTTGATCTACTTTTCCAGATAAGAATTGTACCTGGGTGACAAGTAACAGACTACCAAAACTCTTCTTCCAGGCAGGCTGAGAATGGTCAGTGTTTTAATTCAGATGAAGACTCCCATTCTGTACATTCATTATTAACCAATTAAAAGCTAATCATCATGCTCTCTGTAGTGGTGAGTGATACCAAACTAAGTAACTTCTGTATGGCAAAATTAAAAGAGCAAAAAATATTTACTGGAGTGTTGAACGTCATAGCTGTCTAATAAAGAATTTGTGACTACATAAGATTGGAAAAGAAATGGTATATTCTGAAGCTGTTTTCATCCATTAGCTTAAAGTCAGAAAGAATAAAAGCAAATGTTTCAAAGATTAATTTAGAAATCTAATGTGTAATGAATAAACACAAGTGACACTTCCCCCCTTATCCTTCCCTTATAACTTTTAGATTGAGTTCATTCTCTAGCTTCATAGGAACCCCAGTGCAAAGTTATTTTTCTTTTTTGTTTTTGAGCCTGGTGTCCAACTCAAGGATTATAATTTTTTTTTTTGACACAAATAATCAATTTCACCATTTCAGGAATTTTTCTTAATGCAATCGTCCTTTTCATTTCAGACAGGTGAGAAACACCCAGATAGCTTCCTATATTTATTAATAAGTAAAATAAGCATCCTGATTATTAACTTCACTACATCACTACCCTCATCCCCTTTTTTTAAAGCTTTCTAGTGATATCAAAAGATAGTGGGCTTGCAATATCAGTGACTTGGATCATTCTTAGAGCAGATGTAAACTCAGATTCCTCCATAAGCCCAAGAAATTATTGGTTGACTGTTTTTGAAGGTGAGAATTTCAAGGAAGGTAGTATGCAGGTACTAATGATGAAAAATAGGTATAGTAAAGCAAGAGAGATAAGATTCATCTGATTCCATTGGAAAAATCATTCCACCTCACTTGCAACATCAGGACCTGCTGGAATGCATTACATAAAAATTTATTTGCAAAACCCTGGGCTTGTTTAGCATTTCAGTGTCTGTTTGATCTTTGGTAGAGAAACAAGGTAATAAAAACTGCTTGCGACTGCAAACCCTGTATGACATAAGAGACATTTTCTTTCCCCAGATTTTGGATGAACTAAGTAGCTGAGAAGACAAAAGCAATACTTTTTTTTCCTCCAGAAAGAGGAGTCTACACTAATAGTTGGTTATTTAGTCCATGTTTATAATCTCAGATGATGATGGTTCTGCAGTCTTTTCCCAAGATATATATACAGCAGTAAAACAAAATGTAAAATTCCCTGTAATTTAATTTGTTTTCTTCACAGATTAAGTCAATTACTTTTGTTCTGCTGTCACTGGCAGAGAGCAACCATTTTTACCTACTTTTCAAAAGCAAAAGCTTCAAAGAGCTCACGTTTCCTTAAAAAACAAAGCACCCCCTCAAAATATCTGTAGGCAGTTCCATATTGCTTTGATATTTCTGTCTAGAGTGGAAGACACTGAATTCTAGAAACCTTAATTCATAGATTGTCTTCCATCTTTAATTTTATTGTAAATGTAATTGCTTTTTAAGACGTTAGATGAAAAATAAAACCTCGGTGTTTCAGCTAGGGATTAAGTCCTGCCCTACGGAGCTGAATAATTATCTTGCCCATTTTCTGTATCACACGTCTTTTACAGCTGCACTCCAACAGAAATGTAATGTTCTTCATGCAACATTATTTTGTCAAAAGAGTTACAAAATTTCTGAAAAAGGTGATTAATCTAGAAATGCTCTACAGGAGTATCTTTAATTCAGCTAATATTTCCATGGGACAAGGCAATAGTTGAAACCATAGGTGCAAGATGAATGGCTTTGACTATGTTCAACGAATAGAAATGAAAGACTAGTTAGTCTCAACACTGCTACTTAGTATATGCCCTAATGAAACTGGCTAAAGGCACATCAGTTCTAGCTGCCACCTGTCAAGCAGCACATTTTACTTGAAAAGTACCATGGGTCTTCTACTAAAAGGAATGTTCAGTGAAAGGCTTTTTTTCAGGATATGTTTCAAGTCAGAATTGAATCAGCTTGTGAAAAAAGTTTTCTAACTACCTAAAAATTCTACATTTCAGCCAGCTCTATTGTTAATTCGTACCCCAAGATTTTTTGCAACTTTTAATCTCTTGCCTAAACGCAGTCTTGAAACACACACACTCACACAAACCTCGAAGCAATTTTATGACACATTAGTACTCAAAATACACCTTCATTAACTTCTTAACTGTGAACATAATAGTTAAGGCAGAGACACAGCATCCCTTTTGCCACATAATACGGGTAATGAGAACAGAAAGATTTGGAGAAGACAGCCAGGGAGTATAATTCTTTCACAGATTAAGGCTATAGACACATCTGAAGTTCTCTGGTTTAGGTTGTCTCCTGGGGTGATAATACTTGAACTGAAGAATAATGGATTTTTCTACTCATTCGATTAACTGGAGAAACAAAGTGAAAGAGTAAAAATGTGTCTGGATTATAGCCAGGTAAATAAAAGCATAACTTTACAGTTTAAGCAAGGAAAAAAAAAAAAGAAGAGGGAAATATTAGACTTGAACTTAGTTTAATATGAGAGTTTTGAAACATGTTATTTTGAAAATACTACTTTTGTTTAAAATTACTTGTTATAAAAACCCAACTTCTAGCACTCAGTCTAGTTATAAAGTTATCTTTCAGCAGTAATTGAACTATAAGATTTTTAAATTTCTGAGTTTGAAAAAAGCTCTGCAATACAAGAAATGCAACTTAGAATGCTCAGATGTATAGCGACTGTATGTGTTATTTCTGCATTAAAGCACTAAAAACCCCCCAAAATCTTACAGGGATACAGGCTTTCTTTATTTAGGGTTAAATTCAGTAATCTTTTGTTTCTGTGACCAAAAAGGTGATGACAACATTAGTGAAGGTTCATCTGACATCCACACATCAGCTTTCCCTGTGACAGAAGAACCATACAAAGCTTGCAGTCATTTAGTGAGTATGCAGAGGTACTCAGCTTCTCTGTTAGAAGCCCCTCCTACAGCTCAACTCAAGATGCATTAATCAGACAATCTAGATTTTGGTGCTAGTATAAGTGCAATTGTTGTGGGATGGAATCCAAAACAGTTATGTGTACGAGAGAAAGAAAGTGGGGGGTGTATCTGAGCTGGCCTGTTAAAAGCTAGCAGAAAGCCATTTTCTTGATGAGGTTTATGTTATTTGCATTTCTACACTTTCACTAGAGGAAGGCAATTTTCAAACTGTTAAATCAACTGCATGGACTATCTGAATTTCAACTTTTGTTATAACTAGCCATGATATTATTTTGCTAGTTTGAAGGTGTGTTGAGGACAAGACTTGCATAGATAATATAATGACAATTTCCCCATTAATCCTTCCTGGTTTTCAATATATTATGAGGAATAATAATAAATGAATCCAAATCAACAATTTCCAATTAAAAAGGCAAATTTCTAAAGAATGAAGTAACTTCATTTCCTTTTGTTTTAGCCAAAGTGATGAAATCTGACCCAGTAAATTCTGCTAAGAGCTTCTGAATTATAATAGATGACCTTAGATCCTGTACATATACCATAGATCTCAAAGAGGCTTAAACAACCTCTAAAACTCTTAGCCTGCTCCAATGATCACAAGCTGTCTACCAATTAACTACACAGTATAACAGTCAACACTAGAGACTGCCCTGAGACACTGCTACATCCCTACAAATGTTAAACAGATATCTCATACTCCTTTAAAGGAAAACCAGCTGAAGGTATAGTACTAGCCAACAGTTAAGGTGTAAAAGTTTAAAAATTTTATTTCTAGAGCTTTTTTTTCTCCATGACTTTTTGTCCCCCACCCTGTTCTCTACTTACTTCGTTTTTCCAATTCTCTCTGCTCTCTCAAAATAATGAAATAAATCTATTTATATACAGATCTACTAAATAGTACATTAAAAACTAAGACTACAAGCTGATTTTCTTAGGTGGATGTATTCAGATATTGAATTCACCCCAGTTATATTTAGAAAACGGCTACATCAGCAGAGTAGAGGAAAGATTTCTGACTCAGTAGAGAAGAGCTGTAACATTGAATTTATTAAATTGGGTCCACAGTGTCTTGGTTCACTCGCCTGTAAAGGATTAAGTAAGCCTCCAGGGGAGCATTTATGATAAAGTGCATAATGTTGGAGAGATGCAGGTGATACATAATTCTCACAGTCTTCAGGGAAGTGTCTCAGCTGTTGACTGACCTAAGTGAAGGCAGAGAAAAGGGAATAAGATAAAGAGGAATGCATCTTGTACTAACTCACCCCCAAACACAGATGAAGAGCATCTAAGATTTCACTTTGTGACATTTTTGGTTTTATACAGGATTTCTATCCTCATTGTTGCTCTATCTTTAAAGTTTTTTTTTTATATAAAAAAAGGCATACAAGATAAACATTGCTGACTCTGCAAGGCAGAGCACCCTCTTTTGCTTTTCATATACACCAGGAGAGATTACTGACCACATCTGACTGAATTTTGCCACCTTATATCACAACTTTGCAGCAAGATTTCCCATCTATTATTGGAAGATTGAGCTAAACAGTTCTGAGTAAATTAAATTATATCAGACCTGGTAAGTATTACTTCACAAAGTTCTCTAACAGTCTTAAAAAGTTAACAAATTGTTTCCCCTATAGTTGCATAAATATGAACTTTTTAGGAAAACAAACCAACCAACCTAAGAAATCAAAACAATGAAACGTCATTTAAATGCATAGCTTTGCTTAACACAGCTGAAAATAGCCGGACTGATATCAGTGGAACAATGAACAGATGCAGAAACCCAAATTATGGTCAAGCCATCTTTGCACTATCTGAAACATTACCCCTGACCTAAGGTGATCACTTCTTCCTCAGCACAGCTGATTAGATGCTCTTACAAGACCTTGCTGTCCTAAAGTCGTGGTTGAGGCTATGAGCCAGGGAAGCAGTCAGTGATAATTGCAGCTTTTATTAGTATGAACATATATTTAATAGGCAACAGGATATGTCTGCAAGACAAATGATGTCAGTTTATGAAGGATAATAATAATGGCTAGTCACTTGGGATTCATAGCCTGCACATTTGAGTTAGATACGTGCATAGCATCAGACTACACGGATTGGACAGTCTGCATTCAGGACAGACTCTAGCTGAAAAGCTATGTTTCTAGATCTTAAATCAAGTCATTGCCCCTTTAGTCAAGGTGATAAGTGTTCATCACAGATAAAAGAAGATCTAATTAAAGATTAGTGAGAACAGGGTTATTTCTCACCTTACAAGGAAGCCATGAGTCACTCAGCCAGGTGAGCCGAGAGCCACTGCATGAGAGAGTGCACTGCCAACAGTGATGAGACAGGCGCTATGATTATTTTTGGAAACTGATCATTGCCAAGGAAAAATAAGCAGGCCAAGTTTGGGATTGGCACAACAAATGAAACAAGAAGTGTTATTATGCACTGAATCCCCCTTACTTTCTAATCTCCCAACTTTTACCAGAGACCTGCAAACACCACCAGAAAACATCAAGAAACAATCCCTTGTGGAGAGCTCCAATCTCTACCTTCCCCCCCCCCCAAACGTCTGATCTACAACCACACACAGCAGGTCCTACACAGATACTAAGTATAAGAAATGGGATCACAAAAAAGAGCATGTAGTATTAATGCACTCTGAGGTATTTTACAATGAAAACAAATAAATACCTCAACTGTCACACAAATTCTGAATGTCAATCTACAGGATCTAGATCTCCTTTACACTGTCTAGGAAAGAGTGTATGTCCAAAACAGGCATAGTCCAAATGAAGTTGGTCTCAGGGGCTTCATCTACCCTCATTAATGGAAGAGGATGTTCCTCAACCAAGTTAATAACTTATGAACTAACTTAACAGCAATATATCTGATCCACACAATAAAAGATTATACACTAGAACTGCAGGAGCTCAATCAAGATATGTGTAGAATACAGAGAGGTTATCAATTAATAACTCTGGGACTCCATAACTTTCAAGAGCAAAAGTGGTTAAGACATACAGGACAAGAACACTTAAGTAAAAGATTAACTTTCAAAATGCATTTCACAGGGTCAGGAGCACTCTTTCCTTTCACCATGAGTAGATTAGTATTGTCTTTAACCTAACCAATTGTGTGCTATTTGCTTCCCCGATAGCCTTGCATGCTCATTAGCACAAAATCGATTCTCTGTTCTGGCCTCTGTTATTCAATCACTTGTCAGCGTAATCTCAGGAGAACAAGTAATCGTTGTGGCTGAAAGGGTCAAGCTTGTCTGCTTGGTATATTTAAACATGCCCCTTGCAAGTACTGTCTTCAAGATATTCTCTCTTATGAGGTGCTGGATTATCATTACAAAGGCCTGCTTCACAATCTGCTGGTAAATACTCTTTATGTATTGAAGTTCTAGAAAGAAACAGACGTAAGTCTGGGTGGGGCTTGAGGACTTTTTTGGTTTAGGTATTGATAGAGGGTTTTTTCCCCCCTCTTTTTTTCCAAAAATAACCTGGTCAACAGGAATGTTCATACACAGATCCCTTCAGAGTCTATTCTACCAAAGTCATATGGTATTCACAGGGGTTAAATAGCAGGATGGAATCACAACAGTGCACCATAATTTCTGCAACATTGCTCTCCCAGTTGACAGGAAGGATTAAGAATAGCAAAACATTTAACTTCTAAACAGGGAAGCAGGAAGTTCAACAACTGTATTATATAATTAATAGGTGTCCTTTTCAGTTTGACACTGGCAATTTAAATATGTACCAGGAGTTACATGAAATTTTAAATGTTTCAGGAACTTTTTTTTATGGTTCAACCTTGAATAAGAAAAGGGTTCTGTATAAGCAACACCTAGTCTATGTTTAGAAAGTCAAACACAGAATCAAAGTCAGGAAACTGGGGAGTGCTAGCTCCTCTCCCCAACCCCACCTTCTCTCCGAAACCCAAACCTTAGATGCTACAGTGTATTGCCTGGATACACCCATTTCCATGAGGCAGGAAGACAGGGATTTATCTTTCATAACTCTTGGTGTTTCCATGTATATTAATAATAAAAAAGACAAAGAAGATCACAGGAACAAGGAAAAATCCTCCTTATATGTACACAAATGGAAAAATGAAGTTTACTAATCCAAATGACAAGCTGCCAAAGGCAAATGTCAGAGTTCACAGTAAATCTAATCCAAAACTTTCATAAATTCTATTCAAATGGATTGTTTCATGTCAAGAGAACTTTGTCTCACTAATTCCCAAGTTCTTTAAAGGTTAAGTGATGTCCTATATTATAGCAATTCTATATCAATTTAATGCATTTTTGCTTTTCCCCTTCAAAAAGTGATCAGATCACATAATCTTTAAGCGTTAGAAGAATCCATTTTAGATGTAATTTTCCTATATAGTCTTTTAATCTTGTTCTTATCACTGCAATCCTCCTATGATTTACCATATAAACCCATACTAATTAGCAAAGGCTCTGTATAATACTCAGACATTTTGGCTGCTTAGATTTGTCCTTCTGTAATTAACTGTTAGTGCCTTAGGTAAAAGGAAGAAGATATTCACTCCCCAGGAACAGTTTAGCACTGCCCAGAGGATTTTCACTTCATAGTTTGTTGTCCTTGACTAACTAAACGGGGTATTTGAGTTTTTCCACACAGGTCTATGGAACTAAACCAATGGCCATTACATATAGACATTCTTTTCTTTTCTGTGACCCAAACAATCAGATGCTGGTCACCCTTCTGTGTGACCTATGCAGACAGACCATTCTGTATGTGACAAGTAATATCAGACTGACCAGATCTGGCAGCTCCCTGACATATATATGGCGAAGCTTTACTCTTCCTGACCCTTTTAATCATGTCTGCTCCCAGCCATACAGTTTTACCTGACATTTACATGGCTGTGATGCCTTTCAACTGAGCTGATTCAACTCATTAACCCAGAAGAAAATTCTCTAATTTGCTTTGCTGGCTTAGTAAACTATGTCATATCATGGCAAGCTCTGATGAATACCTGAGCTGGTGGAACAGGGTGCTCAAGATTTTGAAGACACAACTACCATAATTTCAACTAAAAAAAATTACAAGAAAAACACACAAGCAAACAAACAAAGCCACCAGGTGTTTCTCATTGTATCATGGCAGATTCCTCAACCACAATAGATTGAGGAAGATAACAATCTATTGCTTTTTAATTTAGTGCATGCATATATACAATATAACTAGACACAACTCCTCTGGTTTCAGAATTTACAACTCATAACAATCAGTTTGGCTAAGGGTTCAAAAGGATCATCATCATAACCATCTAATGGAGGAAAATAAATAATAGAAATTTAGAAAAAACATATTAAATTATTTCCTTAACATGTAGAGGAAGTATTCCAAGGGCAAGCTGGTCAGAGCAGAAACTCCTCCTAGAGTGACTGCAGTTTAAGCAGATGTTCTCAAGACATATACGCAGAGTTCATAAACAGAGTAACACCTGGGCACCAGAACCAATTCACACCTACGTAATGACACTAGTACTGGGCTAAAACATGCCAGTTTTTATATACTAGGGTGGGAAATTTAGCTGAATTTTAACAAAGTTTTCAGTAGTACAAGATAGGTTTTTTGCATCCTCTACCACATTTGTCAAATAAACCCCTTGGAACTGCCTAATAGTCCACACAGTATTAATTAAGAATCCTATCTAAAGAATAGTACATCTAGAACCATAACTCTCTACCTGTTCAGTGCTAAACTGTCACAGAAGTTAGTCCCTTCAGCAAGATAGGAAGTTTTTATCCTTCAGCAGAATCTGCTCTTCTAAAATTAACTAATTAAATACAATTCTTATTAGCTTCTGAAAGGTGACAAGAAATTAGACAGGAAGGTAGCAAACATGGTATCATAGGCACCCTGAAATCATGATGAGTCTTACCTGGTTATCTGTTATTGCCAGGCAGAATGGGAGAAAAACCCAGTCTATCAACCTTGCAACCCTTTGCTTTATAGGCAGGTTTAATCAGACACAATCCTAATGATACTTTTCAGAATATTATTTATGTTGAATATTTCACATTTAGATCTTCCAAATAATAGGCCAAGCAAAACATTTAGAGCTTTGTAAATTGTTTCTGTCACCCAGAAAATTTATTTGGACAGGAAAGCCCTTACAGAGTTAGTGTTGAACAGCAAAGTTGGTAAAACACATCACTGAAGCCCTTGGTGTAAAGTCTGTGCCATGACACCAGATTATATCACTGTACAGTTATCACTCAGCTCTGATATTTCTATCACGGATCATTAGCCAGGTGGTAAGGAGACAAATGGCAGCATTTGCCACTTGACAGCTTGCACTGTTTTTATACCAAAAGCTTATTTTATCAACAAAGTACAAATAGTTCTACTTTCTTGATTCATATTATGCATGTTTATGACAATTCTGTAAAGACATTAAAGTAAAAATTTTAGTAGACAACAAATTACTTATGTACAATTTTCTCAAAGTTTAACATCCTAATGACAATTTATCTGCTATATATCAGCAATTTCCAGGTGTATTTTACTGTCCTTGAACTAAAGTCTAAAAGACTAAGACTAAAGACTTAGTACATTATTGCTAAACTTGAGACCATATGCACTTGGAAAGCATCCTCACAAAGCAGCAAACCTATCCCAAAAAGGGATCTGGTCTTCCCTTGTAATGAAGAGCAGACTGGGGAATTTCATGTGATGATGTAAAGACAATCTTTGCATCCATAGCAAAAGAAATCAAACTTTTGTAAAAGAAGAGTTTTAGAAAATCCAAGTCTCAGAGAACCTAAAAGACAGATTAGAAAGCATTGACTTAAAATAACATAATTTAGAATCCACAAAAATGGAAACAAAGTGCAAATTATCAAGAATCAAGCAAAGTTGGCCCATAAAAGACAATTAAGATAATTTCCAAAGATAAATTATTCTGATATCCTTACAGTGCCAAAAATAGATAAACCTGATCCATAGTATAGTCTTTGAAATGTTACAACAGCAGATGTAAACCTCTGAATGCAAGGAGTTTTGAGGGATGCTTCCTCCATTTCAAATGAGGAAAATGGATCATCAGTATTTTTCCTCTCCCTACAAGTGCATGCTATTGTCCTCCATTCTACCTACAAGGAGCCTTGCTAGTGAGGCAAAGGTCCACTGGTGCTCTTCTTCTCAACAGTGGCTAATAGCTCAGTGTAACAGAAATTTCTACAGTTTAACTAACTACCCATTACAGGAAGTAGCATTTAATTTTGTTCTGAATTGACTATCTATTACTTTGAGGACTCATGCTTTTACAGGGAAAGGAAATGCTTCTTCCTTCTCTGCTTCACCATCAGGTTGGTTTTTTTTGTTTGTTTCTTTCTTTCTTTCTCTCATTTTTCTCAGTCATACCCTTTAATACAGACCATGATGGCACTCTGCTGGGACATTTCTCCCCCATGAACACTGGTGATTGGTTTTTACCCTGTGCTTCTCCTTTTTTATCCAATCCTTTGTCCACTTGACTTCTCTGATATTGTGACAGCTTACCTAGAGATTCTTTGGTGAGAGACTTTGTAGCATATATTTTAGCACTTGAAACAGACTACCTCAGCAGGATCTTAAAGTCCACTTCCTTGCTGACAGCTCACAGAATATAAACATACTACTTTTTTTTTCTTTTGAGTCATGACTTCACTTTTCAAGTTTTGCTGACTTTCCCTTTCTTTCATACTCATCTCCATGTCCACTAATTCTACTTATGTGGCCAATATTGACACCAGACTTTAATAAATTCTAGTTGTCTAGATACCTTTAAAGTCTCACATAGACTGTGTGACACACTAGCCACTATTTGTCATCTTTCCTCACACTTTTTCAACAACAGGTTGCATACTATTCAATAGCTCAGCTCTCCCATTCTTAATTTCTTTTTGAATTTATGGATTAATATCATTTCATCACAATAATGTAGGTAGATGAATTTGTACTTGTACTTATACTGTTAGGAACAAAACATCTGCCAGAGAAGTGAGACCTAGGGTCCACCTGAATCAATAATAGATGGTAAAGAACATAAATAATGACGCAATAAAGGAGTTATTAATCTCTGGTATATTCTTTCTGCATGCATTGATTGTGCAGCAATTCCTGAGATGCAAGATGCATTCAGATCATGATTTTATAGTCATGGGTGAACTTATCTTGTATGAATTTGCTTAAGGTCTCTTGAACTTTTCTATTTTTTCTGGCAATATAATTTGTAACAGGTTCTACAGTGGAATTATGAATTGCATTAAAAAACCCAACACACTGTTTTAAGATTCTGCCTGCTAAATGACACTGAATGAAATTAATGAGAGGAATAATGAATACTCTTTCTCCTATTTATCTTCCCTGCAATAGTAATATCTTATAGAAGAAGCAGGCACAAAAGACTCATTTTCCACTGCCTTTCACCCCCTCCTTTTTTGTGGAGATACTGAAGAAGCATGAAAGGTTTTTACACCTGTTTGCACTTATATGACTTATTGCACAAGGAATTTCACAATGAAAAATTAAATTCTGGATAGAGTTTTGAATTTACAGGTTAACACTACTTATAAGAATTAACTGAAACTTGTAACACCATGCTGATGTAAGTTACAACTCTTTCCATGTTGATATACTGAGGAATCCACTTTATTTTTCCCAGTTCTTTAACTTAGTATAACAGCAAGTTATTCAAATCCAGAAGTAGGATTAATTAATTGAGGAGTATAATTCACATGTACAAAGACATGTTAAGAGAACTGAGTAGTTTTCTTTCCTAGCACACAAGTTTTTCTTTTCAACATTTCAAAGGTTTTGACTTAGTTCAATGAACACAACAAGGGTGTTTGTAGTGAGATTGTATGAAAAAAAAGTTTTACTCCTATGCTGAACACAAGATATCAAAACCAACATACAGGATTTTTTTGAGTGTTGAGAACTTCCTCTTGTTCTAAAATGCACAAAACTATTTACATATTTAGAGAGAAAGACTAGGAAAAAGCTCATTATTATGCAGCATGGGCCTCCAACAACTCTTGGATCATGAGTAATTACTGTTATCAGACTTAGTATTCAAGACAACAATCTTATCATAGTCTACCAGATTATCAGGCAGAAGAAATCTGACAATTTGGCTGTTGGATTATCTTATATAAACATAAGAAGCCTTTGACAGTCATCATCTCCTTCAGCAGTCCAGTTCTAGAATAATTTCTCCAAGCAACCAGAAACTTTTGATACATCTTGAAGTTGCACCTCATTAACTAAAGGTCTGTGACTTTCCATAACTGAAAATAATAGTGCTTATTGACTGGAGATCACGCAAATCCTCTCTCATTTAGTGCATATAATGATGAACAATTAGCAAAGAAAGTCCTGGAAAGAGGCCATAAAAGAACCAAGGTGATTGCCTAACTTTAAGCACACATCTTAGAAAGATGTAGATTTCATGATTAATTTTTACTGGTTGTTGCAATATGCTTAACTGATCATATCTGATACACAATAATGCTTTCAGTAGTTTCAGATTGTTTTATGTAGATTGCTATCACAAAATGGGTTTTGAATACACAGTCTAATCTAATTCTTCCTAACATCAGTAAGAATAAAATTGCTGAAAGACATGGAAGAAAGAAATAGCTGTAAAGTACAAAATACCAAATACATGAAATTGGTGCTTTGCCAACTAGAGGCACTGCCTTTCAGAGTTAAGGTCTGAATCTCTTAAGACATTTTTAGAATCATCTTTGTTTTCATATATAGTGTAAAGTAATCTCATTGTTTTTAAGCCAAATATACTTCTGCTCTTTTTATCTTTTGTTTTGTTTACCTGTGTTGTCTTTGCAGCTCTCATGGAAAGATTCTGAAAAAAAAGTTAGAGTAAAATATTCATCCCTGGTATTTGTTATCATTAAACAAACTTTACTGATCAAAACAAACTTATGTGGCTAACAGTAGCATCTTCTGAAATCTTCTTGAAGGGAAGTCTGTAGCACTTGGGGAAAAAGGTGTCTAGTTTTAGGAAAAAAATACTTTTTAGATAATTTGTAAAAAAAAAAAAACAAACCAAAAAAACCCACTGCAGTAACTTTCATATCATTCAACCACATCTCCAATTTTCTGCTGGCAAAGTAAAAATAAAAACTCAGCTTTCACCTCAAACTTCAAGTATTCTTAAAGAAGGATAAATATTTTGAGTATTCAAAAAAAAAAAATCTGGTTTGTATACCTTAGTATAGAGCTCCAGTAAGGCCTCTCAGAAAGAAATGTATAAATGAGAGTCACCATAGAAAAATGTGGGTTAATATCCCTGAGAGGAAAATAATTTTCAGTGTTTATATTCAGTAAAAGCAGTGATATTGCAAGATGAAAGTCTAGAGATAATGGAAGACAGCAAATTTGGCATCTGTTTGCAAAGTAATATGCCTCCAAAAAAGCAAAAAGATGATTTCAAACTGCCTGTCACAAATCAAAGAGTATTCTCTTAACTAAATGTAGAAGACATTTAAATTAGTTTTTGTCAGTCTGTAATAAGGAAGACATGGAAAAACTAGAAGAATTTTGGAGGAAAAAGAAAATAAAGCAAGCTGGAAAATTTTTTGAGAAGATTAAAGTAGGTTAAAAAAAAAACAAACCCCAACACAAGCACCCTGTTTGGGTAGGTGATAACTAAGAATGAATAATATATCAGGCATAACATATCTTTACACTATTAACTTCCAAGTGGGAATGGATTACTTAGCATGGTACACAATGCATAACTAAAAACAGCAGCATTAAATTATGACAGAGAAAAGGCAGGCTATATAGAGAGAAATCTTACTGACAGGAAAATGTGTTACTTCCCAAGAGAAGCAATAGGAACTAAATATCAAGAAATTGTAAGACCATTCAACTGCAGTGCATTAAAGATCATGTTACCTAGGAGATTCACCTGAAGATACGTACTTTCATACCAACTTTGACTTCAATAGAAAGCTATCTTGTTCCCAATTGTTTTGCTTGTTACGGTACTTGGGAAGTGAGTGACAACCTTACAGTCACAAATGTTTCCCCAACACACACATGATCCCAATGCCAGTATAACTCAACAGCCAAGTTTGGAAGGGGCATTTGGACATTTTTCCAGTCCAACCTCCTGTTCATAGAAGGGTCACTGTATATCAAGTTGCTCTCATACCCAGTCATATCCAGTGAAGTTCTGAATAACTTTAGGGATGTAGATTCCACTGTCTCTCTTGCCAACTTACAGTGTCTGTTATCACAATGAATCACTTTCTCCCTAATACCTAATGAGAATTTAACATATTGCAACTTGTGTCCACTGCCTCTTTTTGGAGGCATACAGTGAAAGGAAAAGAATCTTTTTTTTTTTCCTCTCCTCCATAACCTCCCATTAAGTAGTTGAAGATGGCAACTCCATAGCTTTCCTATTTCAAAGATATGATAACCCCAGATCAAGATCTCATTGCATGAAAAGTGACCTCAGAGGACCCCAGCCCCCTATTTGCAATTGAGCTCCCAATCGTCCATGTGTGTCAAATGGGAAGATCCACTTCTAGAAGACCCCCTCCCACCACCCCAATAAAAATTACTAAATAGACAGATAAGTAAATAAAAGGAAAAACCATCACTCCTGTGTCCCCAAGAGAACACTAGAGGTCTTAGGTACTCTGGCCCCAACTGTGATCTGAATGATTTAAACTTTCCATTTGCCAGACTAATTTCTGACATAGCTGGATGTCCCTTTACCACAGGAGACATCCAGTCTCCTATTAGGACGTAGGACATAGTAAACAGTACATTACACAGCCCCAGAGAGAAAGTCTGTGTAGATCTCCTAAAAATCAGGATAGCTAGTTTTGTAAGTTTTTTGGACTTCAGAGAAAAGGGAAGTTGACAAAAAAAAAATGTTTTCAATTTTCCAAAATCCATGTTTCTTGAAAATAAAGACATAAAAATTCTATGCTTCTACCCACACAGGAAGAAAAGCACACCATTATGAAACTGAAAACATTTTTGGCTTAGAGAAATTAAAGCTTTAATTCAAGAATTATTTAGACAATCATTCTGACAGAACCCAATGATCAACATAATCCAATTAAGGGCCCACATACTCAGATATTTTGCAGGTATTTAGCAAATTGAAAGAGGCAGCAGTAGATGTCAAACTGGTACATTATGAACTTACTGTTGAATTTAATATTTTAGACTGCTCAATGTGTTGGCAAGACAAGTTAATCGCACATCTACCAGAGGATAACAGGATATGGTTAACATGGGATTCTGTGGTGGTATTTACTGATTCTAATAGAGTAATTTTACACTAATAATGTGGTGACTACACAGCAATGTATTTTATTTCTAATAATACTGAATTAACTTATGACTCCACTGACTCTAGTATGAGCAATCAAAATCTGACAGCATTTTACTGGAACACTTTACCACCAACCTCGTATTTTACACATACACCCATAAGCACTCATACACAATTCAGTGAATCATTAACAAAGTCCCTCCTTTGTGACCATCTGGATTCTCAGAAACCGCAGAGGATGTACTGACATTTTCCGATTAGCTTTTGAGCAAAAGTAGTTTTGCTTTTAGATTTGATCAGGATGAGCTTGGTATCAATTCTTCATTGTTACTCCTGATTAGAAGACAACCTGGATGATGTGATTTATCACAGAAGTCACCTGTTGCTGAATGTTTTCTTCTCCAATTGTCTGCCCCTGTGCAATATGTTCAGATGTGTAACATGAACTGTCCTGTTTTTTTTTCAGGAAGAAAAATGCATTCTTTTCCTTTTAATAGGTTATGTGGTTGAACTACAGAAACAGAGAAGCAGAAGATAATCAGAAAAAAGATCTAGAAGAAAGTAACTTCATTGTTCAAAATGTCATTGTTCACAATGGATGTGTGAAGAAGAGAAGGCTGCTCATTTTCTTGTAAAGAATGAAGATGACCTAAAAAGAACCCTGGATAGCTGATCCGCATGGTAACCTCTGAAAAAAACTCAAGACAGCAACCAGAACTAGTCATTCTACTGAATGAATTACCTGCTTTTTTCTTGATTGAAGCCTACTAATAAAGATTAACCATCTAATGCTGAGAACATAGATCAAGAGTGAATATCTACCCTACACAGAGTTATCCAAAATAGTTAAGCTATATCTCAGAAGTCCTAAGTATCTGTAACAGATTGATTTAATTTCAAAAATCGCATTGCTATGTGATTTTATATGTGTTTTGGAGACACTGTTAATCAGGTCCCAGAAAAAAAATCCTAGTATCTTTCCTTCCTTTTCTTAAGTGAATTGCCTGCTAATTAAATTAGTTTAATGATTAGCTGGAACTCATTTTTCATGCCACCTTTACAGATAAAAAGATATAAAGCTTTTTTTTTTCAAATAACAGAGAGAACAACTGCTTTAAAAAAAAATTCTGAAAGTCTATTTAAGGACCAATGTTCACCACAAAATATCTTTTTTTATATGGGAAATCACAATGGTGCATAGGGGCATCAATCAATCTTTAACTGACTGGAACATTAGGAGAGAAGGTTATTTACATAGATCAACCTCAGTTATCTGATTTCCTTAGATTATATGCAGTGAGAAGAGATTGGCTTCTGGTGGCGGAAGGGTGGGGAGCTAGAGTAAGAACCAAAACCTATTATTTTAGATGGAGTCTGAGGAGGAGAAGCTAGCTTCACTAGACAGATAGGTAAGAATCAGTTCTTGCAAAAACTCACTCAGACTATTCAACATCACTAGTATTGTGCAGGATAAGTACTCTAGCACCTTTGGCGAGTACTTGGTTTCTCAAGGAAACTTCACGACAGTAATCCTTTTGGGAACACTTATACAGGAAAACTTCAAGCAATAATTACTTAATTCTATAATTAATTTGTTACTGGTTTAAAAATGAGATGCAGAAAGGCACAAGCATACAATATATAAAACCACCAACTACTAAGGGAGTGAGAAACCATTTGAGTAATCCCATACATAGATAAAAATATCCACAATTCAAATTGTGCAGCAGCATATTTCTGATATAGATAAGTTTATTTTGCTTGCATATTTTTCCTCAAGCAGCTTGAGCATTTGTCATCTGTTAATACACTACTGCCATCAGTGAGCATTTTAACTGAAGTAGCCTATATTAAGAAAAAAGGTCAGGACAAAAACTTATCCCAAAACATCAGTTCATGTCCACACCTTTATACTTTCTTTTTTTTAAATTAGTACCCTACCCCTCCCTTTTTTTAACTTATTGTCATTACACTATTTTAGACAGGGATTATCTGTAGACTGTGTAGTTTACACAATGGTTTTCATAGTGATGTCTTACTGAATTTGTGCCACTGTAACCCCAACAAAATCACACTGGCATGCAATGTTGTGCTTCAAGTCTTGTTGCATTTACACTGAACAATAAAGCACTCATCTTTAAAGAACTAGCTTTTCCTCAAAGTCCTGGCAGGAGCCACCGAAGTTACTTAAATGCCAAGCCTCACAATGGCTGTTGAATTTGACAATCTAATCTTCAAGTCTCTACAGATCAACTGGTAAGTTTCTGTAATCTTCCTTGAGTTTTAATGACCTTCCATTTCATCAGAGAAGCATGCTGTAAAGCTTGCCATAAATGTGTCCTAGTTTGGGTTCACATATCTGGATGCCTACTCATAAAAAGTAGAGTGTGCTTTGTTCCTAACTGCTATTTAAAAAAAAAAAAAAGTATATATATATACCCACACAAATTCATTTTTGAACAATGCTATGATAAACAGAGGTTAGAAAAGGTCTGGTGCAATAGAATAGAAATGTATTGGTTGTCATGGTGAATAAAGCCATATAGTAAGCCAAACACATTCCATTTTATTTAGACTGTTATTCAGATATCCATGAAATTATTTTCTCATTTGGAAGAAAAATACAGTAGACCACAAAAAATTGATTTTGTTGACATGAGTACATATGATATAATGTAAATATCTTAAGGAAAATATTTGTCAATTTAATATTAGAACAAACTCAGGTAGAATGCCACCAAAAAAACTGCTGGATCAGTAAGTGAACTAAAGCTAAACACAGCATGCAAGTGTCTCCTATATCCTAGGTAACACATTAAGCCTGGAGCCATAATATCTTGCCATTCAAGTTCTTAGTAGAAAGTATCAAGTGAATTATTTGTCTAACAGTCTGGTCTTTTGAAACAATACTATTCAAAGCAAATACCATAGTCTTTTCCAATGATCTGATCTATGTATTAATTTACAGAGGATAACTTAGTAGGAATGACACTACACAAGCAAAAGGATGCATCACATAACTGTATTCCATATGCCCATAGGAAAGCTAAAGCGGTTTTGCAGTCTTGATCCTTTGCTAACATGGTTCTTGCTATAATTCTTCTCTCTACCTTTTAGTTCAGAATGTCCAAAATTAGAAATATTTCTCTCAGCTCTAAATGCCAAACCAATTCTTAAAGTATTTTAATGCTACAAGAATAACCTATGTTCTTCACAGTTTTGTAGTTCCACTTCATGCCTTTGTGGTCAAGAGTACCTATAGCACCAATTTATTTCTCTTCGTTTTCTTCCAGCTGCTGTTGTCTAGACAGGAGCATATCAGAGGCAGTGAAATGCCAAGTACGTTTGGCAAAATATAGAACGTTGCCAAAGATTTAGTTAAGCATTCTATAAGTAATGTGTGCTGTATGAAGTCACCAGTTCCCACTATGTGACAGCCGTAATTGTTGCTAATTGTTACTTTATACTATAGCCAGGACTTGATTTTGCAAGAATATTAATTCACCTGAGTTCTCATTTGTGTAGTTATTGTAACTATAGAGGATGCTCCAGCTCCTAGCGAAGAGCAATGCCTTACAAGTGATTGAATAAGCATTAATTTTAGTTAGGCTGTGTTTCATGCAAGTTTTTTGAGCCAAGTAGGAAACAATTATAAGCAAATGACTTAAACTGAATATCTCTAGAAGGGAAGAGAACAATATTCTGAACCAAAATCCACCATTATCTGGCAATATTAATTATAAGTAACATTGTAGGAGAGCATTAAGACAGGAAAACAAACCCATCCAATTTTATTTAGGAAAAAACTGATGCAAACATTAGTCTCTTTATAGTTATGGCAGAACTTGAGAAGATGCCTCTTGTAAGTGTTATCCATGTCCTCTAACATTGTTTTGCTTCTGACAACTGTATTACTGGTCCCTTTCATGCTGCTAAGGGTGAGACTTCACTTTTTTCTCTGGTCTTACTCTCTTTGGATTAGATACAAGAAGCACGTGCAGAAGTACCGTGCAATACTAGCAAAGGTATTATAAAGCCAGACCATTAACAGGAAACACATAGGTGCTCCACCAGTGAAGTTTGCACTGTTATGTAGCAAAAGCAACTTTTGACCATAAAGCCAGAAATATAAAATGAGAACGTCAGTCAGATGATCAGCCAGAAAAGAGAAAATAATATCAAACACTGCAGCAAACATTTTTTATGCAGAGGGGATATTGAAAGTAATCATGGCATAAACAAGAAGTAGGAATTACAGCTAAATCCAAGAGCAACATTAAGAGTCTGCAAGTCTGCAGTGTTTCTCCCTCCAAATTCTGCAGATTTGACCCTGTGATATTAGATTATAACATATTTTAAATACATTTAATTTTTTTTCTCTTAAAAAAAGTCCTCTGTCTTCCCCTTTCAGTCAAAGTGTTTCTCAGCTCTGCTGAGTGGAGGCTGTTTCTGAGAAATGATCATCTTTGTAATCCGATAATCCTACAGACAAACGGGAAGCCATCATTTAGCAGGTTGCGAGCAAAGCTTACTGAAACACAGCATGCTTTGGCCACCACCAGTCAGAGTTTAGAGAATATAGAACTGAGAGGAATAAAGCTGCTGTACAACATTGACAACAAATGCACATATTTACATACATACATCTACAAAGCACGTTTCAGTGATGAGGTATTGTTTTTCACATCTAGTACAGATTGACCTAGCCTAAACTCGAGTAAATACATTGAAATTTTATATTATTAAGAGCAGCAATTTTTTTTCACTAGTAGGATTGTATGCTCTGTGCCAAAAAAAAAGAAAAAGAATCAGTTCCTGTATGTATACAGGACACACAAAATACAGAAATGAAAAAAGATAACTGGATTAGACACATGAAGGTCCAATACACAGGACTAACAGATTAGTTAACTAAGAATTCTCCCCTGCAGAATCTCTTGCTGCTCTGCTAAATTCTGCAAACAATTGTGCTTTCTTCATCAGAAACAAACTGCTATTCTACCCACGGGATCATTTATAGCTTCTGACAACTGTTAACTCACTGAGATATCTGCTAGCAAGGACTGAAGAGCATCTCCAAGAACAGATGCCATGCAATAGAAAAGAAACCAGCAAACAGTACAAAGCAAGCTAGATTGGCAAGTTTAAGTGTTATCTATGAAGGAAGAGATGTGCAGAAGCAATGTGAGTCCAGGTTGGGCCAGTCACCTGGGCTTGGAAAAACCCAGCTGGTGTTCCTGTGTTGCCCAAAGCAACTTTCTAATAGAAGAGTCTGCAGATTCCATAATTCTTACAAGTTTGAATCTGAATTAACTTCATATTTCCTCTTACAAATAAACCAGAGAACAGGTGAAAGAGCTTAAAGACCTTAATACATACTAAAATTAAGATTGGCATTTGCCTATTTTGGTGGACCACTTCCAATTTTCTACAAGGTATGTTCACTTTGTTTTTATTCAATTCACTATGCATTTTCTAAAGCACACTGTTTAAGGCTTGGGGCATTCATTTCCTGCTCAAGGACAAAGAGAATAAACTTCTATTCTTAGGGAAACACACAGCCATAAGGTATGTTGAAATATGCTAGTCCTCAAGCACCCAGTCCATGATATAGGGTAAAAGTCTTAAAAAGAAAATGCACCTAAATTTGCTAAACAAAACCAGCTGATGTTAGGAATCAGGGGCTGAAATTCAAAGGTACAGAACTTCATCCAGACGAAAATAAGGAAAAACAAATGTTGTCTTCAGGAAGGTAAATGATTCTACCAAGGACCTGTGCAAATATTTAAAAATAAACTAAATTTTATTGAAATTGAAGTTATTCAAACAAGATAGGATAGTAAGGATGGCAGCATTCTCATGGAGTACATTTGCCGAGGGCTGGATTGCAAAAATCCTGTGAAGGAATGCAATACCCACATTAGGATAAAAGCTTGAAATTTTACAGTAATACACCCCTGTTGTTAGACTGATCAGTTGATAAAGTTAAGCTCTTTTGACAAGAAAGTTTTGACTCTTACTGCTCTTTTGTTGGATGTCTTGTCTTCCTGTCTCTCCCTGATGCATTAAAACTTGTACGCTGAAGTTGTTAACATAGACAGCAATTTACTGGGAGCAAATACACCCCCACAGGACCTTGTAGTAGAGACCACAACATACTAAATGCTTGCACTTGTCCTACAGAACACTGAACTCCAGTAAAGCTCAAAGGATGCATACCAAACACAGCTAGTCCAAGAATCTGAGATAACACTGAGCAGCTGCATCTGGCAATGAAGATTGCACTAGAGAAAACAGGGGAGATGGTGGAATGAGTCCCTTGATGGTGACACAGTAAGGTGTTTTAAGGCTTATCCTTAAAGCTTGGCCCAAGGGAACCAATTTTGCGATCCAGTATTCAGCTTTATTCTGGATCGCTGGAATAATACAACCAAAGTTTTTTTTTTACTTTTTTTTTAAATATCCTGAGAAAATAAAACAGTCCAAAGAGACTATTATCTGCATAAGTCTGTACTATAGCTCCCATTTAAGCACAGCATAGGAGTAATATGAATTGTACTTTAAAACTTCACAAATAATAAACACTCATTGCACTAATAAACTACAGGTGAAGAAAAAGAGTTACATTCTTAAAGCAATAAGACAACAAAGGCCTCTCTGGACTACTATTAAGGCCTGTAAGTTCATGCAAGGCCAAAAAACCCCATCCCAAACTTCAAAACCAAACTAAGCCTACTTCCCACAGATCAAATATCTGCTAAAGAAGGTATTTATCCTTTGCACCAGTGCTATGAAATACAACTTATGCATAAAAAAAATTACAAAAACCAGTACAAGCCACAGGTAGCCATTCCTGATACAGATACAGTATATATCACAGTTGTTGACAACTTCTGCAAGCTAAGCTCTGGGCTTTGCAGTTAATAAACAGTGCAACTGAAATATAATTGTGGAGCCTATCTTTTTTAGTATTTTTTTTTTTCCTCTGAACAAAGTGAAAAAAATGCTCAGTTTGTGAACACTTAAAACGCAGGGAGGGGTAGCAAGTGTACAGGACTTGGGAACACACTCCCATTCAGCATCCACCCCTCATTTACAGCTTGGGCCGAACATTTCAGCCAGTCTATAAATTATTTTCCTATCCAAAATGAAAGAAGAAATCTTCACTAGGACATGACTATTTCAACAACTTTAGCTCTACGTTTACAAGCAGCTGGCACCAACCTACAATTTGCATTAATCAAGATGCTGTGAACACTGCATCTAATCATAAGCCAGGGAAAAAAGTAGTTCTTAATAGCCTGTACCAGAATTTCTCAAAAAACTTTGCTTGAGTTGTCTTACCTCTCCAGCAGGTGAAATATCTCATAGGAAGACAAACCTTAGACTACATGTAGCTCTTGTTAAGCAAGACTTTCTCCTCTATGGCATTCATCTTTTTTTCAGTTCCTTAATGAATATAGTTTTTTCTTTCTAATACAAATCACACTCAGCTCTTTTTTTGTTTCCTTCTCTCCTGTTCCTCCTGAACACTCTAGACTAATGGGAAGCATTTCTGTTGGTTTGTTTGTTTGTTTGTTTAAAGAGCCCAGCTCCTGCCCACTTCTTACTCAGGAGTCATCAATGCTTAACTGGAGCCACTTGCGTGAATTCTCCCTCTCTGCTTTCCTCTGTTACAATACAGCTGTGTGAAATGACGATAAAAGGTTAAAGCCAAGCATACATTTACCTTTCTTGGTAAATGAAATGACATGGCATAAAGATACTTGGTTTTCCTTCCTCATTATCAGAAACAGCTAGTCAACCCACCCCACCCCCCCAAACAAACATAATAAGCAAAACCCCAAACCAAACCATACAAACCCTCCACAAAAATATACTGACTGACTGACAATAAAACCAGCCCAGGGCTTCAGGCTGAACTCTGTCTTGTAGAAGCCATGGTGCAGCTACAGGAAGAACCACACTGAATTAGAAGGGTATCACTGAGCTGCATTTCTATTGGTGTAATTGCTAACTAGGTAATAATCTCAGAATAGTATTTCTGGAGTTCTTTCACACCTCTTCTTTCATTTCTTTAAAGCAAATGAGATGTAAACATCTCTTCATTTCTCCAGAAAGACATTATTCTAGAGAGAAGGACATAATCCAAGTAAAGCCAAGTAAAACACATAACTCTAATTGGACTGAGTGTAAAGAATTACTCTGAATTCAATCTGCTTTCTGTATACATCATTCTTTTCAAAGGTTTGTGGCCTGAACACACACAAAGTATAACAAATTCAGAGCTTAGAGAAGAAACACAACTAATGTGTTTCAGATTCATTTTGCTTGCTTATTCCACTCTTGACTGTCAATGCAAAGACAATTTGAGTGAGTTGTTGAAATTTGGTCAATTATTTGCTTATCATAAAATGAAAATCATTCCCAATATCATTAAAATAATTTCAGATACATACATTTTACTGCACTCTTCCCCTATCATATAGTCATTATCCAAAATCTGACCTGTTTTTGTTAAACATAGTCATACATTACAAACACCCTACTCCATGGCAACAAGACTTTTACTTGTTTCTTAAAATTGGAAGTCCTTCAAATGTCTGTGCTGTTAGCTTATTTTTACAATAAACTCAGAGTTTAATTCTTCAATCTATTATTATGCATTTATATCACTGAATTTCAATTGAAATCAGCATCATATTTTATTAAAAAATGCATACATTCATTGCAAACATACAGATGAACAAATGTGATTTTAAATTGCTAAAAGTGAAAAAATAGAATAATTGATTTCTTACCCAACAAGAATAGTGAGGGATTCTACAAAATATGGTATACAAAATGAAACTTAAATGTGTTTCAGAAAATAAGTATTGAGTAGATGCAGAACAAATATCAAGTTACAGAACTCCCTTGAACTCTCAGTATCATTTGGCCTCAACAAGAAGAAAATCAAACAAAAGAAAAAGCCTAGAATAATTTTTACATACTTTTTGCCTAATCAAAGCAATGAGAACTCTGGTTTTGTTTTTCTTTATAGGGAAGATTTGCATTGTCTGGCAAACATCAGGCTGAGAAAAATGAAAAATTCTGTCCTTATTTAGAGCCAAATAAGTAATTAATTCAATTGGATCTGCAGTACCCATTGTACCTGATTTGTATTGAGTGAAAGAGTGCATCCCCCATCATTAATATGGCTAGCTATTTATATAATACCAATTGCTTATAGTGTACTCCCTCTTTACAACTCTACAACACTGTCCTCTGAGTCAGGCAGCTACTTTTTGTGCAGCTTAAAGCAGACTATCACCATTTGGAAGCACTGTGGCTCACATTCCTCAAAGTGTTTGGCATGTAACATTGGAACCAAATTTTCAATAGAAGTAAACATGCTGCGGGCTAGAGTTGTAAAGCTGCTACTATATGCTGTCCAGCTGGGAGATGCTGGATCTCAATTCATGTTCCGTATTTGATATCTACATGGGAAGTTACCTCCTTTGAAGACTTGGTCCCAACTTGGATGCTAAGAAGCTGAAAACAAAATACAGAGTTGTCTCAAAAATCTGGTCTAACCTTTTATTTTTGAGGAGATTTGACTCCATCTTTTTTTTATGTTTCAAAGACAACACACTTAACAAAATCATGTTTTCAGTTTTTGCATATAGAAGATTAGCAGTACTTAAAATGATCTTTTTCTTACAGCATTCACCTAAAAGCTAAGTTTTTTGCCAGAATCCACTGAATCCTCAGCAAATTACATAAGATTGAAAGAAACTGAAGAGTATGTAGCTCATTCTTGTCTCCACGCTTGTTGATAAAACATGAATTAAGTCAGCAGAGGGTAGATCAGGCACCTGGTTTGACATCCTCTAAACAATCTCACGTTAGTAACAGTGTCTGAAAAACAACTTCCTCCAGAATGGATTCTTCCACTAGGTTTCAGGTTCTCAGCAACTTTATGTACCTCAGATTCCATATCCTTACCTATTTCTGTATTTCTCACCCTCATCTACTCTTGGGTTTTTTCTGTGCCTATGTCTAATTTAAGAATCAGCTGTTAGATCATTAACAAAACATGCTGAGAAGATACTGAGAACACTGTAAGCAAAATCGGTGGGGTTTCTTATGCAAACAGGTTTCAAAAATGGTTAGTTAGTACCATTGAAGTAAGAACCTGTATGGTCCCTGAAGTAATAATTTTCAGTACTGGTTAGATATAGAATATAATCCTCAATGCAGATATGTTGGGGATTGGCTTGCAGACAAAGGGCATGGGTCTAGTGATCCCTTGTATCAGGAAGGTATGTTCAGTTAGCTAGAGTCAGAGCAACACAGTGGAAAATTACTGACTGAAGGAGGCCTCGGTTAACTCCCGGTCAGAGT
>JANZLQ010000044.1:8282382-8298232 GCA_026212715.1 Elanus axillaris | reverse complement strand
CCCCCACCCCCCCGGGGGGGGGGGGGGGGGGAAGGGGTGAGCGGCTGCCTGGTGTTAGCTGTTCGCTGGCGTTAAACCACGACACTGAGGCAAAACAACCATATTGAAGCTACACCTGCTTCTCTAGCACAAGTTTGAAGGACTTTTTTTAGAAAAGCATGCTGGGAAAGGCTCCTCTGAAATAATAGAGCTCTGTAACAACTCAATAGTTCAGCTGAACTTTTTTCTGCTGGATTACATAAAAGATTTCTTGACAACAGTATCACTAAGATACACATTAGGAAAAGTGGCAAAGCCAACCTCAGTGGAAACCTGGTTTTGAAAAGAAGTACTGCAGGAACTGCACTAAAGATTTGTGAATTGGAACCTAGCGGATGATGTTCCCTGGTCGTCTCCTATGGTTTCCTCGTTTCTAACTTCACACAATTCTTCATGTCTGTTTAAAGTGGTGGTTTTGACCTTAGTTTAGAAAGAATGCTGCACTTAAAAGACAGCAATGTTTATTCAAAAATTCTGGTTTCCAGAATTTTCTGATATAACTGCTGCAGACACCTGCAGCATACTGGGATGTAATCTGTATGTACTACTGCCATACACATTCCACAGTTCTGCCAGGAATAATTTTTGGGAGTCCTAATTTCAGTGGGAATAAATTGCGTTTATCCTTCTGTTAAGACAAACTTAATATTGTTGTGTGATACTGCACTGAATGGGAATGCACATTCCATGGTGTGAGTAAATGACAGGTTTGTACAAACTAGGGTGAGGAAAGAAATGCTGACTAGGTCACAAAACCAATTAGCTACTGTAGCATGATACCTGACACAGAGATGCTTGTGAAAGTGTTAAATTTTCTCTTGGATCCAGCTTGGCATTGTCTATGTTGCACTTTATTTAATTTTATTTTACTGACATTGTAGGACTTGTAGACATGAAGCAAAATTTTCAAAAGCTCCTTATTTTCTTAGCAGCCTGTACCTTACAGTACAGTTCAGATTCCCAGAAGAGTCTAATCAGGGCAGTGCAGGTACCATGAAAAGCTGTCTGGCTATGCACCCCATCTCCCTTAGAGCTCCACACTACCACACCTGAAGTAGTTCCGATACCTGATTTCAGTGCAATGCAGGCATATTTTATCTCATTTTCAGTATAACTTAAGGCCAGCAGACTTACAGTGATACAAGATTGCTAGGCACTTGAGGCAGTTCTCCATAATTTTGGTAATTTTAAGGTTTTCTCCATTTAATTTTAAAAAAGAACAGATAAGAAGCATTATCAAAGCAGAAGGATATACTGAATAGGTTTCCACAAGAATTTGTTCTTAGTCCATAATTTCATATTTTCTTGTCAGACAAAATAAACATTAGGTTTAGTAAATTTGCAGACTAGTAGAGATTGCCAGTAGTTAGGAAGATTTGCTCAGAACTAATATTGATCTTGACAAGTGGGAGATTTAGTCTGAAAAAACAGTTGTTATTCAAAACAGCAAGATAAATTTGCTATGCCTAGTAAGAATTTTAAGGTACATAAAAACCAGTATGGGCAACAGTTCTGCAAAGGAGGTTCTAGGGACTATTATGGAGCCTTAGCTGGGTATATGTGATGATAATGGGCAACATCAGTCATTGCATTATGATATAGAAACACTTAGTCCTGTAAGAGACATGAAGCTGGTATTCCGCTCTTGTGGTGCATCATCACAGCTGGTGCTTTAGGTCTGATTTTAGGCACTAAGTTTAAGTTGGAATACCCAGAAGAGAACAATGAGAATGACATAAGATCTAGAAATAGCTCATAAATATGCAAAATTTCTTACACAAGGTGTTGAAGAGATACTAAGAAAATATGAAGAGAGTCTTCACTATATAAAAGAGTGCTGAGGAGCACAAAGGAGCAAGCTCTTCTTAACATTTGGTAGGAACTGAATAAGAAATAATAGCAATAAATTTCAGGAAGAAAGACTCATGTAAGACATTAGGAAAAACTTTTTTTACCAGTAAGGGCAGTCTTGTGCAAGCATCTGTAAAGAACAGCACAGAACAGTTATTGTTGCCTGAAGACAGGGAAACAAAGGAGACGAGATGACCTTTCTGTGCTTATCTTTTGTACAGAAACTGAATTGTGACTGAAGATACATATGTGGTTATACCTCGTGCTTTTTAATAGTGGAGGCTGGTGTGGGAGAAGGGAAGAAAAATCCTGAAGTATAATTGGTGCATGAGCCCTACTAGTATACCAACATGCATAATATATACATGCATCTGTAAATGGACATCATCGCTACTCCCGGAAACTGATCTCAGGACTTTTGTGGTAAAGTCTGAAGACATACACAGACATCAAGGTCACTTTTAGAGTTACTAGTTTTAACTTTAATTTCAGAAACCTGGCTAGAATGATTCATGAACATCTTGTGATTCTGAATATTTTCATAGCAATGCCATGGCAACCTGATGTGATAGATGCAGGGAATATAAAAGTCAGAGAGATCTGACAAAAGAGATGTTGAGACTTTTTTAGAGAGAAGAAAAAACAGGGAAAATAAAATATAAAATGTATACCTGCAACTCCTAGATGTTGCCAGGTAGTAGGAAAACCAGAATTTTCTATGTAGAAATGGCATTATTACCTTCTAATGCTATTGTTAAAACACAATATTACATCACAAAGGGATCTAAAAAAGGTAGGGTGTTTTGTTTCTCTATGACCTACCTCATTACAGAGTTGCAAAGGAAGCATAAGTTTTAGAAGTTGTGATGAATACTGCAATTGTTGCTTTATCCCCATATGTGAACTAGAATACAAGAATTAAACAGATTTGGGAGGACATTGCTTTACAGATCAGCAATGACAGGTAGTGATCCAGAAGATTCCACAGGAGAAAAAAGATTGAGAGTGCTGTGTGAGAGACTTATCCCAACTCCTTGGTGCCACAGTACATGAAGGAAGGAACCAAACAGGCACAGAGGACAACGACAAGTGTTCTTTTGAAAATGGGGACCTGAACTGCTGCAGGTGTATGGCTAACTAGTTTGGTGCAGGCAAGTACATAATAATGGTCTAAATAAATAGAGACAAGACATGCACCTGTAATGCTGCAGGCATCCAAAAGGGTTGGGGTACAGTGCAAATGCTCTCTCTATAGCTATGGTTTGCTTCACCATTCCCAACATATCTAATGAAGATGGGCACAGATATTTATGGAGTATTGAACTAGTCTTCTAATAGTAAATTGATTCCCATCGGTTGTGTAGACTCAGAGTCAATGGAAACATAAGATGCTGTAACTTGCTCCCATCCATGCTAAGCATGGCAATTTTAATGAGTAATTGATTCCTAAAACTCAGCCTGTTCTGGAATAATCCAACATTGCAAAATATATTACAATAACATGTTAGAGAAGGTTTAAGCACTAGTTGTGGTTATTGGCAATCCTTGGTATGGGGATACATCTAATATTTATGGGACATATTGTGTCTGATTGATAGCAATGGATATGAGTTTACCTAAATGTTGTTAAAAACAACAAAATATAAAAGGTGAAAAACGCAAACCAAAACAAAAAAAAACCCACTGTAAGAGTAACAGGTTTTGCTGTTTTGGAAACATGACATCATTTACACTTATGCCTTTTGTAACTTTAAAATAATAAAAACTTTGTAAAGGAAATGGCAATAAACCTGTGCCAATTAGGAGAACCAAATAAACATTTAAGCAGAGAGACATTTTTAAGCTTACATATGTATGCAAAGAAAGCCTTAAAATTATGCTGTCTGACACAAATTCTTTCCCACTGAAAGAACTGGGCAATTTTGCAGAACCTGACAGCTTCTGTGGAAAAAAAAGGCCAAGCGCTGAATTTTTTGTGACTTTGAAAACTGTCAGATTTTATCCACTGAAAGCGTTGAATAGTTCACAGACAAAATGTGTGTGCTTCCTTAAACTATAATCAATGAATGATGTGGTATTACAAACTGTGGCAATGCATTAAAAGGGAGAAAGAAAGGCCTTTAGTACTTCACAGTAAGTCCTGAGCTACATGTGATGGAGAACGTATGGTCCAAGTCGAAAAAGAAATATTGAGAAACACTTAGCCTTTGACTTGGATATTGAAAGCCTCTCATCATCTTCAGTAGGTTGGTCACTGCTGAGAAACCCATCATTCTAGTCAGCTATAAATTCACTAGCTATCTATCATGAAATTTGTCCCAATTTGTCCCATATTACCTTACAGCAATAACAAATATGGAAGTAGGTATTCCTTAATCTGAAACTTCAATACCAGCACTTCCATTCCTGTAGGGGAAACTGTCTGTGTAATGTCTGTTTAAAAAATTACATGGACAATCAGAAAAAGAAGTATTTTGGTAGTTCTTGTATTTTCTAATAATTTCATTACAAAAGTTTTTTAGCCATTGGAAGACAATTCTTCCCATTATTCTTATATGGGTAACAAATCACAACAGCAATTTAAACAAACAACTCTTTTTTTCGCAGAGGAATTCTCCTGACTGCAGGGTTTCCATTCCCAGTATTACAAGGACAAAAGCTTACTATATTTCATTCATTGAAACTTCAGTTGTACAATTTTGTATCTTCCTTAGTTGAACTCCTAATTAGATAACAAACTACATAAAGGATTGTGATGAATTTGCACTATACTCATGGCTACTTAAGTTTTTGCATTTGCATCTCATGGAGGCATTGTTTTCTAGAGCCCTGAGTCCCATGGTTGCGTTAAAGGACTGGAAAAGAAGTATTTCATAGTTGCCTACAGCCAATCTCTACCTATTTATAGAAGATATGACACAGCAGTTCCAAGAGTCTTGCAACTCATTTTTTCCTCATAACATTGTTTTATGGTCAGTATACCTTCACTGCCTTTTTAAAGCGTAGTCATTGGATGCTTATTGATTTCAGTACCTCCTATTCATTATACACATCTTGAGAAATAACAAATGTAAATAGGACAAATGTGTGGTATCTCTTGAAACGTTGCTTTCTCTGCCTGAGCACACAATCACAGGTTGTTTTTTCCCCTCCTTTCTAAGAATATTCTTATTAATAAAAAAGAATCAAGCAAAATGCATAATGAAGTTAAGAAGTTAATATAACATTAGCATATAATTGCACTTTTTCTTTGAAAAATTTTAGAGTCTTAGGGGACAAACACAAAGGATAGATTACTGAACTGTGCTATCTTTTTCACTTTACTGAAAGCTCATATGATAAACAGTTTGAAAAATTTGAATCTAGAAAGCTTGCATGGGTATTTACCTATCTATACCTTTAGCAACATTTAAAAGACAAGTTTGGAAATACATGTTTTTAAATAAAATTCTACAATTTTATGTGGAATGAGAGCAAATGAGAACATATTCTGGACAGTCAGATAAAATGGAATTTGTACCAACATCTGGATATTGCAAGTCCAAATTGTGAAGAATGACTTGCAATGAAGCAACATAAACTAGTACGTCAAAGAAGGAAACTGAAGATTTTCATAGTGCTGTTAGTTTTTTTATGTTTAAGGTCAAAATTGGAAGATAACTATATATGAACTGTAGTTGAAGAATTTGAGGTATCAGAGTCCTGTTGACCAAGTCTAAAGAATAAACACATAACTTCAGACATGTTTAATTCATGCTTTATAATGATGCTGGAGTACAGAAAAAAACATCTTTTTATTCTGTGCTTGTATAATACATGGTACAATAAGGTCTGTATCAGTGAAATGATACTGCAGATAAAAATGGTTCCATGTTAATTTTTAGTCAGCTTCTGATATTCTGAATAATCTTTTCAATGGTTAAGATATTTTTAATACACTGTATAGACAGCAAGTTCATGCTGATAGCAGAGTAACTGCTCCGGGAACTTATACAGTTCTCCTAAACTAGGGAAGTGAAATAAGTGAGATTTATACCCATAAGTTTCACAGCTGTTAAGTTAAGACAGTATCTGACGAAGACCTTCTCTGGGGCAGTTTCGCCATCTGGAAATTACCAATAAAATTTGGTATGAAGCAGAAGAAAAGTTTATTCCTTTGGTAAACTTAGTCACTACAGGAAGATTTTGAGATAATTTCTTAAAAAACTTCTATTACATTGGAAATCTAGCAGTTGTGTGCAGATAAGGAGGTTTACAAGATATAGTTAAATTTCAAACAAGGACTATCACCACAATGTAAAGAAACACAAATCATTCCTGTTTGCAAGCAGGGAGATAATTATAAAATCAGAAAGAAATTGAGTTTTAGTAATCTTCTGACATAGAAGTTGCAGAAATAATAAGAGGAGGATGTAGACTTCTGATGTGAAAGCTGTGGAGCTAAACTTGAATTAGGAATCTTAGAGTGCTTAAAAAATTGTTGTACTAAAATTGTAGAAGGAGCAGAATTTGAAAAATTTAATATATTTCTGGCAAGTTATTAATTTATTCTAGCATCTGTTGCTTGTCCATACTTTCATAAAAATTCAGATTTTGCTCAACAGTAATTAGTGCAGTGGAAAAGATATTTTAGATTCTTTGGTGATTTTGATTTTACACTTTTTTTTTTAGAATTCTCTGTAACAACTAGAAAAAAATGTGAGCTATACATTCAGCTTTATATTCTACTTTGCGGCACAAA
Organism: Elanus axillaris; assembly: GCA_026212715.1. NCBI lineage: Eukaryota > Metazoa > Chordata > Aves > Accipitriformes > Accipitridae > Elanus > Elanus axillaris. Next base: position 8,291,601 of record JANZLQ010000044.1, on the reverse strand, counting down.
CAACTAGAGTTAAAATGGATTTTCTACTTGCAAAATATGCACTTTGTTACATATTTTACAGTTTCAGAAGATGATTTTGTGAATGAAGATGAAAATAAGGTATATATTAGTTTAAAAGTAATAGTAAAAGAATTATCAAAAGATCATATTTATTTGGGGTTTTTTATTTACTCAAATTTTAAGCACTTATGTCAATTAACAAATACTTTCTTCTATATATAATTGCATCAGAATGGAACTCAGTAACATGGCTTAAACAATAATCATCATCATGAATTTAAAAAAGGGTCATTGTGCAGCTGTAAATCTCAGTACTATTAAAGTGTTGCTGTTCTGTGTGCTTTAAAACTGGAATACTAAATCCCAAGCAGAACAAAATACACAAAATCACAAAAAAATTATCCTTTCTTTACCAGAATCTTCATATGCCACAGCACTGATCTATGGTGAAAGATTTAGCTGTTGTTTCAGGTTATTTCAGAAATCTGGAGGAAATATTTCTGTTTTTTTCTAGAAAAAGTGATCAATATGGTTGTTCAATTTTCAGTTTCTTTTTAATTTATCTCGCAGCACAGTATAGATTCCATAGTAATTTTTGCAGTAAAAGGTAGTGAAAAAAAGAAAAAGCCCACCCCAAATATTTTCATTTATGTCAGTTGGACAAATTTCTCAGTCAATGCCCAATAAGCCACGTATTTTTGTATATATACTAAAACGTAGTAATCTGAGCCTCTGAAAGCAGTAGGGATGTATTCTTCTACTACTGAATACAGCTGTAGTTTACTTCTCAATACTAGTATCAGTGCCAATCCAGTAATAACTAGCTGAAGTCAGAAAATAAAAGCATCTTTGAAAAGAAAGATGGTTGCTGGTTTCTTATCACCATTACCAAAGAAGTCTTTACCTATCCTTCACTCTCCTTAGAATTATAAAATATGGATAACTAATTTTAGACATTAGCCTTACTACTCAGCGCGTCTTTGGGCTTCTTGGTTGCTCCTAAGGATTAATATTTGGTTTAGCCTCTAAACTTCCTCAGGGATGTCTCTATCTTTGAACTTCACTATTTATAAAAAGTTGTCTCAGCTTTTTTTCCCTTCTCCTTTCTTTTGCTTTGTTACTCATTTTGGAAGCAGATGCTGCAGCAAGACATGCGAGATTGAGCACACTTCAGAATATTAATGGGAAAATGTTTCCTTTTAACGTCCTAATCACTGTCTTCTGAGGTTCTGGCTACTTACTTCACTTTGAATTTAAGCAGCCTCCAGTTAGCCAGTTTGTGTAAGGAAGAGGCACCAAAACTACTACTGAATTAGATTTCAATTTCTCAAATCCAAAATTTTCTTTCATTTCCTTTGTATAATATAAAATTGGCACAGTTTATTTTCAAATATATCTTTTGATCTTGACCTGATTGGACCAATTATTTCATAGCTACTAGGCCCTTCCATTCCCACCTAAATCTGAAGAATTTCTGTATCTGGGTACCTAATTTCAGTTGTAAACCAACATTTAGTTCTGTCAGAAGGTTGAGACAATCCAGGCAGGGAGACAGCACCTTGCATTGCCTAGACAGCATGAAACACACTTCTGTCCTTTTTCCTGTGAGAAGAGTGGTAGTTATAGTAGAGAAAGGAAAAGGATAGTAATGATCTAGTTTGGACCTCACAGCTCTCCTCCCGTTCCACATCATAATGACAAAAGAACTAGAAAGCTGGTCCTGCTTCTGTATTAATCACATAGCAGGTAGGTAAAGTTGACTTTCCTTTTCAGTGATCAGTTCTTTTAGAAATAAGTAGTGCAGTGCCAAAATGTGTTGAAGTGGTAGGATTACATGATGCTGACAGGCTTCTTATCTGCTAGAGACTGATACAGATAACTATGGAATTCCCTCAGGAGATACACCCTGCCCCTACCACCCCACCCCCAGCTTTTCCAGATGGCTCCATCCATTCTCAGGTGTGCCTTAGGGCTGCAGTGAATTAAATGCCAACATGTTACATATGAATTTGTTCAAGGAATTCCTCTTCTGTTCATCACTGATGGTTAATTGACCAAGAAATATCAGCTGTATATAAAAAATGCTGTATTGAAAATATTTTCCCCGAGAAGTTTTACATTATGAAATACTAATTCTAAGATGGCCTTTTCTTTTGACTTATAAGGTTAGCTCATTTTTGGTGTGAAACAATCCTAATTGTTTTTAAAAATATAATCTGAGTTTACAGAGTTTTTTCAATAACATAATGAAAAGAACTCAGGATGTAAAGACTGATTTCTAAGAGATGTTTTTGGTAACAATCTATTTTTTAATAGGCACAATATTATCATGTTATTACATAAACTGATGGGAGTCCTTCTTTGGCAGAAGGATGTAATGAATCTCACTGAATTCACGGAAGTTTTTAGGATCACTCAGAGGAAGCAAGAAGTTCCTTAAAGATCTGCCTACTACTTTTGTACTTTTGGAGGGCATTATATCATTTAACTGTTACTGTTACTGCTTTCAGAGCACAGTCACGTACATACTACTGCATTTTCCTTTTCCCACCTTTCCTGTTACACAGGACAAAAAAATTTGCTCTTCCTGGCCCTCTGCATTCTAAACCCAACTTGATTAACTGGAATTACCATTTTAGGAGGCCTGCAGGAGAGCTGTATGGACAGGGATGCTCCATACATCAGCTCTATTGCAGGAGCAACCAACTCCCCAAATGCTTATGCAAATCTCTTCTACTTTTGAACTGCAGCTAAGAGAAGCACCAACAAATCCAGAACACTTCTTGCATACCACAGCCTTAGAATTATGACAATGATTTCAGTTCTGCTTTAGTTTACAACAGTTTATCTGGTTACTCACAACATCCTGTCTAGAACATTCTCTTTTCTAATGTATCACAGCAGGCATCTTAGTCTCTTATATGCCTCCAAAAGGAAAAAGGGAGGAAAGCACCTCTAGCTGCAAGTGTACAAAGCCAAAAGCAGTTAAGTGTACACAGTCAGAAGCAAGATTTTTATGCTGTACTGCATCTAGTCACGAAACTTTTCCATACGTTACGATAGTACTATAACTGTATTAATGAATTACTGCCTTCATGATGCTATCACTCCTTCAGTGACACTAGTGCTGCTGTCTCATTGTAATGCAGCTACACAGCTTTGGCACAAGCCTTTCACTGTATCTTCTGCAGAACTGGCTGCTTAGTGTCAGTCTCAGTCTTGTCAGTATTACATAGATCAAAGCAAAGTAGCTTTAACAGGTAGATCAAAGTGAAAAAGCAGAATGGATTCTGGACAAGTACCCCAGTGCTTTCACTAAAGGTTCAGGAAATTTCCAGGCAGATGGAGGCAAATATACTTACATTATGGCAATTCAATTTTCCTAATGAGGCCATTGCAACAACATCAACATAGGGCAGCCCAGCTGCCTGCAATATCCTGTCATCTACAATTAGGAAAGTACAAACACATTCCACTTGGTCTGTAGACTCTCCTTCATTGCCACACAGATTTCTAGGATTCGCACAGTATCAGCTAGAGGATGGCATATTGTCTCCCACATAACTACTGTGGTTTTATATTTTTTCAAATGGGAGTTTCTTTATTTCTTTCTACTCCCAGCTAAATAAATCCAGTATGTAACCTGAATTTTCCTTTTTTAAAATACAATTATATGAAAATTTTTAGAGACTATTGCAAAAGCTGTTTTCATAGAGTAGAATATATCAACAACATTGTTCTTTTGTGTGCTTCAGTGGGGGAATATTACTACCATTAGCTGTATGTGAACAGTCAGTGACTTAAATAATGGCGTGTCTAGTGCATTTCTGTACAAGTATGTGGCTGACAAGTTTGTTACTTCCTCTTTAAAGTCCTGTCTCATACAAAATCCTGGGAACCACTATTATACCAAAGTAACCTGTCATTCCCTCCAAGGGCCTCAGAAGAACTCTGAGTGTTTTTATGAGCTCGGGACTCGCTTTAGCTCAGATTAGGATGAATATGAATTAAACAGAGTCTTTTCCCAAATTGCACCATATACACTGTATCTGATGAACAGGTTTGCAGACCTATCAGCTGGACATTTCACCCACTGTTATTATGTCATCATAAAATCATTTTTATAGTAAATGAATATTTTCTCAGTTTATTCTCATTTGATTTATTATTTATACTAGATTTATGACATATATAACCCATACATAACCTGTATCTTTTATAATAACAAAATTTTAAGGAGGTAAAATGCATTCTCTACATTACCCCTACCTATCAGTATCCCTCAATTCCCTTCATCTCAATTTTTAACACTATTATAATGATAAAACAATAGGTAACTCTTCCTCCAGAAGTGTCTGGCTGCATGGATTTTTTGAAGCAAATAACAAACTAGGTTTAGCCTAGGACTTCCAGGGTGCTACGAGAAGGTGAAGGATGCACTTCTGTCCTCATACATGAATGTACTGAATTTTCACTGTAGGAGAAATTTCCAATCCCAGAAATCCCAAGAAGCTCAGGCTGATTACAGTTTGTTTGTTGTGCTTGACACCACAGGATAAATGAAAAGCTTTCTTGGAAGGATACCCATTCCCCCTGGCAAAGCATTCATTTAATGATGTTCACAATTATCTTTACAGCAAAGATACTGGCTTATTACGAGCTATCACTGAGCTTGTGCTATGTCTCTAGCAAGAAATTGCCAAAATTGACAGACACTGCAATGAAAGCAAGCTGTGTAAATTAGCTGTGTAGGGAGCTGCATAAAAGTCACAATGCATGTTAGGAATTAAGTTGGGAACATTCAGTCTGTTCTGTATAGCACATATCAGTATGCAGTCACACGGTAAAAGAGGAATATAGGGTTTTCACATAGATGTGTCCATGGCAACTGGCAGATTATTTTCACTTGTCTCTAAAGATGTTTCCAGCATGAAGGACTCCATTAAACTTCACAGATAAAAAAAATCACACTCAGAAAGAAGACCAGCCAAGAGTCTTTGTTAAACTTACACTCTATTTTGACAGGGGCATGGGACTTCTTCGTTTCACAAACCAATTACTAGTGCATTTTTATGGCAGAAGAAAATGAGGGTGAGGTTTTATATACACAACATATAAAAACCTAAGAGTTTAAGATGATTGTAAAATGATATCAAATTAGAATTGTAATATTCTGTACCCACTTTCCACAGGGTGAGTTATGAGAGAAGGTTAAATGTAATCTGAGAACATCAAGAATCGAAGTAATTAACAGGTACATGTTGGAACACTTGACTGGAGCACACAAACAAACATGCAGCACAGAGCACAAATGTGATGACTCAGAGCCTAACTGGTCTTTCCCTGCCCGACACAGCTGTGTCACAGAAGTGATAAGACATGCTGCAAGAATGCTGAGGAAGTGGCATGCTCTGCAAAACCTATGATCATTAGATTAGAAGGCAATTAAACAGTTCAAAACACTATGAGGAATAAATCACACTGTTCAATTAAGACGGCCACTGCACAGATCTGTGCTGTGGATCACAATATTAAAGGAAACCAGATATCTGTTTTTAAAGCAGTATACCTATTAGAAATTCCTACCACAGCACATGCCATATCATGCTGTAACTCTTTTAGTCTTTAAAAAATAACCTTAATTTTTGCCCCAGTATATCAACTTTTGAGTGCTCTTCTGACTATTTGTTTTCATGGAATGATCTGTCTACTCTTCCAGTTCAACATTGCCTCCATTGAAAAACAAGCAATATATCTTCCATTGAAGCTAGACATTATATTTAATTTTTACTGCATGAATCTTTCATTATTTGTTTTCATTTTACCATATTTAATTGCTTGAATTTCACTAGCACATTTTTTGCCAGTTCTTACCTTTTTCTTAGCTTTCTGACTTCTGAAGCAGATTTATTTGTTGATCAATCTGTCTTTCCATTCCCTAAAGGCTCTCTGCATATTTGCAATATTCTTCTCTTGAGCAGCCATCCACTCACTAGGTTTGAAACCATTCCTGCAAGAAATTCAACAGTTTGTAAAGACACCTCTGGAAAGCTATGCATTTTTAATTAATAACAAAAAACTTAAAAACATCAAGCCTCATCAACAGTGAAGAGATCAAGCTCTTCAGCACAGCTGAGTTCTCCAAAAAGCTCCCTTAATTTCTCAAAGCTTGTCCTTTTGAAATAATTAAAAAATGTAATTACTAACCCATTTGGTTTATGTTTCTATTAAATTTAAACTGAATTAATTCAGGGTCAATCAATCCAGAATTATTTCCTATGACCAGCTCCTCTCAGTAAGTTATCTCTTACCATTCAGGCTGCAAAATTATACAGCCTGCTTTTGGTTCAATGGCTAGTAAAAAGTCTGTCACCTGGCATAGCTAGAAACTCATAGGCCTACCCAATACTAGTAGTATTTCATCTCCAAGCTATATAGAGGAAAATGAAGTGTCTCTCGATAAAACAGCTGTGTTCAGAATCATAATTTCTTTCTACTAATATTAAATCCATAACCAAAACCTGGTCCTGGGATTTTATAATGGCAATATCTCAATAGAAAGCCTATAGAGTATCTCAGAATCATATTTTACAGTAAATCTGAGCTTGAGGGTTCAGTCTTTCAGACTCAGCTTACACTTCTGTGTATTTAGTGTCAAAATGAGTGAAATGGTCATGAATATTATTGGTCACAAAATACATTAAACAAAATGTACTTGTGGGTTTTCTTTTCTTGTTGTTGCACTAGCTCTTTTACAGTTAAATGGATAAAATGCATTCTGACGTTGTGGTCTGCTGTGTACCAGTTGTGACTTCTGAGTCATATACTAAAGGCAAAATATTCAGGAATAACTGGTAATTGTCGCCAAAGCAAGAACATGGAGTCTTCCATTTCCATCAGTAATGCCTTTCACTGTGTTTAAGCGAACACTCGTACCAAAGCAAAAATCTTTCATTTGAAATTTAGTTTAAGTAAATCATAATTCAGTAAGCAGAATGAGAAACAGAGGGAGAACAAAGATATCAGCCTTTCTGCATATGACAAGGTATATACTTTTAAGGACAAAAAAATGTAACCAGATGTATCAGGGTTTCTGTGGCTTTGCTAGCAGCTAAAGAACTGTGCTTCCTTATTTCATGAGACTATCTCAGTACTAGCAGTAGTTTCCATGGGTCTGGTAGGATACCTCACCATTACCAATGCGCTTTTATACCAGTTACTCAAGGTTTAGCATACAACCTAGCAATTTAGCAAATTATGAACTTTTGACATGTAAATCAACCGTCAAGGATTAATGAATCCAAGTCAACAGTAAGGATTAATGAAGCTAGAAAATGGGAAAAATTCTCAGTTACAAAAAGATGGCACATTGCATCCAAACATTTTAGAATAAGAAATACAAATTTTCTTCCTCTGCAGAGAATAAAGGAGAACAACTTTCCATGATACTGGAGTAACATGTATGTCTGTCATTTAAAGTCACAAGTCCCTTAACCCTTACTGTAAATTTGTGAGGATACAGCAGGACAATCAGCAAGAATACATGTATCTGAACTACTTTTACTACATTTCAGCTAGGAAATGAACAAATTTACTCTCCAAGTGGACCAGATACTTTTTTCCTATCACATTTGGGGGAAACTTTCAGACTCACACACACTAGCCTATTGTATTTGATTCCTCTGGAACAAAATGATCTCTTGATATTTCAGAAAAACTTCCAAGGATTTGGTAGCAATAAAGTACCATTACTAACTCAGTCACACAACATTGCTTTACTCTTTCTCCCCAGCACTTCTATACAATCTGCTAAGGCAAGTATTACACTCTCTTATTTTTCTTGCTCATCAACACAGTCATAACATTTCATATGCTTACATAAACACACCATTGGTCATGCGTACAGGCCTCTTCTTTCACACACTCCTTGAGTAGTCACTGGCAAACAAATCCACCAGCTAACTCCCTTTGCTTCTGGAAGGAAAGTCTACATCCCTGCAGTGGCAGGTGCAATGTATTAGCTCTAACCTGTACATCAGGATGGTGGGAGGAGCCTCTAAAGAAGGGAGTTGAAGTATTCAAGTCTCAAGCTCAGTTTGATTCTTTAATGGATAGTTATTCTTTATAACTAGTAATTCTAGTTAAAAAAACCCAGGCTTTCAGATTTACTCAAACGTTTACATTGTCTTGTACCTTGTCTACTGACCTTTTATATGTTAAGTTTGTCATTTAGCACTCTTAGCCACCTGCAGTTTATCTTTGGTGAAAAAGGGTCTGTAAAGATAGAAAAAAAGCATCAGAAGAATATAAGGGTTAAACCAAAATAAAAAACCTTGCTAGGGCTTAATATTTTCATGCTTGGGAGAACAAAAAGAAGTGAAACTAAGGGAAACAAAAATCCACAAACATATTACAGCACCTACCAGCAGTCTTGAAAGCATGTCAAATTCATACAGAGCAAACCCAAGGACTATTAACAACACTATACAATATCCCGTTCCAACTACTGAGCATGAAGCTGTGTCCTATGTTTTTAAAGTATTTGTGTTTGAATGGGCACAGGTGATTTTTCTTAGTTTGTCTGAGACTGTCTTAATGAGGTGTTTGAACACTCCCAGGGAAAAGTTCTAAAAATGCCCAAGTGACTGTAAAGAAGCAACTGGAATCAATGCCACAAGGATGTTAGAATGACCTTGATTTTCATTAAAAAAAAAAAGTTTACACTTTGCTAAAGAAGACCTAATATATCCATTATCTAACAGTTTTTTAAATGTCAGAACATTACTAGAGCAGATTATTTCAATATATTTTACAGATTTTTTTTCTCATTGCATTCACATTTTATCATAATTTTATAATACTCACACATTTACCATTACAGAATTAACTGTGATTTCACTGTTGATGAAGGGAATTTCATTTCCTTTGTAAAGGGAGGAGTATTTAAGTCTGTGTTTACACAGCAACAGGCTGAATTTTCACAGAAGCAGCTGGTTATGTGAGCCTTAGTGTATCATTTGGAACTGTTTAGGATTTTAGTCTCAACCCACTTTGTAATAAAGGTGGACAGTTAAAATTCATTACATGATTGCAGTTATATATGGGGTTTGTGTGGCCAGTTTTGGCAGTGGGAGTGCTACAGGGCTGGCTTCCATGAGAAGCTGCTAGCAAATTCCCCTATGTCTGACAGAGCCAAAGCCAGCCAGCTCCAAGATGGGC
>JANZLQ010000044.1:8253033-8282282 GCA_026212715.1 Elanus axillaris | reverse complement strand
GGCAGGTTGTCCCCCTGCAGTCCATGGAGGTCCACGGTGGAGCAGATGCCCACCTGCAGCCTGTGGAGGACCCCACGTCGGAGCAGGTGGGTCCCCGAAGAAGGCTGTGACCCCATGGGAAGCCCATGGTAGAGCAGGACCTGCAGATCTGTAGAGAGAGGAGCCCACCCTGGAGCAGGTTTTCTGGCAGGACTTGTGACCCTGTGGGGGACCTACACCAGAGCAGTCTGTTCCTGAAGGACTGCTGCCTATGGAAGGGACCCATACTGGAGCAGTTTGTGAAGAACTGCAGCCCATGGGAAGGACCCACACTAGAGAAGTTAATGGAGACCTGTATCCCATGGGAGGGATGCCATGAAGAGTGTGAGGAGTCCTGCCCTGAAGAGGAAGGAGCAGCAGAGACAACATGTGATGAATTGACTACAACCACCATTCCCTGTCCCCCTGTGTTTCTGGTGGGTGAGGAGGTAGAGAAAATGGGGAGTGAAGTTGTGCCTGGGAAGAAGGGAGGGGTGGGGGAAAGGTGTCTGAAGATTTGGTTTTATTTCTCATTATCCTACTCTGATTATGATTGGTAATAAATTAAACTAATTTCCTCAAGTTGAGTCTGTTGCCCATGACAGTAATTACTGAGTGATCTCCCTGTCTTTGGCATCCAGCCAGGGTCAACTCACCACAAGTTACCAAACAATAAGCCAATATCATACATTCTTGTGGTGAAATAAGAGGAAATCCTGTTCTTACTGAAGTAAATTGGATCTTTCTTTTAAGGTTTTAGCATGAAAGTCTATCTTTCATTGGTCACCACTGTAAGTATTCCTCTAGGGCCATAAAGGTGTCTTACTTTTTAGTGTAACTTGCTCTCTGAAGAATTTTGGTGAACTACCTGATGTTGTCTGTATAGAACTCCTTTACAGAAGCAGTGTAATTCATCTGGACTAATTTCATTAGGTGTAACTGTCTTTCATGACTATTCAGATAGTGTTTTACTTTCTAATGTATATTGTAAATTTTCTTTTAAAACTGCATTTCAAATTATTAGAATTATTTTATTACAGGAATTATTGCTCCTGTAGTATCATATATGCAAATATTCATGGATTAAAGTCTCCCTGGAAGATGTGGGTAATAAGCTAATTCAGACAGCACAGGCCAATAGATAGACAGTAAATTTTTTCTGTTGCTCCTTGGAAAATTTGTGAAACATGTACTTGTAATATGAAAATTAGCAACCCTTTCGTTCTTTCAATTTGACATCTCACTGCTTGCTCAGATAAAGTAGTTCTTCAATGTGAATATGTATTCTTACTATTTAATTTGGTCTTTCTTGAAAGAAGCAAGGACTTCAGATCTTATTGTATATCTTAAGCTTGTATGGTATTCACACCAAGGAAAAATATCTAATTATCTCAATCTCCATTTCATAGGAAGTAATAACCAATTCTGATGGCCAGCATGCAGTTCCAAACAAAATTAGCCTTTTGAATAATGGTAAGGAGGCAGCTGATATGGGTACAGGAAGTCACTAAGGCTTAGCGTTAAATACAATATTAAGAAAGGAAGAGTAGATGGGTGTGACACTGTAAACAGAAGTCTGTTTTTGAAAGGTGACATGTATATGGGTGTAGCTATTATATGGAAGTATACAAAACTTACACGGCCCTTCTACATGCTCTGCATTTTTCTAAGCTTGCTAAAAAGTGTATCTTCCATATAGAAGATGGTAGAATTAGCCACCCCATATGTGATTACTGGATTGTATACTATTCAGCAAACAAAAGAAAACCAGTCAATAGACTTAACGTGGAAAACCATTAATAGGAAGAAAAGATCTTTTCTGAATCTCCCAGTCAATCACATTAATTCTGAAATATGAGATCAGATTAGTATAATATTGTTTTAGCTTACAAAACCATGAAATACCATACGTGGTTGAACTTAGTACAGAATATGATAAGTTTTATTAATCTTAAGTTTTAAAATTGCTGTTAGAAGTAAACTCTGCTTTGTTCTAAATGGATAGCCAGGAATTAGATGTGATAGAAATACTGCCTTTTATTGGATTTTAAAACTCCTTTGGTAGGTACATTTGGAAATTCCATTGTAAATCCGTGATTTAGTAAGTGCCCAACTTTAGTCACACGAACAGTCTGATTTACCTTGATAAAAATATGCAAATGCTAAATGTACCAAGCTTAAAAGGGATACAAAATTGTACTGGAAACCTTGATGTTCCCTTGAAGAAACTTCTTAAGATAACACTTGTCCATGTGATAGAATTGCTAATATAAAGCTTTCGTATGATTAATTTAATGAATATTAAAACTATGCTTTATTTTCATCTAGTTCTCATTACTTTCATAGTGAGAAATTTGCATGTGTATGCATTTGCATGTAGAATAATATGCTAGACATCATGCCTTAAAGACAGATAAAAAGACAGAATGTGTCTTTGTACTGCACTTGCCCAGGATCAGGTCAAATATGATGGTCTGGATGTAGGAACAAGTCCAACAAGGAAGGAAGCAATGGAAAACAAACCAAGAATTGCTCAAGAAAAAATTAACTAAAGGAAATGTACAAACATACCAGAGTCAGTGAAAGCACCAAAAAAAGACCTGTGGCAATATGAACAGTTATCTGTTCACGTGGCCAGGAGAATAGTTGATTAAAACAGAAAACTTTTTAGTATCTATCATTTTGAATGAGACTTACAGTTAATTATTAACCACCAGTTCACTCCCTGCAATTCAATACAAAACAGCCTGTTGTGTAGCCTGTCTCCTCTGCCTCATTTAGGAGTTAAGCTGCCTTTTTGTACTTACTGTTTTTTATTGGATTGTCAGTATTATTCAGCTTTATATATCCAAGCAGATTCTTCTAAACCTATTTGCATTTAATTGTAAGAACACAGGTAAGTAAAGCTTAACTTTTTTCTTAATTAAACTCCAAACTACAAATCATCATTAGTAAGACATCCTGCAGGGACAGAGATTAGAGATACAGAGCAAAACCTAAAAATCTGTTTTTGTGCCTGCAATGCGATATTTACAAAACTATCAGAACAGTTTGTGTATTTGTTAAAAAGGCAAGAATATGTTAACAAATAATGTAAGAGTAAATACTTTATGCAGTTCCACATTCTCTTCCCCAAGGAAGAAATTGCCTGTCATGAAGCAGCAGAAACAACCAAAAGTTACATTGCCTACATTACTAATGAGATCTGACCTTGAGTTCATCCTTCACTGAATCATAGATCATCAGCACAGTCTGCCGCTGAGCTTGATGCTGGTAATCTACCCATAGCTTGAACCATGCATCTTAAGTCTGCCCAGTTTTGAGGTACATCTAGAACTAACTGCTCCCAGCACTGGGCACATAGTCCTATCTTGATGATAGGGAGATTTGGCCCATCTGATTAGAAACAAATTCAGAACAAAAAAAGTGGGTTTCAGATTTATTTCTGCATTGCCTTGCTTGCAGTGGTACAAAGGGATGTATTCTACTTTTCAGTACCAGAGAGGATAAAGATGAATCATAGTCTAAACATTTCAGTGTGGACTAGTATAATGAAGAGAGAGGAATGATAATTTACATGGCCTGAGTTGTTGAAGATGTTTCCTAGGGTAGATCAGAGGGTCAGCAACTCCTTTGTTAGACTGTATCTGTTTGGCCATGGACTTTAGAGGGCTTAAGCATTAGGTGCCCTGGTCCACAATTTATTTCTGGGAATGAAAATAAAATAAATATGCATGAATTGATATAGCTGTATCACCAATATCCATACTGAATAATCATGAGTCATGCCCCAAAGATTCCTGAGTATTTATTAAAGACTACAATTGATCTGTTTGTCTTTTGAATCCTGAATCATAGGGCTATAGGTCACATTTTCAAAGGTTCACTAGCAACTATGTCTAAGACCTTACTTATTTTTCATTTTTATTTGATTTTAGAAAGCTGATACTTTTATATATCTAAGAGTCCCATACTTGAGTTTTAAGGCAAACAAGACATGTTATGAGTCATAACACAGAATTCACAGAATTATAATCAGTCACTTTCACTGAAGTGAAGGACTTGACCTGCGTGTGTACATATCTGTGTACATTTGTGTATGAGAGAGGAAGAGTGGGTGAGAGAGACAGATTCTTTGGCTTGAGCCCATTACAGGAAGTCAGGAAGCTCAGAGATATGTCTTGGGGTTTTCCTGTGAACATTATACTTGTAAAGTGTTAGCTAATCAAGTCTGCCCCCAAATTAGTCTCAACATTCACTTGAGATTAACAATTCATGAAATAGCCATCTCCACTGGTGACAATCTCATGTAAACTTTAGAGCAGACCGTTTCCTTCCACTTTTCTGATACTCTAGAAATGTTCCTGGTATTTAATTCAATGCTAATTTAAGAATGTGAGGACCATGCCTGTCCCAGTAGATAACCTTTTCCTTTGCCACATCTTTTGCCATTATCCATTAAGAGCTGAGTTGACTGAGGTGAGTTGGCAAGGTTTTCTGCTAATTTTGTTTTCCCTGAATCACACCTCCTGCATTCTACAGCTTAGAAGTTTGAGCTGTTTAGTTGCTGCTGCATTCAGTACTAGTAGCTGTAATCTTAGTTTTTACCATGACCTCTTTTGCTTTATTACTTCAGCTGACATATAATTCATCATATTCTGCATTTGCAGTTTCCTCCATTCTAATATTTTCTTTTCATTTTGCTAGCTTCAGCTCCTCCTACCAGTTGCTTACTTGAAAAGTGACCCATGGCTAACCACTTTACTTTTCTACTCTCAATGTCTGTTTTGACTGAAGGGCTGTGACTAGGATCATTTGAATGAAAAGCGTATCATCTTAAGGCATGCTGGGCTGTCTAGAAGAACAAATGGAGTTTCTATCTAGGGAGATCAGACATTAAGTGACACTCTGTTCAATTGATTTTACTTGTCCTTAAGTGATATTAGTCAAACCAGTAAGCTGTTTATCATCTATTCATTCTATACAGATTTATGGGCATTGATAGCAATAACTGTCTCTTTTGTCAGGCTTTCTGGCTGGTGCTTTTATAGAAAAAACTTCTGAAGGCTTGGGCATTTGACAATTTTTCCATGCCAAATTAGAGAAATGATATCACAAAGATGGATGTGTTAATAAGGTTTGTTTTTTATTTCACCAATTAACTAAACAAAAGCATGGAGTAACTAATTCAGAATCAACTCAAAAGCTTTTTTTTAATTTTTCTTCAAATTTTTGATTAATTTGAAAAATAACAAAAAGTTAAACAATTTTGTTACTTCCATGGAATCCTGAATTTAATCTTTCATGCACACCAGTTCCATTTTGTGAGAAGGTTATTTTGTTGCCTAATAAGTCTCCAGAATAAATGCATTAAAATTTTATTTTTTCAAATAATATTTTCATAAGGAAGAAGTGAACATTCATCAATGAGCTATTTACATATGCTTTTCAAGTGTTTTCTTATACATTATAATTTAAATTATGGCTACAATTTTTACAAATCCATCTACTGTTGGCAAGGTCCTTGCACTCCTTAACATTATACCCACTTGTAAAACTCTCCTCAGAAAAATGAATGCAGAATTATGCACAGGAAACAATTTTTCAGCAAAAAAGTTGTCAAGTTAAAGAGATGGAAACCCACTTTTGAATATCCAAAAGTCTGGCAGGGATTAATCCAATAACAAGTGGGTTTAACCTACCTATGTAAATCAGCCTCATCATAAAATTGATCCACTGTCTTAATTTTCTAAGAAAATGCTTTCAGTATTATTAACTGTTCTGGAGTTTTCACTTTTTCATGGATATTTTCTAGGGTAAAAAGAAGTAAATGAGACTATGAAACAAAACATCCTGTACCCACTAAAAAATTTCTTAAAATTCTCATTTTCTGGATTACCATAAAATGAAAAAAAAAAACAAACCCAAACCCAAACCTGAAAAATTTAGTATGATTATTTCTTCTAGTATTTGCAAAGCTCTCATATGACAGTACACTATATTACTGCGAACGTTAAAGGAGGCAATAGCTCTTACACAATATAGTGCTCTTCCTGATGGATTTCAATGGGATGATCAGTTGAGAAACATGAAAAGCTACTGTAGCTTTAACTATGTAAGTGTTCTGTTTTTAAGTATTGCTTTGTTTTGCTAAAATGGTTAATCAAACTGAAGGAGTACTTCACATTTTACTGATTTGAATATCCTCAAAATTCATAATTTTGGACAGCTAGATGTCAGATGCTCAAAGATGTTCAAAGGCATCACAGCACCTCACAGGATTCTACATTTTAGTGCTTTGATTTGCAATCATGGTGTTTGACTGTGCAAATTGTCTGAATATTTTGATGAAAAAAATATTCTTTTAAAAATTTCACTACCATTACAAGTGAGTGGTACTGCAAGTCAGCAACAGAATGAATATTCAAATGTACCTTCTCCCATCTTCTTCCTCTTTTGCATATTACTTCAAGTCTGTGCATCCAAAGTTCCAATAAAAAAATATTGATAGAAGTGGGGTAATTGCTGATACAGTCAAATGGGAAACAGACTTGGTTTGTAGCAAAGATTTTCTTTCTATGGGTAAAAGACTTTTCCCCAAATTCACATTCTCTTTTTGCCTATGACTAACTTTGTAGATTGCATCATTCATTATTATACATTACTTATTATTTTGTTAGTAATAATATGGCTTATTAAAATCTATATACTCTTAAACATAGTAATAGTTAAAGAAATATGGAGAGAGAAGCAAAATACAAGTACGTCCTGGTTTTAGCTGGGATAGAGTTGTCTTCCTAGTAGTTGTTACAGTGCTATGTTCTGAGTTCAGTATGAGAAGAACATTGATAACACTGATGTTTTCAGTTGTTGCTAAGTAACGTTCAGTCTAAAGTCAAGGATTTTTCAGCTTCTGATGCCCAGCAAGCGAGAAAGCTGGATGGGCACAAGAAGTTGGGAGAGGACACAGCCAGGGCAGCTGACCCAAACTGGCCAACGGGGTATTCCAGACCATGGGACATCTAGTATATAAACTGGGGGGAGTGGGGGCACGGGATCAGCTCTCGGAGGCTAACTGGGTGTTGATCGGTGGCTGGTGAGCAATTGCACTGTGCATCATTTGTACATTCCAATCCTTTTATTATTGCTGTTGTCATTTTATTAGTGTTATCATTATCATTATTAGTTTCTTCCTTTCTGTTCTATTAAACTGTTCATATCTCAGTCCATGAGTTTTACTTTTTTTCCCGATTTTCTCTCCCGTCCCACTGGGTGGGGGGGAATGAGTGAGTGGCTGCATGGTGCTTAGTTGCTGGCTGGAGTTAAACCATCATTTATGATAATGCCATTCCAAGCAGTAGGATTGTATTAATATAGTTCAGCTTTTACATAGCAGTGCTTTACATGTGCATGCCAGGCCCATCCTTCATTCACAGAAAGCATAACTCTCAATTATATACAATCATAGCCCTGTTCTTCCTTTGGTCATGGGGAAAGTAAGGATAGCGACTAATACAGCCTACAGGGCCCAAAATCTCATGGAAAATCTTTCCAGACATTTCCAAGAACTATAAGCTGTGCTCTCCTGAAGGCAAATATTGAGTATTTATATTCAGTTCCAGTACAATTATAAAAACCAAGCTGTATTTACTTTCCACTCATTTCATTTATGCTTCTAGGTATAAGCTGTGCTCCACCTTTTTCCTCCCAGATATTTGAAACTAGAGTGAAAGAAAAGAGAGAGAACAAGGAGAAATTTAGAGAGAACACTGAGAACTTCATATAGCCCCATGAAAAGCTGTGCAACCTGAAAGCACTTAGAAAATACAAATTTAGCATAATACATATATTGTTTTCCTGATTGTATAAATAAAACCCTACTTAATTTATGCTGAAAGTACTTATACTTTAGGCCTAAGAGAATTGTTTAGCAGGTCCAAGTTAATCCCTGATGGTTTCCAAGGGGCTGAATTTTGTTCCTAGACATTACACACACAGAAAAGCAGATTCCATGAAAGTAATGGACCAAGATACTGATATTATAGTTCACTGATGAAAGTGGTACAGTAAACTTAGTTAATATGTAGCAGGAAAATTGGCACTATGCCTGGGTTTGTTCCCTTCTATCCATTTACAAGAATATTAGAATTTTACTGAAATGGTAGCTTACTAACTGTCTTGTGTTTATCTCTGTATTACTAAATAACCATAAATGAGTTGAGATACCATAAATGGACAACTGAGTACAGAGTAGAGCATTATACTTAAGTAACTGAAAGTATATGGCTATTCAATTTATGTTCCATAAAGCCATTACCAGTAATTCTCTGCATTTGTCAGGCATTTCTGATGCTAATATAGACCTAGTTTATTGCATAAGATTTTATAATTGCTATGTGACTTGGAGCCTAGCAAATTCTTGTGAAATACAAGACATGATCCTTAGAATGCTTTTGCAGATAAAGGTGTTTATGCTATGCAATGGTTTCATGTGAATCAAGGCTGGGACAGTGAAATGATCAGCCCTGGTAAACATTCAGAAAGCTTTTTTCTGTTGACAAGGAAGTTTTCCAGATGAGACTTAGAAAAATTGTAATTTCTTTGCTAACAGTTCAAAATCCAATGGACACCCCTATCTCTGTGCTCACATTTATAGCTAAATCTCTATCTACCTCTATATCTGAGATTTTCAGAAAGGGAAAAAAAGGTACTAAATGTGTCTGATTAAATTGTTCAGAAATTAGTTACCTTCAAATAAGTATTTTGATCAATTTTCAACTGTTCGTTTTTTGTTTTTTTTTTTTTTTTTCCCATCACACTTTTATTCACAGGATGCAGTTTCAGGTATTCATAATCCACTAAAAGAAGTTTGGACAGATTTTAATGTGGGTGATTCTAATTTCAACTTGTGGGATAAGAGAAAGAGTTCTCAGCATTTAATAAAATTCAAACATTTTAAAGATTAAAGAGGTGAAGAGGAACATGGCTGAACAAATTGACTGTCCCTATAGTAGCATAAAAGTAAGATAGTTACTTTTTTAAATTCAAATTAAAATTCAAAGATTCAAATGTAGTTTAGTTGTTTACCTTTGGTTGTAATTAAGTTGTTACCTGTAAATGACGGATCAACATGAAATAAGTTTGGTTTTGTAATTTCAGCTGTCTATAAAATGTACAGCTACCTCTGCCTTTTGGCTTCAATTTATACCTTTATTTGTGGTCTCAGCAATTAAAAAAATGAAAAAATAAATTACTATTGAAAAATAATTTCAGATTATGGTTGAAGCTCACCTAACACCTGGGATGGTATGGTCATTGCTTCTGTCTGAAGTATAAATAAATGGGTTGATTTTTGCCACAGGTTGATTTTGATGTAGGTTTAGATTGGTGATAATAAGGCAGCCAAGCTTGGACAATAGAGGGTCTATAGCAGCAGCAGCACTGTGTTGAACATAAAGCAACTGTGCATAAACAGTCCTGATTGCCAAATGACTTAAACAGATTTTGGAATCAAACCAAAAGATGGCTGGTGCTGTGTATTTATTCAGTACTGAGATTTTAAGACTTTCTCTGAAGAAGCTGGATTTGGAACTTCTAGAAGAAGAATGCCAGCCAACAAGAGAATGGCAGCCAAATAAAGGACTGGTCTGATGCAGAAGACAATTTCTATTGTATTTGTGCAGCACATAGATGACACTGAGAAATTTCCATGAGGGTGGTAAAGAGCATCCATGTACGTTAAAATAGACTGAAATGACCACTCAGCCCCTGTCCACCTCCCCACTCCCGAAAATCCCACAATCTGGGATCAGTGCTGGGTTAACCCAATATCCCCCTATTAATATACTTTTTTTAAACCCAGAATTGCTTCTCAGAATTTCAGAATTAAAGTATTATAAAAGTAATGAAGCTGGCCTTTTTCAACAACAAACAAACAAAATGAACCTCCACACGAGGAACGGGACCATACTGTCTGAAATATTTTGTAGCATCTCATCATCTAATATCTTACCTGAAAATCTGCTGTATTTGTTAACTGATGAGTATTTGCTTAAGACATATTATGCTACAGAAGCATCATGTAACCAAATAATTTACTTGGGCTACTATGACTCGGTTAAACATACTTTCAGGTTAATTATGTTCTAATTTTATTAAATAGAATTTTTGAAATATAATACTGCATTATTCTTTTATTTTTTTTTACAACAGCCAACTGTCTATTGATCTATACAATTCAACAGAAGCTTCTTTTATCTTATGATATTTTATAAACCAAATAGATAAGTTTCAGGGAGTCAGATTTAAATATCTCAATAAATTCTGTTTCATTAACATGTTCAGCCCTATAGATGCTAGACGTCATAGTCCATGACCACAACAAATTTCAAGCCTATCATTTACTGCAGGCTGCTAAGAAGTCCTCTCAAATTTATGTCTGACATGCTTCTTTCTAGCACCATTGCACTTTTTTTGTTCTTTCTTTTCCCTGTGACTTTGAATAACTACTAAATCATATCATTGTTTGCTTTTTTATTTATTGTCAACTAGATACCCAAGAAGGAGCAGAATCCCACTGCAGTTGGTGCTGCAAGTGAATCTAATCCAAAGAATTTACTGAATAACTGCAGGTGAATAAGAAAAACCATAACAGATGGCAATGCAATATACAGAATATCTGATCATGTATGGCTATTATTATGAGCGTCTAGTGAATGATTTTAAAACAGCTTTGCAAACTGGTCAGTTTAGTAGAACAGATTTTACTGGGTTTACTTCCAAATGTTTATGAATGAAGGAGACACACTTTTAAGAGACCTTTGATACTTTGTTCTTAAGTATAACATTGTTATAGATAGATCAGGTATCTGAATGACCTACTGTAGTACTGCATTTTCTTCCACTGTGAACAGAAGCTGAATATTGACTATGTGATGATACACAAGTCTTTTAAGCTAATCTTGTTATTGCTGAACTACTATTAATGTACTTTTCATTTGAGTCTGTTTAGTATGACTCTTACAAATGCGTTAGTGATAAACTTATCAAATATGTAAAAGACTGTATCTTTAATAAAAAAAACTATTATTGTCAGTCTATTGTCAGTCCTTATGAACATTATTCTACAAATATCTAATCACCTGAGGATTGTTATTAAATTCCATTAATGGTTTTAGTTCCTGTTGCACTTAGGCATTTGCAAAATTGGACTATTCACTTGGAAAGATGGGGTGACTTTGAGCCTGAGCTGTTTTCTTCAGCCTATCTTAAGATATGATGTCAACCTGAATGATGAATGCATATATTTATTAAGTTCCTAGACAACACCACTCTTTGAAGGCTGAAAAACATATCGGAAGACAGGATTAGAATAAATTATTATGAGATTATTGGAAGCAATTTGGTATGAATAAATGCAAGTTCTCTTTTTCAATAGGAAATCTCTTTAAAACAGGTATTTGATCACAACTAAGAAAAGTCAAGAATATTGCACTTCTGACAGAAAGGCAAACACTGTGGGATATAGGAAAAGGAAAGTAATCAATTCACTGTATGTGGTACTTGTAAGCTCTCAGCTGCAGACTGCGTCCAACTTAAGCAATAGGTGGAACAACTGGAGAAAATCAAAGGAATGCAATAAGAATAGTAAGTAACCTGCAAACTTAAAATATATGAATGTTTTGAAGGAACTATATTTGTTTAACCTAGGGAGAAGATGTGCAGTATAAAACTTCATATACACAGCAAATACCTGTAAAGTAGAAGAAAATAAGCTGGTTTTTCTGTCAACAGAGGATAAGATAAAAAACAAAGGTCTCTAGTTGGACAGGGAAGACAGCTGGGATTGCAAAGCACTGAAAGAGATGGCCCAGACAGGCTATGAAATCATGACACCTAACTAGCCTGTTTGGGTTTTCAAAGTAAAACTAATGAACAAAAGGACAGTTCTTCTTGGTATTAAGTGAAGCAAAAATAACACTAGAAATGACACTGTTACAGTATGTTCTGACAGTAGAAGATGCCAGTGTGTATGTAGGTGTCATTCCACTCAGAAATATGGGACAGCAGCTTCACAAGTTTTCCATTGTGACTCCAGAGCTTTGGAGCCTCCACCTAGTAGTTCTGAAAAGGAAACATTCATAAAAATTGAAAAGACCACATAAACTTATAGCCAGAAAGCAAAATACAGAAAAAGTTTTGTTGGTATTTATTGTGAATGGGTAAATATTAACAGAATAGCCAAGCTGGACTGAAGTGACTAAATTGCTATCTATGTTTATGTGGGTTTCTATTTCTCTATCTTTTTCATTGCCTTTAGCATGTGTGATGTCCTCCAAGACTGTTTGTACATTGATGAAATTACTACCTTTTTCTATAGATTCAGTATTATGATATAGCTAGAGAACATAAAAAGACCCCCAGATGGCACTTAAACACCCCCACGCTTTTTCCTTACATTGAAAAATAAATAGTCAAATATCTGATTAACTTCAGTTTTTCAAGAGAAATTTTGCAACAGTATATTAATGATGTACTCATGAACTACACGTGTTGTTTCTGTCCTATGAAACAACCCTTTAGAGGTTGCTGTTTTTCATTTATATTCCTGTAAGACAAGGCTATGGAGCATTTGTTAGAGTATATACATATATATATATATATGTTAGAGTATATACATATATAAAAATTATATTTGCTTAAACATATGTGTTTTATATATATATTTAAGCTAAAGAGATTAACTTAAGATCAATTTCTTTTGAGAAAATTAATATTCCTAGCATGTCAACATGTCCTGCAAACATGAAGTATATGAAAGCAAATGTTAGTTTTTCATACTCAGCTCACTAGACAAGAAATGCCTAGACTCCCTCAGTAAAGGCTTGTCTTGTAAGTTACTGAATCTTGCTGTCGCCAGAGAGGGAGAATCAAGTGCCAGAAGAGCTAAGTTTGTCTCACCAAGAAGTTGGATCAACAGTTACTATGTTGTTACAAATTACAAGGAAATAGATGATTTTTGATGAAGAAGACTACAGGGAAATAGAATATTGGCATACTGATGGCATTTTAAATGGTTGCCCTTAACAAGAGGAGAGCAATGTATGTTTCTGACTGCTATGAAGTGCTGCAATGCAATAGTTAGATGCTTCAGTACCAGTGATTTCTCAAGTTCTGAAAACTACTTCTTTGGCAAAGGGAAAAGAAGGTATTATACAAATAGTGAATGTGTCATATACAAGAGTGTAAGAGTGTAATTTCATTTCCAGCCCCTCATCAC
This sequence comes from Elanus axillaris, assembly GCA_026212715.1. NCBI lineage: Eukaryota > Metazoa > Chordata > Aves > Accipitriformes > Accipitridae > Elanus > Elanus axillaris. The sequence continues at coordinate 8,268,985 of JANZLQ010000044.1, read as the reverse complement.
ATGACATGGATAGTTATGAAAATGTTCATATTACTTCCTTTCTTACAGAGAGGGACTTGTGTCCAGTATCTGCAGTGGTGGGTACTGCAACAGAGAATTGTGATTTGACAGGAAAAGTGAAAACTACAAATCAAATGCACAAGAAAAGATTGAAGAAGAGCAAAGCAAGAGACAAAACCTGTGAACAGCTCCTGGAACAAAACACTGTTTTGAGGGAGGAAAAAGAAGTAGTAAGAAAGAAAAAGAACTTCTGAATAAGTTTGAAAAAAGAAACAGAAACAAGAACAGTTTAACAGATACCTGAGAAAATTATTCATTTGCAAAAGGTCAACTGAAACAAGATCACAAAACATATTAACCATCTACCTAGTATGGAGCCGGGATGACTCAAACAAATCTCCCTCAGCAGACTTCCAGCCCCACCTGAAGTTTTGTTGCTGTTCTCTGTTTGATTCAGTTCACAGTGCATTTACATTTTACACAGTTTTCTTTAAAGTAGTCATCAGCCACAATTAGTTCTGACTCATATGGCACAACCTTACAAGACTACAATTTGGTTGTCTGACTTCTCCTTTGCTCCCTGCCGGGAAATTATTGTACGAACTTAACACTGAAGATAAGTCAGGGATGTTAGCTGCTAGTGCTAGTATAGACCTGTTAACAAACAAGGAGAAATAACAAGCATGTCTTAATAGTAGATAGAAGAACTCACTAGAGAAAAGAAAAAAAGTATAACCCTTGTTAATTAAGGCTATTAAACCCAAACTTTTTACTGGTGCATGTCTGAAGGCAGGAGAACACAAACAGTGAGAAGATTTAGACTTCTTTTCAGCACACCCCTCTTCCAACTCATAACTGGAAGCAGAAAAGGCAAAGTTCAATTCTGAGGCTCAAAAATGAATATCCAATCAAAAAACTTACCCAAAATTAAACTGAACTGTCTCAGGGCTTAGTGAGCTACACTGCTGTACTCTAAAATGGCTTAACAAAATACTACTTAAAGAAAAGAAGAAAATGCCAAAGGAAGGAAAAAGAGGATAACAGTCAATAACCAGATTCCTCTTTCCCAAAGTGCAAAAATAGTGATGCTGGAGCTCTCTCCTCTTGCTATGGTAACACATTAAGCTTGTAAAGTCTGAAGTTTTATCCTGTTTTGTAGTAAGGCCTCAACCAAGCTGCAGTTGACCTTCCAGTGTATATTGCCCACCAGCTACTCTTCCAGCTCTAAAGTTATCTCTCTTCTTCAGCAAGAGTACCAGAGCATACCTCATCCCACATTATGTTTTGTTGTCCAAGAAAGACTTGTTAAATAGAGTTTAACTGATCTAGACTTTTCTAAGAGGCATGTCCTTTTCAGAACATGCACCTTAAGGCTGCCTGCTATGAAATTATATGAGGGTGAGTGCTCACTCCAGACACCTTTAGCTTTAATTGGTTTGAACCAACTCTCAGACAGTCATTTACTTCACTATATTACAGGATTTCTTTTTTAAAAGAAATGCACATAAATATGATAAGATACCAAATATGACCCATATTTAAGTTCTGCTATTATGTCTATCTATCTACCCCTTCTTTCTCTCCATCAAATGGCACTTCACACTTCCCTCCCTCTGACACTTTCTAGGAACAGCTACTTCTTCTCTTTTAGGTATCAGTTAATGTTTTTAGTATTGGTCAGGAATTTCTAGCTGGTTTTACTTGACCACCTGTTGAATTCTGCCTCCAGGATGCAGGAAATGGTAATTTACACCTTAGCTGATGGGAACATTATTAGATGTGATGTCTCAAATAATCTATAGTAAAAGGCAACAGTTTCTGCACATAGGTTATGTAACTTCTTGTAGTGGTTAATACAAAGCACACAAAGGTAATGACTAATGAAGAATCAATAAGCATATGAAACAACTATTTAAAAATCATATTCTTGCTGTCTTCCATTAATGAAACACAAAGACACTTGTTTATTTTTTGTCTCTTAGTTCTTCTCTGGTAACAAGTTTTGTATTTTCTTGAGATGTAAACACAAATTATACTTGGCTGTTATACAATAAATTGACTAAATAATAATAAGACATTACAGGTGACTTGTGAAGGAGCCACAGGCAGTTGTCTGAAAAAACCACAATCATTTTGGGCTGTAAATAAAAATGTACAGGTAAGAAAAATTATGAAGGAAGTAGAACTATGAATGACTGGAGATCTCAAACATCTTTCTACAAGAGTAAGTGAATTGAAAAAAATTGCCTTATATATGATGATATTCCCATCATAATTATTCAGGAAGGATAGAGTCTATTTTCATGCCAAAGATGCAACTGTTAGAGGCCTTCAGTAATATGAGGGCATTGATGGGTATCCTCAGAATAGGCTCATACATTGTTGTAGAATTTCCCTCACAGACATTTTATAGCCTTTTTGTTCAACAAGGATACTTTATTTCCATTTATAAACCCAACTGCTGCCTTAATATAAGGTAGTAGGAAATAAAGGCATAAGCATAGAAATAAAGGCATATAGGAAAGGCAGAGGAAACAAAATGGGCCATCTCAGGTTCAATCCATAAAGGGCTAGGACAGAAGAAGTGTAAGTATATAATGTCTTGTATGTCATATACTTACACCACTGAGACAACTTGTTTGCTAACATCAGACAAAACATCAAACAACCTGTAAGATAATAGTCTCTCAAATAGGAAAAAAATGAGACTTAAAGAAATTCTTTCTAGAACTGTAATGCAGGCCAGAGTAAGAGTAGTAAATACACCCCCTTCAGTTCCAAGATGTATGCTTAGCTCATTGGTTTAGGCCTCCTGACTGGACAGAGGACAAGTCAATCCTTTTAAGAAAACACATTAAGAACATGCATTTAGTAGGCGCTGTTGCTCCCTCAAAAAACCCAAGAAAATATAATTAAGGTTCACAAGCAGCTTCAGCCCTTTGATGATTGCCAGGCAATAAACATCTTATTCTAACATATTGCATCCTTAAGCACTTTCCAGTGAGTTGGGTAAAACTTACTTGTTCATGGCCACTGATGTGGCAGGATTTGCCATTCTTGACCTGCCATCAGTATAGGTCAAGTTTGTATAGAATAGTTTGGTATTTAGCTTTGGGCTTCTTGTAGTCCATTATCATTACGAACTGAAAAAACAACCAACAACCCCTTTTCCTGTGTTATCTGGACTAAGTGAGCTCAGTAAGAAAAACAAAAATTAAGTTCACCTTAAAAATGCTTTTGGGGAATGGAAACTTTGATTCAAAGTGACAATTCTAATAATATTTTTCCATTTTATTTTGAGTATTCTTCAGGCTGTGGAAAAACAAACTAAAAAAAAGAAAATAAAATTTGAGTGGAAGATAGAGAAACTGTTAAATAAAAGGGCACAAAGCAGAGATTGCAACCCACAAACGAAGCAAAAATATGAAATGAATGATATTTTAGGTACATTTAGCTTTTAATAACAGTAATTAAACCTAGTAAACTTTTTGTGTCATAGATTTTAAAGCAGTTACAAAGCAGGCTAAATTTGTTGTTAACTACTTTTATAGTTAAAAAACTGTCATACAGGAAATGACCAGCATTTTCAGAGACAAGGATCAGAGTAGATGACATGCCAATGATTGTAAAGTTTTCCCCTACTGTGCCAAATTACCATATCATTTCAATTATGTATTATACAATATTTATATAATGAACATCAAAAGAATAGAGTCTGAGTATTAAGCATCTTCTGAAAATAGTTTCTCATCCTGATCTAGGAATTTGTCACAATGAGGGGAAAAAATGGAATGTTAGCTTATATGTAGTAGAGATCAGACAGAGGTACTATCTTTCCTTGGAAAGTAAATCTGCTCAGCCATCAAGTCAAAACAACATTGGCTGAGTTAGTTATTTAAGAAAATAACTGGATAGGGTAAGATTTTTGTCACAAGAATCTGAGAGCACTCCAATTTGACATCTTTTTGCAATACAAGGTGAATGCCAAAGGTAAAAAATAAAGTAGCAGTATTTCTTAATATAGAGATATATTTTCATAGAATGACATGATGTTTGCAGTTGTACGTGTCCAGCAGAAGGAAGAATTAAGCCCTCAAGGAGTAGGAAATTCATGGCTCCATTAGTCAAAGTCCTAGCTTTTTAGCTTCTGTAGGTTTATTACTTTCAAACCTGATTGAAATGATTTATTATTCAATCTCCATATTTTATTATTTTGCCTTACACATCTTTCACTCAAGTCACTGACCGTAATTCCCTGCAGTCATTCTAATAATAAAAGAAGTCTGTTAATATGATTTCTTCCATAGATCATTTAATATTCATCACACCTGAATAACATAAATGATTTATGTTTTGAAAGTAGAAGAAAGAAGCCTACAGCTCTGTTCAGCACGATAATTTTCAGGTATTTTTAACAGTGCCTTATTATATCTTTATTATGCCAACTGACCCATTTTGACTTCAGATCATCTGATAGAAAACGAGCTTTGGGCCAAACTAAAGAGCAAGAATTCAATATTGTATACATAAATTACAATATTGGCTGGTCATAATGTGCTTTCTTTATGTAGGTCTGATTTCATGGCAGTAACTTGATTAATATATATGAATGGGAAAGCAAAGGAATTCCATAGGGTTAAAACAACAGAATGAAATCCTGTTTCCATGGAATTTAATGAGGCCAGGATTTCATCTCTGTCCTTACATTTGCAAGATCAATCTCTTAAAAAATATTTAAAATATTTAGGCCTGATGGAATGCCTGATCTGTTATATGTACACAAAAGCCTTCTCAATACCTTGAAAAGATGTAGCTATGTTAAATTCAGGCTATGAACTCATATGATAGGAAAGAAAACATTTACTAATAGGAAAAGTATTGGACTTTACATTCCTACTTAGATTCAATGATATATAGCAAGATAATAAAATGTATGGAAATAAAAGAGACAACACTGAAGATAGTGTGCAGGAAAAGATAATGTAAGTAAATAACACTGGAAGACTGAAACTTGAAGTAAGTTCAGAAAAACAATTCTGAAAATTCTGAAATATATTTTGGTGGACATCAATCTAAATACTATTGTAAATTTTTTTTTTAAGCGCTTACTTTCTTCTTGGTGACTTTCTAATATCTGAACAAATACCAGTGGTGTTATTATCCACATATCCGTAAAACCAGAAGGCAAAACAAAGCACACAGTCCAAGAATTCTAGGGTCTAACTCTTGCATTAGTGGTCACAGATGTCTATTTCTGAAAATTAACACTAGTTTCAGAGGGTCTTGTATTTCCCAGGTAAATACAATAAATATGCCTTTCATTTTGTATAGAAAACCTTTTTCTGGGCTATGATTTGGTTTCGATGTGAACTATTTCAATAAATGATGTTTCAGAATATATACTTGTGATTATAGTTTTAAGCATGTATAGAATAATTAAGAAACAGCAAATCTAGGTATTTTTTCTTACATAATGTCTGTAGTAACAATAGATTTGCCTCTTTATATTCTTGCACTATCATATGGTTGAATGTGTCAATGAAACAATAAACGTTGGTGTTCCATATTTTACACAGCCATAATTGCCAAGCTTTACCAAGTAAGTTAGAGAAGTTATGTGTATAAATTTAGATTATATATTTGCTAAACACATTTCTAATCAATAACCTTTTGAGAACATAGATTTACATCTGGACTACTTCTCTATTACGATGATAAATCATTACCTTAGTAATTTTGCCTCTTGCCATAAAATGTGCTGATAAGGACAACTGGAAAGACAAGTAGTATAGATTGAAATAGTAAATGTCAAAATGATTTAGGCAACGTGAACCAACACTAGCTGTCTTTAAAATGCCTATACAAAAAATTGAATAAAGCACAGAAAGCATGTGGAAGAGCCAAGAAATTAACTTAGGCCTGATGAATCCCCTTGCAATGTCTTAACTACAAAATCATTCCTGATGACTAACATGGCACATGATTTGAAAAGGCTCTTACCTTTTTATATACCTATTATTTGTTCTCAAAGATGGACATGGACAAAGATTCAAATATTACGATTGCTTTGAGTTAGTGACAGTTATAAGGGTATATTGACTACCACTGCATGTGAACTAAATCAGCATGCTGAAGAACCTGTGGTTATATTACAAAGCCTGTGAATTTTTGGAGAATATTGATGATGCAGTAAAAAAAAGCAGTAGGAGAGGCTGACATCAAATGGGCAATTTTATCAGATACTAAGAAAGAATAGGGAAAATCCTAGCAGTTCTCACTTATGAGTTAGCTACACTTCAAGTGGAAAATTTTCATTTCACATTAGCCAGAAACGCATGTAGCACTGCATGTTCTTATCTTTCACTAAATGTTTGAAGTTTTTGAAAGATTTTTCAAACCATTAAGGAGGATGAAAAAGGTTAATAACCTCACTTTTTGTTCAGTATCATGTTCAGTATTTTCACTAGACCCAACAACAGTCTTCTGCATAAAAAGGAATCAAATTATTTTACAACTACAGAAATATTCCCTTTGCCAAAGTGAATACTTTCTTTTGACATGTTCACTGAAACAACCTAAGCTGCATGTAATGGTTGTCATTTAGCTGGAAGTAAAGATACCTTTTCACTTTCATACATATACCTCTCAGAGCCTTTATTATAGCTCACCATGTTCATCTGCTTTAGAGAAACTACCTGGAAACAATGAAAGCACTAATAAGGTATAAATCATTCCATCCAACAAGGAAAGTGGTTGGTGGTGGTAGCTCCTTTTCATCCTCAAGTGCTTGAAAAAAGTCTAAGTCAATGGAAATATCTTTCAATGAGTTTTTTCCTACACCGTACATTTCCTAATTTGTAAAATGCCATAAGCACCATCAGTACAATCTTCTTCTCGATAGCCGAGTTCTCTGAGAAATTAGGATATAACACATGGCTTTGTGAGCAATAATAAATATAGCCTCAGGACCGAGTTGTGACCTGACATATCCACATAAATTGAGAGGATAACAGTGTAAAAAAACCCAAATATACAGACTTAGATATTGTTTTCAGATGCTAGCATTTCAGCTAATAGCATACTGAAGTACACCTGAGTTGCTAGGATTAAACTGCACAGAAGCATACCCTGGGGTTGAGGGAGAAGAAAAATCTTCAGAATCAAGTCAAGGAATTAAATTATTCCTTTCATTATTTTGATCTATTTTTGAGAAAGTCATATGGGGGTGTAATGTAGTCATCACTAACCCTGAGTAATTAAGGCAGCAACAACAGCAGAACCTGCATTCTGTCACTTCCAACTTATCACGACACTGTATTCTTTAATTTCAGATTTCATTAGAGAGATCTGTGCTCAACTGGATTAAGATACAGTTGGACAGACATATTTTGTCATTTATTGTTTAGAAGGATATATCTCAAACAGAAATAACAATTTCTGCAGTCTCACTGTTCACTTTCTTTGTAAGAAAAGGCAGTAATCTTTGGCTCTCAGTATGGTATTTTTCTACACTGCGTTGGCTCCTTTATCTTTATACTGTAGTGCTTATCACAGCAGCTGTGCTTTTTAAAAGCCACACTATTAACATAAAAAGTGAAGGGCTCTGGAAATTAGAAAAGGGGAGGGTTTTGATCAAGAACCCTGGACAATGCCAACATTTCTTTGTAAAAATAAAGCCAGTGCCAAGAAATGAACAAATTTACAATCTGTGGGTTCGCTTACTGCAATAATCAAAGATAATAAATTAAATAATATATGATTAATTAAATATTTATAACAAATTAGAAATTATGATTAAGTACCTGGAAAACCAGGAAAATCCAGGTTTCTATACAGATACTTAAGGACTTTTTATTAGACTATAAAAGGATACATACTTTTGATACAATTCAAATAGTATTTGATAACTGCACACTATTAAAATATATAATACAGTCAGTATAATAACTAAGGTTTTACCACACAGAGTAGAGAGGTGGGGGGGAACACCTCTTGCTTAAGAATCCTAAGGGAAAAAGCTGTACTTCTGTAGTGAATATAGTTCACTGGATCTCTAGAGCAAATTTGTACTTAAACACAATTTTTTATTGTGTTACCCATTAGGTCACATCATAAAGTAGGCCCTCGTGCTGCATTGCCTCCAGGTTTTTGTTTTTTATCTAAGTGAAGATAGCTAAATTCAGCTTTTTAGTAGAATGTAGTTTACTTACAGTAGATTTACTTCAAAAATTTTGAAGCAGATCTTAAAGTAGGATTTTTTTTATTTTAAAGTAGATATTTTTGCTATTTTTTAGTTGACTTAGAATTTTTTTGAAGGGAAAATCTTATTTTATCCAATTTTGAATCAGTGAAAAAATCTGTTGAGGAAAATAATTACTGACTTTTAAATATCCTTCTTCATAAAATTTAAGGAATGTAAACCTTCAAGTCTGTTTGAGACTGTGCAAGGCTCTGTCCTTTATCAAAGCTTGTGACTTCTAATGTCCTTAGCACAACATTGGGCAAAGTAATATACTTTAATGAATTCAAGGACTTTCATCAAAAAAAATAAAGCCTGACCTAAGAAAATACAGCTCCCAAGATCTTTACTGCATTTACCAATGCAGACTTCATTCATTGACCCTGCTGAATCAAGACTCTCAGTTTATACATCACAGTTTAAAGGGTGATGGTTCAAACCAGTAGCTCCCATTCAGCATCTGAGGTTATAGACATGGATGCCTGGATTCACTGATTTCTATATGCAGCTCTAAGGATAGAAAAGATCATCTGTAAGAATTCACTTGCATCACTAGGGCCTAAGTATGTTTAATTGTTTACCAAAATGTATGAAAAAAAACCACTGTAAACAAACTCATGTTAACGTAGCTCAGAAAAGAATGCAAACTTCTTGTTTCAGAACAAAAATTTCAGACTCTATTGGTGTGGCTAGCGACAGCTTATTAGTTGCTGAAGACTCATTAAATTTACACTTTAGAATTAGGAGTACGTTGGCCATCAAAAATAACATATTGTTAATAATTCTGAAGCCAGTGGATTAATTAAATAATTAAATTAAAATTTAATTAAATTAAAATAATAGTAGAATAGAATAAGAGCAAAAATGGATGGTCATATGAAGAAATGCCATATCAAGTGGTGAATGTAAACCCAAATGTTGTCTTTGATATTGGGATAGGCAAGCTAATAATAATTTCTAAAAGGCATTTTGGTAAACATGATACAAAACGTGGTGTTTAAGTAAGTAATTTTAATTCTAATCCTTAGTTCAAACTGTAGCATCTACTTTCACAGAGGTTAATACCTGGAAGACTTATCAAATGCTGGGTTTGGTGGGTCTGATAGGAATCAGGAGTACTAATATGTAACCTTGTGAGAAGTAAACACACACTGCTTGGAAATAGCTGCCCTCACTAAAATGATTTTTCACACTTCTATGTTCAAGTACCCTTTACCCCCAATGACAGTTTAACCTTCCCCTAAACAGACATCAGCTTAGCTCAGTTAACCAGAACCTCCTGCTTTTAAAGTTATGGTCTAAGCACCTGAAACAGAATACTTTGAAAGCAAAGCCACTATTTGTTAAAAATCTAGAAAAAAATAACTCTAAGCACCATTGCAACTGATTCACAAGAGAAGCTCTTTGTGTTCAAGTATGGTCTTAATATCCTCATAATCAACAAAGATAAGAAGGGGGAAATACATGCTAATATTCAATAGTCAAAACAGGAAAATACAGCCTCGATGACTGAGATTTCTGGCTTTCAAGACAGGCCAAGACTGAGTGTAAGGAGAGATGATGGCCACTTATTTTCACTTTGTTGGAATAATAATATGCCCAAACAGTTACTGGATGCCATTACATAAAAGGCTGCGTGAGGAACATTCCACTTGCCATGTCAAATTGGTACAGCAAGGTGCTGAATGTGGTCTTTTGTTGTGAACTGTATTAGCAGCATCTGATGAACTTTCCCAACCTCCCTGAACAACTGCACTTATCACCAATGTAGTAAGACCTGTAAAACAGGTTGGAAGTAACTCTTATTTTGTACCTATTGGTAAATTACATGACATTTCTGTGAAAAAAGCCTCACAAGCTGCCATACCAGCTGGAAATACTTCCGTTTAGTGTAACAAGTGCAACCCTGAAGAGCTTTTATAGATATGACTAATTCAGTTTAGCTTCCTTGTAAATTAATGCATTGGGACAGCCAATAGTAAAGCTATTAAAAGAATGAAATGGCAGTGGAATTGTCAAAATTTCTCCCTTAGCCTGCATTTTGGAAGACAATTTCAGCTACATGGTTCTCCAGTCAGTAGCAGAGACAGTTGTACATTACATTTAAATGTGCATGAGGTTTTGGAGAAAGGACTTGAGGAAAACAGTCTGTCTTACCCACTGAACAGCACTATGTGCATGCATATGAAATTTACTTTAGTTAACATGACAAAAGGGATAACACTGCAATTAGACAAAGAAGGCCCCCTATCAGGCAAAAGCCTGTCCAAACAGATGGGCTTTCCAATACACTTGAAGGTCAACAGATTCTGAATTTGCCGACTGTCAGTAATCATCATAACTTATAATCTTTCTCTATTGCAGCTACTGGATCTAACCTGTACATATCTCAGAAATTAAAAGATAAGGCCCATAGAGCAGCTATCTGCTTTCAGCAAACTCAAAAAGATACTAGATCCTCTTTTATTAAAGAAAAAAGAAATCTTGTTGGCCCTAATTGGAAGAAGGTTAATAGGGAGGTTTATTTCCACTGTGGGCTATTTGGATTTTGACTGTAATCACAGAGAAACCCAATTTAGAAACCACATGGAGAACATTTCTCTAAAGTTCCTTCTGTGGGACTTGCTTTGAAGTAAAGAAATTTAAGAACAGAGGTAGTCCAGCTTAATCATGAAAAGCTTTTTCCCTGTATCTGTAAATTCTTTTTTATTTTGTTAAGTGTATCTAAGTATATTTATGGTGCAGTACTTAAGCGAAACTTAAATGCATATATAAAATGCACTTCCACATGAAATATTGGTGTTTTTATATGGTTTAATGGATGCTCCAGCTATATAGTCAAAGAAGGAAATGCACATTTAAGACAACTTGTAAATATATGGAAAGAAGACTGGGTTTGAAATTCTGAATCTTAGTCTTTGGTCGGACTGATTGGGGTCATTTAATGAGCTAGGTGTGGACAATGTCTTTTAAGAGATTTCACATGAAGCAACTGTATGAGAATAAATTCTTAAAGGCATGCCAGGCAGTGAATATTTAACCCCAAATAACACTACCTTAATATTATAGTTGCAATAAATAAAGTAAAATGCTAATTTTTGTTGCACTGGTAGAAATATTACATAGCACTATTAAAATAAATGACATTATATCCACTGTAAAAAGTAAAAATAAAACCAGAATTTAAGACTTTCATAATAAATTTCTCCAAGACTAAGCATACAAAGGATATCAGAAAATTCTGCTATTATCCAAATTGTAGTGGTTTTTACATCCTCATTCTTCATGTACACTTTTATTTAATCTATATCTTCAACTCAGTTTCCTTGCTGCACTTGCCTATTTTCTTCATGGTCTCTTGAGCCTTAAAAGACTGCATTTGAACAAAAGCACCTACAGAATGTGATTTTGTTGCTCTCGGTGAGGTTTTCTTCTCTCTTATTCTGTTCCTCTTGATTAATCTGTCTTTACTTTCACCCTATTTTCTCTCTGCTCCTTCTTCACATGTTCTTCCTTTGTTTTGCAAGGAAAAAGTGTTCCTTAAAGCACTAAAACCCAGTCTGACCTCTCTGGTAAACTACCATCATCTAAGACTCAATGAAAGTTGGAAGAAAATTCTAATCAACTGGGAACATTCTCCCAAGAAAATCTCTTACCCTATTAATCAATCCCATCCTTACAGTGTGGTCTGAAGAACATAAAAGGAAACTACTATTTCTTGGCTATCTGAAAGGATGCTCCCCTCCATATCTGCTTCTTATCTCAAAATCTTATTTCTCTTTTTGTCAGAGAGAACCTTTGGATCTACCAAGATTAACTCGGACATGTTAAAGGATGCACGCATGCACATCCCCACCCATCTCCTCAGTATACCAGATGGAAGATAATGAGGTAGTTAAACACTGGTGACAATATTACTCACTCAATCTTCCCAGATATATACAGTTCATGGTACAAAATATTTTCACTACTAGACCTTATTTCCCGATCTCAAAGCTATATTTTGTTTTGAGAAACTGAATGACAGTCCCTAGCTTGCTTAATAGTTCTTTATTCTGGGATTCAATTTACTGCACTGACCTATAGTAGTAGCTCTGCTCTCTATTTCTTTGTAAAGAAAAACTAGAGGGGTTTATGTTTTAGAATAATGAAAGGTACATCTCTGCATGCCCAATATCAATACAAGTCAGAATAAGGACTGATATTCTTTAAAAGAATAATCCCTTCTGTCCACTCAGCACAAGTATGCAGTGCAGAACAGGTTTTCAGTCAAATAAAAAGCCAGCTTTTTCATTTTAATAAAATGAAACAATTTTACAGAAAATGCTTTTGTACAGCAGTAATCAATGTGCTTTACATGCTTTAGACTGTTTGCAAAAAAAGACAGGAAGTACTGGCTCTGACAGATGGAAGTCATGGTCCACACACAATATTACTATTTTTTAAAGGAATCAGTAAATATCTGAAGAAAAATCCTCATGATATAGTATACCTGGACTTCCAAACACTTCAAACAGTCCTCAGCAAAGGCCAAAAAAGCCTTTGCCTTCATTGGCAAGAAAATTATTTTGTCTTCAGAGCAAAAGGAAGATCCTTTTGTTACAGTGTTAAATAAGAAAGAAAAGGTGGAAATTAATTATAAGGTTGCACAAAGAATGAGTTTAGCAGTGAAGTCTCAAAGGAAGCTATTGTGTACCTGTGTTGCAGCTGTACACATATATATATACATATATGATCTGAAAATACAGTTGAATACTAGAACGTCTGTGCTAAATGTTTCATAATAATCAAAAGTAAAACTTACTACAGAAAGGGCTGCAGAAAGATCTCACAAGAAAATATGACTTGGCATTAAAATTGTGGCTGATATCCAGTATGAATGAATACAAATTAATGCACAGAGGGGGAAAAAAACACAAGAACACATACGTGGGCATGGGCTCTAAAATACTTACAACTAATTAAAAATAAAAACTGGATTTTGTGGGAAAATAAGCTCTTTCCTCAGCAGCAAGGAAAAGTTTAGAACATTAGAGAAATAAATAAAAGAACTGACTGCAAAACAGAAGGCATGTTTCTAATTTCCAGTCACCCAAACTAAATAAAATATATAGAAAAAAAAAATATATAAAGACCAGGCTGAAGAGGAGGTATAGAAAAGCTTACATAAGATGCCCTAGGAGACCATATAGCTGAACAGTAAATTAGTTGGAAACTACTCTCATTGGAAAAAAATATGGTTAAAAACAATAGTAATAAATTGAATCAGTTCCACCATCAGATGCACCATATGGTCGTACAAGCACTTGTGCCAAAACAAGGGATAAGGCATAATGGGAACAGAGATTAAGTGAATGGGGGATACTGTGATTACAACTTTCAGGGACAATGCTGGCTTTAAATGTTTGCAAAACAACAGACTAACTAGACCATGACATTTCACCTCAGAAAAAAAGCAAACAAGGAGAGATATAAAGATGGTAAAACAAAAATTTCATGACTGAGCTCCTACATACAATTTTGCAAAAATCATAACTGAAGGGAACAAATTTTTGCTTCACTTAATTGTTCAAAAACTGGTCAGTACCAATTTACAATTATCTGACAATTCCTTCTATACGACACAGTTTGTTCTTCATGCATTATATTAATTAAAATGTATTGATTAGGCTACTGAACAGCTTATTGAATACACAACATGTTTATATACAATTTCTTTCAGTCATATAGCTGCTTTGAAGGAGGTGAAATTTTTTGGTTCATTTCATCAACTCTGTGACTGAGAGAGAAAAAATGGTTTCAGGTTTTTTCTATAAAATTTACCTTTTTTGGTAAATATTTGCATCTTTTGATCTGCATCTTGCACTTGCACTACTTTTCTCCCTTGCGAGATCATAGATAGTGAAAAAAGAAAAGGCAATTTTGAGAAATGAATTAAATAATAAACGTGAAATTTGTAACTGTTACTAGCTGCAAAATTCTTTTAAGTTCAAATACTGACAACTTCCTTTTATCCTTCCTCTACATAAGGGTAGGTTACCTTTAAAGTTCCATCCATAACAAATTCAGAAGAATACAATAAGGTGTTAAAGCCTGAATGTATTTCTGATGTCTGTTAAAAATTCGGAAATTACTGACTTGTTCTTTCTTTCACTTATTACAGTGCTTTGTTTAGCTGCAGATGCTATTAGCAACAGTTATTAATATCATTCCCATCCTGGAACAGGGGAAAGAAAACATTTCAGTTTTCCCAAGATCATTATGTCCCCAAAAACTCAAAAGAGCATCTTCAAAGTGGAAACATAAGTTAGAAAGCAATCCATGATGAGCAAAAAAACCACTGATCCTCACAAAAGCTGACAATTAATGATGGTTCTAAATTTAGAACCAAGTCTTGAAACCCATTTTCCCTGTAGTGTTCCAGGGACATTTTGCTTCTTGAGGGAAAATGAACTCATGGCCCATTTACAAGATAGCACACAACCTTGTGGCTCTCAAAGAATATAAAATAAACACCACCCATTCTCCTTCATTTTTTTATCTTTCCCACTTCATTAAAAAAAATGCTTCAAATAATGAACGTTAATAACTGAGGTTCTTCAGCATATGAGAAACTACGTAACAAGTCAGGGAAACCTATACAGTAAAAGTTTCAGAGTTGAACCATAGTTATATTTGAATCACCAGGGATATCTTTAAATAAAGTTAGTGAGAGAAAGACTATTAAGCATTCCAAAGGGCTATTTCTGCTTGATATGATTCATGTTGGAAAACAACTCATTTTTAAATTAAATCAGCACAAAGCCAGATGAATTAGGCCACCATCCTGATGAACGTGGCTTGACCTTGCTGCACCTGGGTACTGCTATTATCTAAGCAGAAGAGGAAGAAGGTGAGTCTATCCGCACTACACGTCACAGTCACAGTAGATCCATTGTACATTAAGGCTCTATTAACAGGAAGGATTTTTCATGCAATTGCAGAGTGGCTTAGTGCAAATGATTTTTTTGGTTTTAGATTTGTCTGACAAATCTTTAAAACCCGCTATTCTTAGGGATCCAGAGACAAGGGTTGGTTAATACAGAAGAATGCTAGGATCACATTCAGAAGATCCAGTAGCAGAATGGTATGTGCAAAGGTATAACAAAATAACTGGTTGACAGTAGGAAGAGAATTGTTTATCTGGGATTCAGAAGACTTAAACCCCATCATATCTTGGCAGATCATCACTTCACCTTCTCACTAAGAGTCTCAGAATGTTCCAAACCATACACATACAAATACTGGAGATGGGTTACACTTGTGTAGACAGATCTACCTGAACAGTTCGCGATAAAAGATGCAGCATGATGCTTGAATTTACTCATTTAGTGCAATGTCACACCTTCATCTGTGTCAGTCTCGTGCACTCTGATCTTAGTCCTAAACAAGCTGCAGGCCTGAGCTGAATAAATAAATTTCAAAAAGCAAAATGTTAAATGGTTGCTTTTTGTTTCTTATTAAATCCTCAACAGCATATTTCAAGCTTCACTCTCTGTACAGTGAAAACAACTAACTGAAGTAAATCAAAGGGTATTTTCTTTCTAAAGAAAATCAGACAAATTCCAGGGTCACTTAGAAAACAAACAAACAAAACAAACAAAAGAAAAGAAAAGAAAAGAAAAGAAAAGAAAAGAAAAGAAAAGAAAAGAAAAGAAAAGAAAAGAAAAGAAA
>JANZLQ010000044.1:8227453-8248047 GCA_026212715.1 Elanus axillaris | reverse complement strand
CCTCCCTCCCTCCATACACATTTGTACAAATTATTAATAAGAACAAGCAGAATTAATTGAAATAAACTATTGTACCTTTTTTAAAGAGTGTACACTTAGGGGATGAATTTTAAGTAAGACAGCAGCTCAAAGTATGTTTCAGTATGAATTACTGCAAACATAGTTTAAACCAGACATGATATTTACAAAGTGGTTCTTCTAGTCATTAGAAAGGTAATTATGAGGTAATTATAAGTAGACCTAAGTGGCTTCACAAAAAATCCTCCATAAATTTTGTGAAGTTATAGAATTAAAAGGGGAAAAGATGAATGTTTAGTAGCTTAGGGTTTTGCTTAGGGAATACTTCTTTTCCTTCCTCATGCTCCACTGAATGCATTTCAGATCCTTCAAGACTGTAGCATGACATTTCTAGATGTTCATGTAGCTAATGGACAAATGGGGTTCTGGTTCATCCAAAGTGAAGTTAAGCAAGCAGGAATTAACACAGTATAATGAACTCAACGTTAATGTTTCATCTTTTTACTCAAAGATCAGATCTCCTTTTGCCTCCAGCTGTCTGTTTCAATGTGGTGTGGTCTCTGTCCTGTCAAATATTTTGATATGCAAGGAAGGAATAGTCTCTAAAATGACTTGGAGCTTCCATTGGTTTGCCCGTTACAAAAATCTTCAGACTAGCATATAGCTCCCACAGGGCATTTTTTTCTTTAAACTTCTAAAATCTAAAAGGTTATATATTCTCCCTTGCTCATCTGGAGAGGTTTGTCACTGCAGAACACTTACATAGTGAGGTGCTGCATTATTTTGTCACTTCTTTGCGTGAGCTAGCTAACAAAAATAATTAAATTTAAACCAAAAGTTTAAATAGTAGAAAATGCAGAAAAATATATTTCAGATAGGTTATGAACAAAGATGGAGAGTCATCAATGCTAAACATGCAAAGAAATTCTATCAGAACTCAGATGCTTCACTCACATGATAAAAATGTCACAGAAGAAACATGTATTTGAATTTCTGTCTGCCAGCTACACTTTTCACAGTGGCATCTGAACATCTCATCCACATCAGTTAGCTGAAACTCATGACACTATCCCTGCAAATGTAGGAAAGGATTGAACATGAACATTTTATAAATGGAAGCTGAGGAAACAAAGAAATTATGAATCTGGTGTTCCAACACACTAAAGACTAATTGCTCCAGAATTTTGCTTGAGCTGATGAGAGAAGTATTTGTCAAAACAAGAAACCAGTTTTCCAGCACCTTGTACAGAGGAAGTTACACTTCTTCTGTAGCTATCCCACATCTATTTAGAAGTCAGTCTGGTTTATCCTATATCATCCATAGAAACAGGTATGCTCAAATCCATAGTTAAGTTACTGGCATTTCTCAGAAAGTAAGAATGAAATCTTTGATCCTTGGAATAGCAAAATCTTTGCTCTACTGGCCAAAGATTTTATTTCTACTTCCTTAGGAGTAACAACTTTAAAACATTTTCATATTTGTGCCTCTATTAGACAAATAAGTCATCTTTTCTGAATATTCTTTCATTAAAGTTGTCTTTTGAAACTGAGTTCAGATTTTCAGAGTAGAATTACTTCTGTTCTTTAACTTTCCACTTTGTATTTAACAGAGATTCTTCTCTCTTCAGATACTCAAATTCTTTTTCTCTAGTGAAGCTAATGCAGATTTGTACAGTATATGAAGATATTGTTCTCCATGTTTTACAGATTTTGCCTTACCTATGAGGATGTTTTCTAGTAATACATAAATCAATAGTTTAGAGTCTTCATTGTCAGAGTTGCTACAAGGCGCTAACATACAAAACATTCCAATGTATAAGATATTGAAGTAGGAAAAAATTTGTCATTTATCTCTCCTATTCCTTAATATAATTCATTATGTAAATCTTTACCTTATGGTTACTGATTTCCAGATACAAGAACACAGAATCTTTTCTTTCTCCTTTTCTTAAAACAAAAAGCATTTTTACAAACCTTCTGAGGGTTTTTGGCTACAGTCCACTCACTAATTGGTAGTAGTGAGACTCTGGAAGCCTTTTATGCTGGCTGGTGGAGGAGTAAAATATTCACTGAAACCAAAGAACTTTGAAGTTCACCACATTTCACTTATGCACTCTCACTCTGCAGTTTTCCCTGTTTTCATATTGTTGGGCTTTTAGCTATACCACTGCTTGTTTTCCTAGGTTGTTTGCAGTGAGAGTGTATGTGTGTGTATGATTTTTGAAGCTTGAGGTATTGCGGGGAAAGGGAACTGAAGCCCTGGAAATGACTTCTGAAAACACACAAAAAAATTAACTTAACTGTTTAATTCCTCTTTGTGCTGAGGTGAAAGGGTTGACACTCTTTTAAAATGATTTTTGGGCAGCTCTTAAGCAATTTTTCTTCATTCCAGTCAAATATATTTCCACACTCAAATGTCTGTGTAAGAAAGCTTATGTTGAACAAATTGTGGCTATTAGTATTTGTATTCCCCACACAGTCAGAGCACCCAGACTATCTAGCTCATTACTGAAAATTGCTTTAGAATGCCTTCAGTATGAAAGGTGTTATTATAGTATCAAATCCTACTCTAGTCTGCATTTCAAATTCTTGATTAAAACAGTATTTTGGGCTAAGGGGTTCTCTATTAACATCTCACCTATATACTTTACCCTGAATAATTCTAATTTGTTACAGCTAAGGAAGGTTAAGGCTGCTGAGAATAATAGTCTGGTATTACTGCTTTGAATGAGATGTTTATTGCAACACTGGATTCAGTATTACAAAATATTATATTCGGTCAATGACTGCCAGAGGTAGAAGCTCCTAAAATTCTGTGATGAACGGGAGCTATATGACTAGAGCTAGCATCATACACTGATATCATAAGTATACGTTCTTTGAACATGTAAGTGAACAGTATCTTGAGAAATAATTTTTTCATTTATAGCAAAATGAAGTAAAATGTTGGTTACACTAAACTGTCATCAAATGATGCATGCACAGACTGTCTTTGCAGAAAGTATTATGCTTACTTATAGTTGCAAGAGTATGGATAGGGCCAGGATCTCTTAGGAATCTAATCTGGTGTACACAGCCTTAACATACGTGTCTCCATAAAGGCAACCACAAAGATGTGCCTAAAAGAAATGAAAACAAGAAGTTCTGGACATAGAAAACCAAGGCCTGTTTGTGCATTAGTTTGCCTGGTTTAGCATCACTTACTGTGGACTAGAAACAGTTAAGTACTCTGAAGGAAACAGTGCCAGAGACTGTATTTGTGGTGTCCTCCATCAAAAAACAAACTCTAAAAGCACTATTAAAATATCAAGGGCATTTTGGTTAAGAGAGCAGAGGCCTAATTTAACTACCTAAGGGCAAGTCTAGAAGCTCTGAAACCCTGAACACCTCTGTAATCCAACCCAACAGCTGAATTTAGACGTGTAGGCCTTGAAGACCAGGCTACTAGGAGAGTCTCTGGGGGGACAAGCTGTGGGAAGCCTCCCCATACCTTTATCACAGGCTATGGAGTAATGTTTATCTCAGGCCCTCAGCCCCAGCCTGAGCAATGGCCCTGCTCACCCGCCTGCCAGCAGCCCCTTTGGCTGTTCCCTGGCAAGGCTTTCCTCACTGCCTCTCCTGCAGCTCAGTGCCCCACAAGGCAGCAGGAGGAGGCAAAGGCTGCCTGTCCTGCAGGCCTCTGTGGGCCAGCACAAGGTCTTCGTCCTGTCGTGGGGCCTGATTCATGGGCCATGTCCCACCATAAACTGCCTCCCGCTTATAAACACTGCCCTAATATCTCAGGCTTCAACAAATCCCCCTTCATCAACAACAAAAAGCCTTTTATTTCCAGGTGAAACCAAACTGCCAGTACACGTCAGGTACTGGGATGCACCTTACAGAATTGCTTTCCTCTGTGCAGGTGTAGCTGTAAGAAAATACCTCGGTTACATTTAAGATTGGATCTTCTCCATAAACAGAAAGGCTCACATCCTAGAATACAGAATATAAAAGCACTAAATCTGCTTTGGAAGAGTTTAGTGCTCAGAACAGCAGCAAGTAGGCTGAGACAAAGCTTCAGAAATGATCTAAAAAATTAGGTCAGACTTAGTTACCATCAGGGTATGCCAATCCCTTAAGCGACTTAAATATGCATGTAAACTGCTTTACCAAAATACTTTGCTGACATCCCTACACACAGGAAAGTTTCTTTCTACTATTTATACAGTTGATTTCAAAATCAAATCAAATTTTAATTTTAAAAATCAAATATGTGAATTTTCAAGGAGATTCCTTTCCTTCTTAAATAACAGGTCACAGGTCCCCAACGGAAAGAATTACCAGGCCTACAGACAAATGTGCAGGGACAGCTGGTAGCCAGGAAACTGCAGCCGTAGGGTTAGTCAATAGTGGGAAGACTGTAGAATTGCATCTGCACAGGTAAATGTCAGATGCCTCAGGAGCAAATGTAGAGAAAGAAAAAAATTAGACATGCATTTAGCCTTGTAACATAACTTGGTTTAATAGTCTTCGAAAATAGTACAGTTAGTAGGAATATAACAGAGATATTTTCATCTGCTTCTGAAAAAATAACACTGAAGCTCAAAAATCTGTAATAATTTATTGCAGTTCATAATATTCCAAAATCTTGGGTTATATTTACACTTTCAGAAGATTTTTTTATTTAATTACTCATTTTAAACATTTGACAGCCTTTGGAGAACTGTGCAGATTGTTTTTCCCTGTGTATCTATGGCAAGGAGATCGATTTGTTTCAGGGTTAACTGAGTAGCTTACAGAAAAGTGTGAGAAAGAAACTGAAACAAGTTTTTTATTTAATAATAATAAAAGCTATCCATGAAAGTCATAGACTTCAGTCAAGTACAAACGATAAAATCAATTAAGATACAGTCAGAAATGGAATTCTTATTTTTAAAAAGTGCAGACAAATGATTCTGTCACTTAAGTGTCCTCCATGATAAGTAAAAAGTTTGAAATCACGGTTTTGCCCAGTGGTAGCCAAGTAACTCTAGGCTATAATGTTTCTTTGAGAAAAGTATAGAGCAAAATATTTTCAACAGTGAAGAAAGTAAAAAAAAAAAAGCTTACAAAATGTTTTTTACAAGCTCGGCCTCAGTTCTGGTGACCTTGTTCCAAGCACCTCACACTTTGAAATGGAGAACACAACTTAAAAGGAGCAACAAATAAGTTGAATCCTGTTGAGGTTCAAAGTTTAAAAATGCATATCATTCAATACAAGATGAAACTTTGACATTTACTTGGGTTTGCATTATATTGCCACTCATTCACTGTAATGTTAATATTTTCTAGCAGAGATCCTCACTACAATGAATTTTTCTATGGATTTGAATCAGAAGCAAGCAAAATATATTCAAATCATAATTCAAATCAATCAGATGTACTTCATCTCTCGTTTTCAAATCCTAAGAAAATTTTCTCCTTACCCTAACTCCCTAAGTACAGCAACTAAAATCCCAACGATTCATCTTCCCAGAGCAGGCACGATACCCCCGAGTGCTGAGGGCTAACCAACACCTGTGCCCCATCTTGCACTGTGCCCCATCTTGCACTAAGTTTGCACTGAGTCTTGGCTCCATTTTGGTCTGAATTAAAATTCAGTGTAGCCAAGTACTGAAAGAAGCAAGGCCAGTTGCTCATTGTGCATCCTACGTATAAAATATAGTCAAAGACAGGACCAAAGGAATCAGTGTTACTGCTGTGAGAAAGCATGGAAGGAACTAACAGTGAAATGTGGAGATGGAGAGGGAAGTGCTGTGACCTGAAGCTGGCAGGAAAGTAGAAAAGATACATAGTGCATAAGCCACCATGGAGAATATAATAAAATACTAAGAAAAAAAGATGAATTGGTGGGCTGACCAGACCACAATGTGAACAATGAGCCTACAAAGGAGTCAAGAAGCCTGAGAAACAGAGCCCATAAGGAGGTAGGTAAAGAAAATGAAGCAAGACAATCTGAGGTAGACAAGATATTAATCTAGCATTGGAATAAACAGGACAGAACGAACAAGAAGGGATTAAGCTTGGCAAAGATGAACAGAAAAGTCTTTGGCTGTGAGAGGAAACTCTTTGGAGTTTGCATGGAAGCCAAGATTCTTGACAATTATGGTTCTGACAGCTAGGATATGAAGAATCCATCAGACATGCTGCTCTTTCATTACATTTAGTGCTAATAAGTACCAGTTATAACCATTACTGCTGTCAGTAACTCCAGTTTGTCAGTCAGTCAAACATCTATTGGGTAAATTGAATTACATGAGTTCCCTACATGCTAATCTTATAAGATAAAATTCATAAATTTTAATAGTTTCAGTGCAAGTTCTGTGTGTAAAAGTGTATATGTGATTTTAGTAAATGTCTTTTTCTGTCTTCAGAAATATAAATTACTAGAAATAAAATGAAAGGCAACATGCTTGAATACATGCTTTTGAATCATTGCATAGGATTGACTGAAAAGCCTGCTGTTCTGTGTTGAAACTTAATGGAAGACCTACATGAAGCTGCAGAAATGTAAGCACTGTATTTTATTCGTTAATGAAACATCAATTTGAAACCTCAAATGAAAAAGACACGTTCACAGCGGGACAGATAGAACTCAGTAATCTTGCAGATAACCATGCAAATGAGCTACAACAGTCTGCCACAAATTTCCTGTTTGTCCATAGGATTACCCCTGTGCCAGTGGACCCTCAATGCTAAGCCTACAGCTGATGAAATAATTTTGCTATGGAACTTACCTCCTAGATCACACTCAGGAACACATCTGGGTAACCTCGGTTAGACCCTACATTTTAGAATGTAGTCAGGAGTCATTTCCTGTGTCTGGTCTTGCAGCCTTTGCCACTTACTTGCTTTTGTGATGCCATCTTACCTTTAATATCAGAAACGTAAGACTGCAATCCCCTTGTACTGACAGGCAGCCCACTATCACATATCACAAGAGTAAGTAGAATAGGTAAGTAGCCTGCACTCAAACTAAGTTCAAGGCAATTGTGAAACAATATGAACACCAGAAATTGTGTAAGATCTACTTCAGGTTAAATGCTGACTACTGATTAGTCCTCCAAAACCAGGTCATTACTTTTTCTCACTTATTGAGTGATGTCTAATCTCTTGAAATTTCAAAACCATTTGAAGTGTATCACAGAGTGTTTTATCCTAATCTGTATTAGTCTTCTGGTCCACATATATGACAAGGGCGTTAGGAACAAAAATATTGTCAAGTATCAATATCAATCCAATTTGAGTGAACTGTGAAAAGTGAACAGCTGATTACACTGTGCAGAAGGGAGCTGGGCAGCAATTGTATTGCTACAGACTTTTGTTATTTCAGAATATTCACGATGTATACTGCAACAAACTAAAGTACTCTCACAGCTTTTCATGACAAAGGAAAGAGGGGAGAGGAGAGAAAAAGACCAAAGCTGCATCTGTACCTACTATTTGGATGCTCACTTAGGCTGTAGGGAACCTGTAGTTTTCAGTCTGCTAGATTAAGAGCAGGAACTTTGAAGAAAGTTTTTTCTTTCATAGGAACTGTAATAGCTGTGGGTAAGGAAATCCTTTGTTTTGCTCAGAATCAGTTTCTTGGCTAATCAGAAATTACCTTCAGGACAGGAAAAGGGATCTTTGCAAAAAAAAATGGTGTATTCCAGTAGAAAGTTTCTCTTAATGAAAAAATATATAATCAGAAAATTCTTACTCAATTCTAGGAAAAAAATCGTTCTTCATTGTTTTGTTTCAGTTGCAAGCTTTGTCACTATAATTAAATTATTTGTTTCACAAGATAAAGCTCTTCTATAAACTAGTATTGTATTTGCATTTCTATTAATTATTCTGATTGCATGTTATCTTCAAAATACAGTGCTTACATCAATTACTTTTTTCTACTGTTTATTTTGAAGGTATAAGATTTTGTCTGTACAGATATCTATGGAACTTTTAATAAGTAATTCAAATGTTTTGTTATTAAATGAAACTCATTGATTCTCAATTCAATTTAGAATTCAGCATTTGTTCATTTCCCTGATTCAGCATTCAGAATCAATTTGCTCTATCCTGACACATTGTATATTTTAAGGCTTATCCTGAAAAAGAGGTTTCTGAACTATTTCTTTCACGTACATGTAAACCAAAATTTCTACAAATGTAATGTATATTTTAATATTTGCCACCTTCTGACCATGAATTCAAAATTCACAGTTCTTAAGATCAAAACACAAGCAATCCAGCTGGCAAGGTATGATATGACACCCAACTTACCCTACCAACCATCTCAAGTTGGAATAGCAACAGGTGTAAAAACATGGACAAGTGAACACAATTATATACATCTCTTAACATCTTGAGTTGCTAAACTTGCAAGAATCAATTGCATCACAAGCATTGACTGGCACTTTAATGAGAGTAACTATCATGGTTTCAGGTGGTACAGATGTTTCAGGTGGTACAGACTCAGCGATATTCACTCTATCCCTCTGTTGTAAAGAATGTTCTCTCCCTGCAAAGTGAGAAGGACAGAGTGTACCCACTGCTCAGCTTTTTGATTTAAATCCACATTTACCTGCAACTTGAAAGGTCCAGAATTTGGCTAGAAATGGTTGAAACATTGTTGAATTTACTGACTCTATTAAGACACCACTCACTTCTGACATAACGGGAATATCACTTCTGACATAACGGGAATAACAAAGAGTATAGGAACTTTTTTTGTTGTTTTATGCATTTGCCTGTGCTCATGAAAGATGAATACTTGACTCTAAAAAGAAGCTAAATTCTTAAAATCCTCATGTTATTGCATGAACAGAGGTCAAAGTATACACAATGTCTATCTTGCTTATTGTATTTCACAAAGCACTATTTACATCAAACTCTGAGCAGGGAACAAAAGCCTAATAGCCACTGTTGCAGCTCTCTAGAAGTGTGGTATGAGACCAAAAAACAGGTGGTTACCCTGCTCAGAAAAATGTAAGACACATCACCATCAATAAGAGAACTCAAGAATGTAATGGAATATGAAGAAAACTGAATAGGGTGGTTAGCTCTGTGAATGGAATTGCAGAAATGTAAGGAGGACACAATCGCATAAACCCTTTGTTCAGATACTGTCCCTCCTGGGCTATTTCTTAATGTTTTCTTCATTTTATTTAATACTTTAGAACTTCAATCTCCATGTCATTCACTGAAAAGCAAGTTTTAGGGAATAAATTGAAGGCTTTATTTGAGCTGTCTGAATCTGCTGGCTTTCCTTGTTCTAAACTCTTCTAAACTTAGAACTTAATTTTACTCCACATTTTCTTCTTTCTGCCATTGAAATGTGGCTTTTAGTACTACTGAGTAAATACTTTTAGTAATACTGAATAAATGATATGGCAGTGCAGATTCCTCTAATACTGTTAAAAGCCTTTTTTCCTGGCTTCATATTTTCTTACATTTCAAAGAGTAACTGGGAGAGCCTGTGCAATAGTGCCATGGCAATGTTGTCTCATAATATACAAGTGTCTGCTTCATTGGCTCATATTAATAGGGAAAAGATCTAAAAATCTTTTTCCTAAGTAAAACCAAGTCAGCTGAAGTAACATAGTTTTGTAACTAAATATCCACACACACCCCCACCCTGATTCCACACAATTTGCTTTTTAAAAACTGGTATTTATATAATTTTCTTGAGAAAATTCAGCATAATGGAAAATTGAGGCACATGGGAGGAGAGGAGGAGACATCTTCTCTTTAATTCTGGCAAAGTAAATTGAAATTCCTTGGTATCATTTACTATTTCTAGGGCAAAATAAAGCAACTATGACTTTTTCTTTTTAGGTTTACGAAAATTATGAAAAGCTCTCAATGGTTACGAAAATTACTTATACTGATTGAAATATTAGTGAGGTAAGATTGTCTAGATATAACTGGAGAGATAATGTTATTCAGGTAACTTTCTACATTTATTCTTTTAGAATGTAAGCACAACTTCAAGTTTTCAAACTGTTGATATATGAATACTGCTATATTCTCTTTCTAGACTTTTTTCTTTAGCCATTCAGATATTTGCAAGTTACCACTTTAAGAAAAACTTGATTTTGTTTGGTTAATTTTCAGGAATTTTTGTCTTTTTTGAAAATACTCAGTTATTTGCTAAATAATATACATGGGAGAATTTTCTCTTCACTAGTCTAAAAAAGATTAGAGGGAAATAGAGCTCCTGTGATTAAATTTTCTTGTAAGAGGATAATATATTTTAAATCAGCAGCAATAATGGTCTGTTACTATTAAAAGACAATAATTAAATGACCACTTTATGACAAAACATTTCATAAACCATTAAAGGTAATCTCATTAAGAAGTATAAACTTCAAAAAAAAAACCCAAAAAACCAGCACAGCTGCATATGCCAAAGGTTTTACATGAATTTGAAGTCAATATAGAAAAGCAGCTACAAAAATAGAATTTCATGCAAAGTCATAGATAAATTTCAAGGGATGTGCTGTCATGTATTAACATAATTTTTATTAATTACTGTTGCCAAATATAAATTTAATGTCAGTAAACAGTTAAGTCTTTGTTGATATTTGAACTCAATCCCTGTGCCTTAAAATATTCTTTATAAAAAAAAAAATCCCAAATCATAAAATAAGTTTAGCTTAATTTACAAATAATAAGTGCGGATAACACATCAATGGCTGTAAATTGGTGTAATCTGTCTGCAAGATGTGAGATCACACTATCACACATTTGAAGATGTGGCCTTTGCTTAATCTTCTTTAGGAACAATGTGTGATGTACCTACTTATTATAAATAGCGCATAGCTCTTAGGTTTTCTGCTTAGCAGAAACTAGAATTCCAGAACTAAGTCAGAGAAAGCTATGTGTGAGAAAGCAAAAAGGAGTAAGCCAATAACAAAGATAAAGCCTTTACACTGAAAAATGACCTTTCTGTACCTGCATGTGCAATTAATTACTAGCTCTGTTATGACAAGCATGGCTGACAAAGTTTTCTCTTCTTAAAGATAAGACATCTGAAGAGAGTAAAACTTTTGATTCTGTGGTAATTGGGTAGTGACAAGGGAGAGCAGGAGAGTAGTGGGGAGTTCAGAGGGCTGAGAGAAGTTGTCCTGACTCTCTGTGTGTGGGAGAATGCACTCTACTAGTATCCTCACCAATTTTAATCCTTTCACATCATCTTCCTTTCTGTAGAGCAAGAACAAAATATACTATGTTTAATTTGAAAAGCTTTTGAATCTTTTTGATCAGGTATAGTCACGGGCTCCTAAAATGAAAGATTCATAATTGCTGAATTCACTTGATCATGCTGTGTTTAATGTAGTCTGGATATAAAGGACAAGTTCTGTAGTGTATTTAAATGCAGGGCTACTCAATTTCAGAAAATAAATTATGTTTATATATTATTTACCAGGATTTATAAATTACCTACCAGGATAATTGCTCTTCTTTGCAACAATACTAAGTTATTGGTGTAATAAAATAGCTCAGTGTAAAATAAATCTTTCAATTCAATGTACAATCATAAATATGATAACTATCAATCAATGTAAATAAATTGGCCTAAATTTCCTTCTCTCTAAATCCATTTTTTTCCCTTTAGATTTAAACAATGTCTCATTTTTCTCTACAATGCATTGAGTAATTTTTTCCTTTATTGTCAGTTTAAGTGAGATCTTAGTGCTCTACAGATACTCCTGAGTCTCCTGGTGAACATTATGATAACTGCCAAAAGCTCTTTCTGAGGTTTTAGTATCAGCAAAAATATCAGCAGCAAATCAAAGATAATCCAGGAAATTCTTCTCAATGATCTGTTCTCCCTTGAAGATTTTGGACAAAAGGTGAAATAGTGGTTGGGACAGTGTCTTCTTCTTCTCTCATATATCACTTTAACTTGCTATCTTAACTTCTCTTGTCAGGTTTAAAAGTTGTTAGGCTAGTCAGCTAAATTCAGTTTTGTATAATTTAGCTTTGTCTTATGTCTTTCATACAAAGAATCTCAAAGTACTTTAGAGTTGAAGGTAAGAAATGGGAAAGGAGTGTTGTAATAAATTGGGTACAGTTACCCTCATACAAATAGAAAGATGATTTTTTTAAGAGTCTGAGGAATGGGGGTAGTAAATGGGCACAGCAGGAAACAAAGAAAAGGCAGAGATTTGAGAAAATCTTTCCAAAGCTATACCTGTGAGTTTATATACTAATACCTGTGAGTTCTTGACATAGAAAGACACATCTCCCAGCTATACTAACAATTTGCAATTAATTTTTCATATTGGTACTGAAAATTAAGTAACACAAAATACTGGGTAAGAAAATTGCATTGGTGTGACCATATATGTACTTGTTCAATCTAATGCTCAATTTTGGAATTTTTTTTAATCAAGTAGGAACAAGGCTGGGTAGCAATATTTCCTTGAAAATTCTGCCTTTTGCAGAAATAATTTCCACAATTACCTATCCTATTGTTATCCTACTAATGCAACAGAAGTGTATAATTCTGTTCTTAGAATTTTTGTTAAGAATGAAACTCAGTAAGGAAAAAAGAAAGAAAAAACAAGAACAATTCAACAGATGTGGAAGTAAAATTATTCTTTTTTTAGTGTCCAAAGATAAATACTAAAAATAACATAAGAAAATAAAAACATCTACTGGAAAAAAAACAACCTGTGGAAGTGAAGAAACACACTCTGGAAATTGATAGGATCATGAATGGAAAAAAACAAAAAGAGGTTGCACTCTGAAATTGTATGTACTGAGTTAAAGATTAGTCTCAGTATTCTGAGAAAGCAGAAAATCAGAGAAGAGGGATTTGGAATTTCTACAATGGATATTGCAATCAGTAAAGATGGTATTGCAAAGGTTATGAATATGCACTGCTACATGACAGTCTCTAAAAAAATAATTAATTCTCCTTGTGCAATTCATATTTGAGAAATTACTTCAGAGCCTTGTTATATATGCCTAAAAGCTTCAAGTATTTTGTAGTACTAGAAGTCATTAATACTTCCTTTCTTATAGTTCAGTAGCCAGGAATAAGCCAAACCTGAGTAAGAGCCCCAGGTTTTGGTCATTTATTTTTCAAAAAGTAACTATTTGGAAAGACAATTCTGAATCAAAGTCCCAGCTCTATGCTTCTCTAAGACTTCATTAATATAATGAGTTTAATTATTTACTTGAATTTTACTACTGGACTTACTTGTAATTGTTTCTTAATCCTGGATTTAGTTTTGGGTATTAGTTGAAATCCTGATCAGATTTCATCTTTGTTTCACCTTAAAAATAAGAAGAAATACAAGATTCAGCAAGTAGAGGTAACACAGAAGAATACCTGGCTTGCACATGGAATGAGCATATTAATACCTTAAGGACACTGTTGTCTTCCTTTTCTATATCCTTCACCAGATGTAGCTCAACTGGTGCCTGAATTTACCAGTTACTTATAGTAACTCTGAAATGTGAGTTTCTGCTAAAAATAAATAAAATCTCAAACCTCAGCTAATGAAAATTCATGATCTCTCTGTCAGCACTGAATACCTCAAAACCAGATTATATGCTTTTTCTGAGAGGGAAGGGTGTTATCCATACAGTATGAAAGAAATGGAAGTATATGAAGAAAGTGTTTTATTATTTGAAGTCTTACTGCAGTTATTCCTGGGAATTGCATTTTTGCTTTATTTCATGAAATGCATCCTAACTAAAAGCATTTCCAATAGCTCTATCACTTTTTCCCAATTTAAAAGATGAGTAATAAACACAGTAATCATAAGTGCTTGTTCTGGAAGATCCTCTATCTTCATTATTGTGAGGGACACTAAGTAATGAAAGTATGAAACAAAATACAGACAGTTCAGAGTTAGCATAAGGGATGAAATGTAGGTAAATGTTCTAGAAAATATATTAAATGGAAAACAAAGTTAACTAATGTGCCCATCAATCCTTAGATACATTATGAACTAGATAGAAGATCACTTGGTAGAAAATTGCCAGTAAAAATACTGCTATAACATTTCAATGCCACATGGCTAAGTCTAAAGTTAAGCTTATCATTTAAACTTCAGGAATAGTCCTTCTGAGAAATTACATGCTAAAGCAGTTGCTGTTGCCAGAAGGTGTCTGTATTATTTCTTGGATCCTCAAGATAAAAGCTCCATTCATAAATTATTGTTTGAACAATTCTTGAATGAATGTACTTTGAAGTAGATTAATTTGTCACAAAGAAAACATGTGGAATTAACAAGCTAATACTATTTAAAGAACATGACAGCACTACTTGAAAGCAGAGTCATCCCTCATATACACAAAAGGGCCTTTTTACTTCATACATTCCATTTTGTAATAGAATCAAGAGAAGATCAGGAAGTGAAAGGTGGACAATAGCTGTGATTCTATCTGTTCCTTGGATTTAGAAATGACATTATACTAAAATTAAGCAGTAACTTTCTGTAAAAGAACAACTGAGCCAAAACACATAGTGGAACAAAGGTTTTGCTTGGAAAGGGTGTCAAAATCCACATGAATAGCCAAGTGGTTCTAAATGTTAAAAGCACAGGAACTGGGAAATGATTTTGCTTGAAGTGAGATGTAAGTGAATGTGGTGACAAGCTTTTCCCTTTAGTGTGTGACTAAAAAAGATCTTTTATAATTGCCTTCTAACTTTATAATAAATGTGGCTCAAGTAAACTACGAGAAACATTATATAAAGGATTTTCCTTCATCTTTCTTCTTGTTTTCACAGATAAGTAAAAGTTTATTTTTCTTTTTTCGATACCTCTTAAGCAGCTCCACAATCTTTTTTTTTATCTCAGTAATTCCTCTAACTCCCACTTCTTGTACATTTCACACATGTAGACTCCTTCTCCAGCCCTTATACACTTACCTACTTCTCTCTTTTATCCCATCATTATTTAGTACTGTTTAATATTCTCACTATTTGTCCCAGCAGCAAACTCAACAAAAGCTTGACTGTAGTAAATCATAGATCACAGGGCATGGCAGGAGAGCCTCTCTTTTCTTGGAGAAAAGAACAGAATACAAAGAAAAAAAGAAAAAAGTGGTCCTGTACAATTTAGGTTAACCTTTTTAGATTGTCAAGCCATGAATTCTACAGTATCATTTGTCTTCCATCATTTTTTAACAAAGTTAGTGTAATTTTTGCTATTATTTTGGTAAAACCATCTCAAATGCATTTTCATTATATAGTTGTGTCTCTTCAATGAGATAAGCTGGGAATTTAAAAAAACACCCAACTTGTTAAAAAAGGGTGACTAAAGTTAGTTAAATAGTAATTTGAAAGGAATTTTGATTGTATTCGCATTAATGACATTTGGAACAATAGTAACAGACCTATAGAACAAATCAATTAGTACTGAGGCCTCAACTTTTACATTACATGTGGTCTGAGAGTTCTATTTTAGACAAGATTCAGTCTGGTCCCCAGGACCATGTCTCCACCAGTATGTGGTTCAAAATGCTCTAAATCCTCATTATTGCTCTGAAATAAAAGCAGATTTAGGCACATCTTGCAAGTATTACCACCACTCCCCCCCTGAAAAGGGGGGGGGGGGGGGTTAAGTGAGGAGGAAGGGGGTGTTTTCTCCGTCCTCCTATTGAAATATTTACAGATTTATGAAACATTTGTGCTTGGAAACCAAACACATACCTGTGCAAATATTCGTCTTGTGACCTCCACTAAGGTCCTGTTCTCCCAGGCAGCAACATCATGTCCGAAAACATATGATAATGCCTGGAGAAACATTTGCAGAAAATTTTTTATGGCCATAATTTGTTGCTGGCTAATATTTGGTGTAGACACACAGTATGTACGAAGTAAATGTGAACAGATAGATCTGTATAAAATGATAGGATGTTCATAGATAGTCCAAGTCACTAGTCATTTATCATAGTTGGCTTTTAGAAACACTTTGATGATATGTTAGTGTGCCTAGGACAAAAGGACCTAAAACGGGCAAACCAGTTTTTTTCAGAACTGTACTATTCTGCACAAGTGTCAGGGATACCCTGCAGATCTGAGTAAAGAATTTGTACATACCTATGAAAGAGCAATGCTCTTTAGCTTCCTGGCTTTATGTAAAATAAGGGGAAAGTAAGTTAACAAATAGTATTTGCATATTATGAAAATGCCATAATGGTGTGCTTCCGAGAAGATTCTAGAAGAAAAGTTTGGACAAGTCTTTACAGGAAACATGAAGAGTTTTTAGCTGCCCAGAGATTTGGACATGAAAGCTGGTAAGTCTGGTTACTGTTATAAAATATATGCAGAAATGGTGACATTTCAACTTTTCTTCTGTTATTGTTTTCCAGCTCTAAAGCTTAAATGAACTGCTCACAAAGTGAAAACGAAGACATATTCTCCCAGTGTAGTTTTAAAACTACATTTAAAAAGATATCCTCCCCTACATCTTCATCTTATATAAATCAAGTTAGCCTACTGACTTCAGTGCAAATACAGTTTACAGGAGTTGTCTCACTGTACCTTAAGAGGATTCAAACATACCAGAAAGATCAGAAATCACAGCTGTAAATGCTCAGATTATTTTTTTTCCTCATATGAGATTATAAAGTGAAAGCTCTGTTAAATGACTGTACTGCGGTCTATTCCAGTAGAAACAGCAGCTTCATATTTTCTACAAGACAACATGTAACATTTGTTATTCCATTTAAAAAACCCACGTCAAAATTCTAAGCATTTTTTCTTTCTGGCTTCAGTGACAAATTCTATTTTTAAGCCCTGAAATTTCTGAATGTATTAATAAGACTTTTTTTTAGATGCACTGAAAGAATATAAATGTCATAGATTATGTATGAATTATTATAGCTTTATTATCTCTCCATAGCTTTAACAAGCAAGGTTTTTAATGTGTAAAGATGTTATCAGCAGTCTCCTTTCAGTACTTCATCATTTAAAAGCAAAATTGACTTAATAGGCTGGATGAAAGACGGTGTTTCCAACTAAGGAGGAGGGACTCATTGAAAACTAGGCTGGTGGAATTTAGGCTTTTCTGAAACAATGGCATTCAGCAAACAATGTTACTGGTTAAATCCAATATGAAATAAAAGAAGCAGATGGATGAAATAATTCAGGTCAACATGCATATAGAAGTTGTATGGCATTTTGGTAAATATGCAGTTTGATACAGTTTCAACTATTCTTGCTGCCTGTACAGGCCGAGCAAATTATAAAACCAAGGCCCATCTCCAGTAATAAACCATACCCATGGCCACAAAAATCGTCATCAATAGTCAACTACACTTCTATCAGGAAAAACACTGAAATACATCTAAGGCATTTGCTGAAAAGCAAAACTAGACTAAATACATTACTACTGAAGAAATAGTGTGGAATTTTAAAAAACAAGAAAATGGTTTATGTTATGAATATGCAGGAAACCCATTAAATTACTTCCTGCTGTCCTGTCCCCCAAAGACAGTCTTCTGGTTAATGCCTGTCACTGCAAAACATTTCTGCAGATGTTGTAACCCAGAATTACAAGATTTCAACTTACTGTCACTTACTGGAGGATGCTCCCTGGGAAGGGAATACCTGGATTTCCAATTTCAAGAGGTATCATCTTCAGCTGGTTAAAACATTTTCAGGATATTTACAGAGCACTCAGAACTGTATTACAAACCTTATGTGAAAAGACCCTCCGCGTGGATGTTGTTTTCACTGACCATAATCTTGATGAGGACACACAAGTATTTGTAGAGAGCTGCTCTCGTCTACAGGTCTCACTCATATTCAAAGTTGACCCTACAAGGAGATGCTGAAATTCATCAAATTGAAACTTAATTGAAAGTACAAGTTTTAACATTGCAACAGGTCTATTGTCTGCCTTTTCCCAGCTTTAAATGTAATACATCCCTTCAGAATGATTAGGCAATCATCTCCTGAGCAAAACAGAACTTACCAGTGTTTCTATAGTACTGATATGAAACCTCAGGATGTTTTTCCACAGCACTTAAGTCTGATCTAAATCAGTGCTGCCATAATTCTGTCTTGCTCTGGCTGTGCATTCCTGCTTCTTCCTGAATGCCAGCAATACTGTGATGTACCAACAACATATGTGATACTTCTAAAAACCTCTAGGAAAGCTACTGGTCATGGTGTCAGAAGTGTTCCCCTGTCTTAGATTAAGTTCAAGAGGTAATATGACAGAATGGTGCAGGAAAAAGTTGAGGATGTAATGGAATTGATTCATGGTCTAGAAAATGGGTTTGACTCTCTATTTAATTACAGACCTCTAAATCAGCTGACTATGGCAAAGAGCCACATGTTCCAGTTTTTGGCTATCACTGCTTTCTGGTATGATGTTTCGGTTGTTACAACAAAACTTACAGAACTGCCAAGCTGGGCAGAGCACAATCTATCTCAATATCCTCCCTAAATACTGGCAGCAGATGGAGGGATTAAAAAACAACATAAAATATTAAACACCACACGACAGGAGCTTGAGATAGCCAGAGCCTTAAGGCGGGTCTGCCCCACATTTCCTTGAAATAAACATGCCCCCTACCCCGAATTCCAGTCTCTGAATGCAAGTTTTATTAGAACACAATAAACCAGAATAAAACAATTCTTGAAATAATGATGCCTTGTGATCAGCTGGGTGCGACTGACTTTGGGAGAGCCAATCTGCCCTGTTCCTTGTGTCCTCATAGGACAGCTCATTTCCTCTACTATTTAGTGGCTTTAAGGGCTGAATCAACCCCAACAAGGTCCCTTTGCTGATCCCAGGCAATGTCCCCCACTCACCTTGGGGACCTGGTTGTGTATTCACCCCCTTGGCAGAAAGCCTGTAGTCACCTCCTTTGCAGCATCCTCTCCCAGTTTGCTTTGTAAAACATCTAGAAAGCAGAGACTGTTCTGTTTCTCTAAAGTAAAATGCCACCTTCACCTTCTCCTTACTAGAACAGATGATCGATAGTATGATAGCCAGAGTATCCTGCACTCACCTTCTCTCTCTTCTCTCTTATCACCTTCTCTCCTCTCTCCTACACAGCTGAGTCCTTTGGCCATGTGCTGCACCACACCTGCTCAAGAAATGCTGCACAAACTGATTAAACTCATACTCTCCACCACAAACAGTGTATGCAAAAGGTTTACTACCTCAGTCTGGCCATAGTGAGCCTTGAAAAAAATTACCAGAAATTTGGGTGGTTTTTGTTGTTGGGGTTTTTCTTTTTTTTTTTTTTTAATAAAAGAATCACCTGGATGGAAATCAAACAGACCAAATTATGGGCTAATGATGTAAATAAGGTTCCATTAAATTACAAAAGCAAAAAAAAAAACAACCCACATAAATTACTTTAAAGCAAATCTGTCAGTCTTTCACTGCAGGGTGCTACTTGAATCTGTGGCATTTTACCACCATATTTAATTGTGTATTTATGTTTACATTTATCATTCCCAGGAGACAGCAGTTTCCCTGTTCTAAGCAAAACAGTAATTAAATCAATATTCTTGTAACATATCAAATGCAAAAGGTGCTAATCATTAAGGGGAGGGAAGAATTTGAAAAAGAAGAGGCGTTGAATAGAATTCTGTCCTTCTGCTCGCGTTTTGTCCTCCAGCCAAGCATCCATTTTTTAATACCTAGTTAAAGGCTTCCCACTGCTGCCTATGCCTGGACCACCTGTTCCCATAATGCACTCAAATCAGCAGGTTTTGGCACTGCATTAGGTAGTTCATAAAAATACTAGTTGAACATCAGGCATTTAGGGTGAGCAGTCTAAACCACGTGACCTTTTTTCATTTCCATGATTGAAAAAATAGTTATAACTAGGAAGGAACAAAGGAAAAAAATTGAATAAATTTGATTGTAGGTCAAGTTGGTGGAAGTGAAGGAGAAGGGACTTAGAAAAAATGCCTGAAGTGTATTTGTAGCATGAATGATATAGGGAGGGAGAAAGGGACAGTGAGGAGGAAGAAATGTAGATCATAATTTGTAGAGTTAAAGGAGTGTGAATGATGTTGAATAAAGAGAAGTAAGAGGCTACTTGTCTATTGATAGATAAGAATAGGAAGAGCAGGTGATAAATCACCTCATACAAAGAGGCAAATGAGTGGTGTATAAAAGAACATAGTCAAGGGGGGGGAGGAGAAGGTAAAGTGATAGATGGTTAGCAGATTGAATAGGCAGGTTAGTTAGATAAATAATTCCTGAGTGCCAGTTTTAAAAGCTTTCTGAATTACAAATTTTAAATCAACCATCACATCTGGCCTCTGACAGGACTCTGTTATCTATAGGTATTGTATTGGGTTTCTGTGGCAAGGTTTCGGTAGCAGGGGGGGGTTACAGGGGTGGCTTCTGTGAGAAGCTGCTGGAACCTTCCCCCATGTCCGACAGAGCCAATACCAGCCGGTTCTAAGATGGACCCACCGCCAGCCAAGGCTGAGCCAGTCAGTGATAGTGGTAACGTCTCTGTGATAACATTTTTAAGAAGGAAAAAAAGTTGGGGAACAGGGAGAAACAGCGGCCGGGGAGTGAGAACATGTAAGAGAAACAACTCTGCAGACACCAAGGTCAGTGAAGAAGGAGGGG
>JANZLQ010000044.1:8186913-8215349 GCA_026212715.1 Elanus axillaris | reverse complement strand
GAATAGAATAGAATAGAATAGAATAGAATAGAATAGAATAGAATAGAATAGAATAGAATAGAAGAATAGAATATTTTAGTTGGAAAGGACCTGCAATGGCCATCTAGTCCAACTGCCTAGACTGTGGAATCACTTACAACCAAAAAGATGTTTCTTGCCTGAAAGGATCATAACTGCAGGTGACCATTTTTGACAATCTCAAGATGATTCAGAAAAAAAATAAAAATGAAATCTTTTCAATTTTTACTTGCCTCTT
Source organism: Elanus axillaris (assembly GCA_026212715.1). Classification (NCBI taxonomy): domain Eukaryota; kingdom Metazoa; phylum Chordata; class Aves; order Accipitriformes; family Accipitridae; genus Elanus; species Elanus axillaris. The sequence continues at coordinate 8,215,093 of JANZLQ010000044.1, read as the reverse complement.
TTCTTCCCTTTGCTTACTTATAAATGTCTACTCAGTGGAATATATTATGAGCTATTTAACCACGTCACGAAGCCATATCAATTAGTAGCATAATAATCTTGGCATATATTTTTCTTATTATACACTAAAGCTTTATGGCAGAATTTCTGTGGATGTACTTTTTGTAGATAATGATTTATAGTTTATAGCATCCTGAAGGCATTTTAAGACTAAGCCTTTTCTCTTTCTCCCCTCTGAGAAGGTGAAACTTTAACATGGAATCAGGGAGTTATGCTTTGTTTTTAAAATTTTGTTATAACTAGGCTGGAATTTGAAGGATTCTTGTTCTTACTCCTTATTATTATTCCTTTCCCTAAAGGAAAAAAAAAATAAATTTAAAAACTGTCTCATAGCACACATTTTGAAACTATACAAGTAAACTGCCGTTATCTATATGTTAGGGTAACTTGTGTTTCACAGTCTTTTCTCTCTACTTGCTGTGCAAACTGCTTAGGAGCAAAAGAAACCATGAGCTCCAGGAGCCAATCTGCCACTGTTGTCTGTTTATGTAGTCTGATAGAATTTACATGGTCTGGCAGACAAAATTGCCCTTTGCATGCTTTGTCTCTAGGGGAATTTGGAAGTATCTCCAAGTTTTATAAAATAATGATAATCACACTATACACGAAGTACAAATAACAGATTTTCCGAGGGCCTATTCTGAGCAAGACAAAACTGTGGACAAACAGAAAATAATGGAAGATGCTTAAAAAAAGAAAAAAAAAAGCAACCCATTTATGCATCAAAGTTAAAGTGGGTCACTCTGCAATGTAAAGCACATTTTTAGTGGATATAAATTTAGCAGCTCTCTGCAGCATTACGCATGACAGCAGTCTTGTGATATTTCAAGTACAGAACAGGTCCCTGGAGACACCATGTAATTTATAATGGACTAACCATAATAAACTGTAGCAGTCAGAAAAGGAGCTGGTTCCAATGAAATAAGACATGTTGGTCTATTTGTCTTATAGGAATGTCCTGAAGATCTAACTTACCTGAGATCAGATAGAAATAATGGGGAGATTGGTTGGTTGCTTGGTTGGTTGGTAAAAAAAAATGCCAGAATGGCAGCTCCTCTTTGTCTTTCAGACAGTAAGAAATTAAAAGAAAACAAACACAAAGGATCACAGTACGCTTCAGTTGACTAATAAGTAGCAACCCTTTCCTCCAAATGCACAGCAAATGCCTTACTGTTTTTTTTGTGCTGGTAATGCTTTATCGTAATTGGTTCAGTAGCAAATTCCAGCGATACCTGCAAGGCCATAGGCATGGCTTTCCTCAGCTTTCCTGCAAATTAATTAGGCACCAGCTGTCTGCAAAGGCACTCCTTATTTTTGACATATAAAAACAGATGTTACTTCAGTATTTCACACAGTCCTTGCAGGTAGACTGTGGGTGTCTCTTTGCTCTGGTGATAGCTACCAAGGACTGATACCTAACAACATGCACAGAAATATGAGAAATGATAAGCAGATTAAAGGTGCTATTTCCAAAACACAGGTGTATTTAGCATGTCCACTCAGTGCAGAGATCTACGCACTCTACATTTAATGAAAAAATTAGTTTAAACCATTGCTAAATAGAAACTTCATTTATAGATCCTAACTTCTTACAGACCTGAGGAACTTTAAAAGACATTATTAGCTTGGATCTGTGATGAGAAATTTCGTTTAACATTCTCCCATTCTGTTACTAGGTCCTTCAAAATAACAGTAAAAAAGTGCTCCAGTTACATCATGGTTCTCAGTTATCAATTAATGATACAATTAAGGCACAGGTATTACAATGCCATCAATATGATACTTAACATCTAATTTAACAGTAGTTGAGAGGACCACAGTAAATCTTGTAGGACCATTCTGTCGCAAACTGTTAGCCGGTATCGTGACCTAGGCAGTGTCATGTCCTCAGGGTGTGACTACAGGGAGTTTGCTGCCTTCACTCTGCCACATAACACCCAGGCATTTTAGGGAGAACAGATGGGCACTTATCTCTCCAAGGAGAGAAGGGGGATGCCATGCAGGATGCAAACCTGAGGCAAATCCCTATCTGACAGCAGGCTTATTGTCTAGCTGACAAATGTATTTAGAAATCCCAAAGCACCCTTCACAATATGCAAAAGCTACAGTAATCTTAATTTAATTCCTCAAAGTGACCTGAGTGCAACAAACACAGTGCAAAGTAATTGACTGTTTCATAGACATGCATATTCATGTGGTCCTACCTGTTGTAGCAAGCAGAGTTGAGGAGGTCAAATCTGCAGAGACATCGCCATGCAGGAACCTAGTACTCACGCTTTATCAGGTCTCAGAGCTATACCTTCAGCATATCTCATGTATGAATTTTAAGCGTTTAAATGAAACATCAGCTAAATGAATTATGAATGATATATAATGAATCAGAAACTTTAAGAGCATGATCTTCAAAGCATGCAAACTTTGAAAGTCTAAAAATGTCAAATTATTGCTAGAGTTTTCTTGTCCTTTCCTACTACCCTTATTCCTCATAATGCCTAATCTAAGTATTTCAGAGGTAAACTGATGTGTTTAGATTTTATTTTTCCAGACATCTTGATAGAAGAAAAAAAATTAAACAAATTTTTAACTCAAACCCCAACATTTGACATGAAAAATGAAAAGTATTTTAGTTGAAAGGAAGAATGAAATCTCCCAGAAAAGAAAACCATTTCCACTATTAAAAAAAACCCAAAACATTTCCAGGATATTAAAATAGCATTTAAAAAAAGAAAAAAAGTGATAAATAATGTACTAACATGTTAACATCCCTTTTGCATTGTGGAAAATAAAATTTTGGGGTTTGAAATTTTCTTTAATTAAGTATTTTATACAAATTTGAATCCAAATATATTGCAAGAGTTCACAATACTATAAAATATCCACATAAAACAAATACCATGTTTTCATGAATAACACCCACAATGCATATTTTTCTCAAATGTATTTTTGATAGAACTAGACACATCTAACAGTAAGAAGAACACTGTGTTTTGTCCATGTGGTCACAGTTGAGCTGTCCAACTATCTATGGGGATATAAAATACAGAAGAGAAAATCATTTAATGTCTTCAAAAAGCAAAGTATCTGAAAAGGTCAAATTTAGATATTGCATACAGTGTAGTTTCCAATTCAGCAATATGCAGGAGTGCTTGCAAATTCTAAACAAAACACTTGCATCTATAGCCCAAAAGATTTGTCTTGTTATCTCAGTTATTAAAGGAGAAAGATCTTCCCTCCACTCCTCCATTGTTTTAACCACTCAAACATTTTTCAGGGTGTGCACAGTAAATGGAAATGCTTGTTTTTCAACAAGGTGCTTAACACCCTGTGAAATCCTTTGAGCCCAAGCCTGCTCACCAGAGTAAAGGGAGCAGGATTTGGTATCTGTTTTCAAGCATTGTCAGTTGTAAAATACACACCTAGGGAAGAAGTATAGACTTATGCTGGACACCAGGAGATATTACCTCATATGGCTTTCCTGTGAGCAATCTGAAATAGGAAAACCAAGTGATGGATGGCTACACTGCAGTTAAAAGACAGAGAAATATGCTACGCCAGAAAAGCAGTTGTATTTACTTCAAAATCTTATAGCCTGAGTGAGAAACCATCCTTTACTTTTCATCTGCCTGTCCTTTACATTTTTTTGTTTCTTCCTTTTGTAAATTTTTCTTTGGGTCTCATATAAAGGCTTTTTTCCTCTTTCTCTCATCCTTAATTAGTTTGAATGTCAAACCTGCTCAGTAATCACATCACTTTGGGTAGTAATGAAGGCAAATAAATAATGCTTAACCTTTCTTAGAGAGATCTGGAGACCCTTCCAAAACCAATTAAGGCTTGTATGATTCACTGGAATTAGCCAAGGTCTTCATGTTAAGTTTCCAAACTTGTGTAAGAAAGACAACATTAAAATTAAGGGGCAGAGGGCGAAGAAGAAATTTGTCCTTCATACAGTCTTAAACCCTTCTAATTTTGAAGTATGCTATGAGTGGGAGAAGAGAAAAGAAACTAGGCTATGCACATTACACTTTGTTGCTGCTTGGGGGTTTGGGAGGGTATTACCTGGATTTCCCCATGCTGGGGTTCTTTTTCTTCCCCCCTCCCTCCTTTTTCTTTCCAGTACATTTTTTTTTCTGTCTGATGTGTATTTCTACTTCAGGTACCTTTTGAATGGTGACTAACAACAGCAACAACAACAAAAAAGCCTCAATCTTTCATAACATAAAATACAGAACAGCAAAACCAATCCAATTTGTCTGCAAATCCTGCAGATAAATCTTGCTGTCCTGACATGTAGGCTTCAGTCTGTTTATTATCCATATTCCTTCTCCTATCAATGTCCTCTCACCTGAAGAAACAATGTCTTTTCATGATATGGAAGAGGAAGTATCATCCTCAATAACATAACTGCACTGACACTGACCCTTCCATGACCAAATTAGCTTTTGTGCTGTGGGTTTATCACTGCACCTCTTGCCCTTTTTGGTACTGTCAAAGAGCATACGACAGGACTTCATTCCCTGTAACCTGCATGATATTGTATTCCTGTGCCTGCCTATGATCTCTCTTTGCAGTACCTTCATAAACATCAATGCCATAAAATTTCAAGAAAAAGTTGAAGATTGAAGATTGACATGATTGACCAGACTCTTCAGAAAAGAAACACTAGAAACATTTAACAAGGAGATCTCAAAGGCCACAGATCAGTTTCATGTGGGCTTAGAAAGCATCAGTCTTTAGACATATCAACCAAGCTTAGAATGTATGTGACTATACATACGCATGGATACACACGTATCTCTACTCAAGTACCATTTGAAAACTAAATAGCACCAAGACTGAAAACGTGCATAGTTTACATGATTTGGTTTTTAAAGCATTTGTAAGGGAACCTAAGTAAGCCAATAAAAGACCCAGAACTTCAGGAAGATTTTGTTTCCTTGGCTATATTCTTTCTAAAAAAGAGAAAGTTTTAAAAAAAAGTGGTCTCAGCTGGAAGCATGCCCTTAGCCATTAGAGTGCCAAAATGAATGCAGTATGTCAGCTCTGACAATCTGTCAGAAAGAGGGAAAAAATTCTTTTGTTCCAAGAATAAGATGTATTCAAAGTTTTGCCCTGAAATTAAAAACAGGAAACTAAAAAACCACACACACACAAAAACCTGCCTGGGTCAGAATCTCAGTCAAGGCAAGCATATCTCTATTTACATAAGCAATTTACATCACCTGAATAACCAACCCCCATTTCTGTACATAACCATATTTCTTTAAATTTATTTCTTACCTAGACTTATATGAACTTCATAAAAGATCAGTCAGTGCACATATCCTTCAAGAATAACAAGCATTACAAATTAATAATGTCATGCTGGTCATTAATTTTGATAACCAAAGAATTTGCATTAGTGAACATACTTGCCATGTAGTTGTTAATGTTACATTTATTTAATATGTAACAGTTACAATGTGTTAGAAGCCAGTTCCCATTATTTGATTATTTCACAGCTGTTCAATATGACAGATGCATAATTTCATTTTTTAAAATATTGATTTCCCTTTTATAAGTTGAGCACTGTGATGTTAAATAATTTTTGACATGTTCTGTTAATTACAGATTATAAAGATATATTCAACAGCACAATTTACCAATAAGAAGCCAATACTAATGTTTCTAATTTGCAGTCAAGTAAATTGAATGAAGGAGAGGCCATGTTACAAGTCATGAAGTAAGTGTTTAAGCTCAGAACAGAATAAAGGGAATAAATTACTCAAATACTCTGCAGCACTAGTCTTATTTTTTGTCGCCAGTGGATTTGATATAACACCTATTAGGATGTGATAACATTAAATGCATTTATAGATACAGACAGGAGAAAAGGTAGATAGACAATTTGCTCTATTTTGATTTGGAAATGATACCCATCAATAAATATAAGTATTTTTAGACCCTAATATCACTAACCAGTCTTGAAGGTGAAGTACGTTGCTTTCCAGCTTGTAGTAATCTCTGAAAATAAGGGCCAACAGTACATCACGTGCTTGTAACAAAGCAACTGTGCTGACATTTTAGTCTTTTTTCAGAAATTGGATCTACTGCTTAGAAGCCTCAGAGGAATATGTGATATACTTTAAACAGTGAAGAGATTAAATCATACTTGAGTTTTCCGTGACAATCTGGAATATTTTACTTCTTGTGTTCTATGTCTCCTGATACAGAGCCAGCATCCTGCAACCAGCAGCTCCTTACCTCAGGACCAGCTGGAAGACTCACGGATCTTCCCATCTTCTCTCTTTGCTCTTTCTCTGCAGAACTGGTGCTTTTTATCAACAGAAAAGCGAGACAGAACAGATCAGTCATTAAAGCAGTGCTGTTGTGGGGCTGGGAACAGAGAGTAGCGAGGTGGATAACTTCAAAAGGAATTATCAACTGCTGTCTGCATTTCCAGACAAAAATGAGGATTCAGCAGTTTTAGCCTTTGGCAGCCTTTTGCCTGTCAGCCATTTGTTCTCTTTTCTGGTGCTCCATCTGCTCTCCTTGGTTGGATTAACCACAGAACCAAACTGTGGCCGAAACTGCAGGTGTGTACAGCTAAGGCTACCAATAAATACCCTGCCATCTCCCCCATGTAGTGACACTTGGGGTTTGGAAATGCAACTATGAATTCCCTTTTATTAGAGCTGGGCTAGCACAGAACAAGAAAAGTGAATGGACGTGAACTGTTCCCTCAGCAGCACAAACTAACAAGTCTAATTCTGAAGTTTAATGCTCAAAATCTACTAGGACAGAAAGAAGCAGCAAGAACAAAACTGTGTTAGTGGACATTTTGCATCTTGGGAGCACAAGTAGAGACCCAGCTTCTGATCCCTGCTACTGCCAGTAAAAGTTTGTACAAAACAGCCAGCAGATGGAGTACTGCAGTACAGGTGCCTCTCATGACCATGCTTGACTGCACTCTCCTCCTGATCTGTTAATCTTGAATTATTTTTTATGCAACAGAACCAGTCCAACAGGAAAAACTGCTAAATCCACCATCCTGAAAGGATCAATAATTTGGTCCTTCAGGATCTCTCCTGTTAGATGTTAAGTAAGAAGAGGAAGGAATGGAACTTTGGTCTTCCATATCTTGAGTCCATGTAGATAGACTGAAGACTGTTCAGACCTTTTTCTGTAAAAGGAAATACCATCCCACAGCGAACAGCTGCTAAAGTATTTCTATAAGGAGGACATCAGCAACTTACCGTCAGTAACAGATTCACAAGAGTTGACTCTGAGAAGAAGTTACTGAACTTCTGAGATTTTTCAGCTGTTCTCCTCGTCTCGGCATTTTCTTATTGACTAAGCACCTCAGTGTACGTGGCTTATATTCACCAGACACTCAACTCCCCCTGACTGCCACAGAGGCAAATTAACACCATCTTACGGCTATCCTTTTTCATATTAAACCTACACCTCAGACGCCTCAACGTCCAACTTCCTCGTGTCTCTGACCCAAATTTCATAGATACTCACTTGAGCTGAGAACTGTAATCTTCTGCAGCTTTGAGAAAAGAGCCTGCCCAACATAACACAACTACATATACATCTTTTAGGGTTTCTTTATTTATATTTTTTTAGTTCAAGAATTACACACTAGCCAACATTATTATATATTTACATGCTGAAACTGGCTGCAATAATTTTAAATTCAAGAAAATATCTCTTATGTGCTACTCATTTACAATCATCATTTTACTACCTCATATATCCCAGAGGTTAGCAGTCCTTTTGAGAAAGACATGAAAATCTGATGCAATGATATCCACTAGTATTTTGCATTTTCTAGCCATTGGAAAATGTGCATTATGTGCATATAAGAAAGGCTACAAGGTCATTAGTAAGGCTGATGATTACTACATTATGAAGTAAACAGTACTAAGTAAAAAAAGATAAATCAGAACTGTGCAAAGACAGTACTAACAGAACCATTTAAACACCCATGCAAATAAAAACGTGATAGAAGTCAAATCATAGTCAGCTTGTTAGAATTAATCATGTTTCAAATACTCTTTTTGTCTTCAACTGAAAGTAACAGGACAGACCATGAACAATACAGCCTGGTGAGTATCTGTCAAATGACAGTAACAGTGAAAACATACAAAATGCTATCAAATTGGAATAGATGACCTCATGTCTGAAAAACATTAAAAAAATACAACCCTTAGTATGAAAGTAGAGGTGAGATTTTTCATCATTTGTTTCATTTTTTTGTCAAAGCACTTACAAAGAAAATAATTTTATACTTATGAAATGTTAGTGTTGCATATTCTTTGTAGAGATGATCTATTTCAATTTTATATTAATGGATATTTAAATTATTACTATTTTTACAAAGTAGAATAGGGCAGTATTTTTGATCAACATTCCACTTGCTTCTTAAAAATTTAGACAAAGTTCCTAGTGCATTTTATTAAGCTTTACCTTTGGTGTTAAGCAGTGACTTACTAGATTTCCCTTTTAAACAATTTCTGCAGTGAAGATTCTTTGGCTTTGGGGGACTACGCTATCTAACGACAGTCAAACATCCTTTTTTTTAAAAAAAAAAAGAAAAGAAAAATATAAGTCTAGTATTAGATACCATAAGAGTTACAGATTTCAGAAACAGACAGACGCAATATGCAGGCTTTCTGTAATGAAATCACGAACAGCTAAATTCTCACCTGCCCTGGATTACTTCTGCTCCACTCACTAGAGCAACATAAAGGTGCCTTATTGTAAGTGAAAACCAGGCCCTATTTGTTTATGCTAATCTGAGTACGGAGTGCCAAGCTACTATCTCCTGTTGCCTGATCATTTTAACCATACAAAAGAATTGATTGTGCTAGCAGTAATGTTGCCGCAATGGCTATTTTACACTACAGTACTTTCTGTACTTTTTTATATCTGGAATCCAAATCTGTTTATGCAAAAGGGTGTTTAAATTACTCTGCTAGAGCACTGCTGTTATTGTACTTAGTAAAAAAAATTCACTAAACAATTACTGTATCTATCGACTGCTCATTTACAGCTTATTTAATTATTTACATAATTTTAGGACACATTAACCTAAACCATAAGTAGAATTAGCTTTTTGCCTTACCATAAAGTACAAATTAGAAGTTAAAAATGTTTAAGAAATCTGATAATATTTACACATGTTCAGCTTAAGTTATGGTTGCTCACATTATATGTTCTCTGTACACATAGCAAAATGTTATGATCACTACTGATATAGTATTGTACCCTGGCCATCCCAGCCTAGATTATTTTCTAGAAATAGTTAATATTTTTCCCTTTTTTTTGTTGGTTCCCTAAGGAATTTGTTGGTTTTGAAAACTTACTAGTGGACAATGCTGTTATAAAAAGAGAGAGAAGAAATAGGCAAGCAATGTGAGGACTAGTCTAATTTCAGATGCTAGGAGGTACAGTACTATCATCATGTCAAACGGTGCAATGCTCCATACGAATTATAAGCATTGATCTGCTGATATAGAAATGCCCAGTTACCCTGTATAGTAAGTTGGTTTTTTTTTAAATACATTAATCTTTTTTTTTCAAAAATATATTCATACACCGGTTGATGGTAAAACCAAAACTGTTATTAGCTTATTCCTTTAACACGCCAACATATGAATGTGTGTGCATATATATACTCAGTATGTGTATGTATACACACATATGTCCATATAGACATTTAGGTATATATCCATATGCACATATATTTGGATAATGTTTAACATCCGTTCACTAATGCTTAGTACTGTGTTATAGTATAGAATTGGAACACAGTCTAATAATTATAGTGAAAATTAACTGATCTTTAATTTTAATGCATATTTGTCTGAAATAAATAGTATTTTTTTCCCCAGGTGTAAGACCCCCATTCATTTTCTCTATGCATTGTGCTTTTGTACCTTACAGATTTTATGTCTTTTTTATTAGAATGTAAAAACTCTCTGAAGAACTTTGCCACCTGCTGTTATCTAAGACTCTGTTTTCCTCTCCTGGGAATGAGAAAAGAAATGGTCACAATGTCACTGCTTGAGTCTTTCTTCCCAGTCATTAAACTGCGATAGGATAGAAACATAACATTCCTTATGCAAACACAGAAATATGTTGCATGAATTTTCAGTTCTGAAAATGTGTATCATACTTACTAGCAGTCATGTACAGTATATATTTACAGATTGATCTCAATGATTTCATTAAAACTGTGCCATGTTATAGTCATAATTTGCCCAAGAATTTCACAAAGATGAAAAACACCTTAATTGCTGGCTATTATGTCTAATAGAACAATAAAATGTGCAACTATATTAAAAGGTTTATCTAAATTAGTAACTTTGATATTTTTCTTATTGAAACTAACAACAATTAACATGATTAAAAAGATCTAGAATATTCATTTTCGGTCAAATGTAAAGTAAAAGCAAATTTATTCGAGTTTACCTGGAGGGTAGCACACATAGCAAACCCCGTATCTCATGTATGTTGGCATAATTTCTCACTTTCACTCAAGTATCTCAGAAGAGTAGTAAGTGCTCACCTTGGGCTCGAGTTATACTTTTCCCTTGACGGTGCCTTGCCAGTCTTTCCCACCCCCATCTTTTTATATCACAGTGTTAAGCCTTAGTACAAAATGATAGAATCCTTCTCCTTCACTAATTTTATACATCACATTAATAGCCAGAAGGATGTAGTAAAAGCAAAAGTGCTCCTTCCCCCCAGATAATATAACTTTTCTAGTGACACCTGAGCAGAAACCAGACGTTTTCTTTCACTCTCTGAATAGCGACATCAGAGAGTATTATGGCTTGTACTGTTACTTCAGATAAATTAATGTGCAGTTCTAGGATTCAGTCTCTGCGGTTTCCATAATAGCTGATGCAGTAAACCAATGCAGAGTCTCAACATATTCTCTGTAAGGTTTTGTATTTGATGTGTATCAACCACAAACAGGCTGTGAGCTCCCTGTATTCACACTATGCTTCTGTGAAATACAAAAGGAGTTGGCAGCAATTTGTGAAATGAAAGAAAAGCAGGTACAGAAGAATACTATCAGACTGCTTTTATTTATGATAATTAATACCATTTTTAAAGAACAGACTTTGAAGAGAAATACTGAATTTTGATGTGACTCCTTTTCTTAGAACTGGGAAAAAATTCCAACATAATTCATACCTATCAGTTGAAATTCCAAATGCATCTACAAAGCCTATTGCTTATGCATGAAATAAGTCAGAAATTAAGTATGTGAACAAAAAGCAACATTTTGACCCAGAAAGTTCATTGCATGGTGAAAGCCTGTCTCTGCATATTGCAGAGTAGGAACCTGGAAGCAGTACGTGAACGTACACACCATTCCCTTGAAAACAACAAGTGGTGTGTATGCCTGGCAAATCCCATTTCAGGCTCAAAACTATTCTCTCCTGTTTGAAGCAGATAAAAGCAGATGATATGCTCAAAACAAAGTCAGAAAATTTGCCTATTATTTCCCAGAACTGTTTTTCTCCTATAATTGTCATTCACTGACAAATGGGGAAAAAACCAACAGAAATTTGTAAGAAAATTATTCTTTTAAAGCAAGAACGAAAAATTCAAACAAAATATTTTATGAAAAATAGTCTTAAGAACTATCTTAAAGTATTAAAGTATAAATGGGGAAAAACTATCTGCCTGAAAAGATTCCTTTACTATTTAGAAGAAACTCGAACTCGAGTTTCTTTCATAAATTTGTACACAGATGAGAGTTAGGATAGAGACAACAGATGTGGCTTTTGCTTCATGAAATATTTTGTGTCAAACAATATTGGGGATCAGATTTAGTAAGAGCCATCAGGAATTCATACTTTTTATACAGTTCTTGCAATTTTTTTTTCATTACAGAAAAACGTTCCACAATGGACTAAATGGCAAACTCTGCCTACAAAATTCCATTTTTTATATATTCTATTTTGCATATAAGAGTCAAGCTCTATGGAATGAAAAAAACCCCTTTTATTTCAAAAACTTCCTAAAGCAAACCTGAAATTTGCTGTTTTTTCAATGGAAATCACCCTAAACCAGGAAACATTCAGAAGTGTAATTAAAGTCTTAAAGTAATGGCTACCAATTTTTTCCCTTTTAGAACAGTGCATTAAGGAAAACAAAATAAAAAGTGAATGGTATTCCCTAATCTAGACTGAGAAAATACCCTGTCAGCATTTTTTGTACTGAAATACATATGCTCGGATCTTTACTGTTGAAAGAGGTACAATACCTTTAATCAAACTGGATGTAAGGTGTTAAGCGTAACAACAGTTGCAAGCATAACGCTGGAAAGATTGCCAACTTGGAAGAAATCACATAACTCCACGAGTATTTCAGACTAAGGTATGTACTATAACTGACAACATTCATTTGCACAGTATATATATATATGTGTGCGTGTGTATACACACACACACACACACACACACACTTTTACATATATGTAGCCTTCTCTCTCCTTGGCCCTGTATTTTATAATTGCTCTCTAGGTCTCCCTACCCTAGAAAGACAGGGCACCATTGGTCTCCTTCAGCCACCTAGAGAATCCCTACTTGGCCAACCAGTTTTGGCACTTTAGACAGATGATTTCCTTTACCCAACACAAAACAGCAGCATATCTACCCATTCAGTTGATGCGTTTTTATACCACTGCTACATTCCTCTGTTGATCACAACTACAGTCATTGTGACTGTGAGCATATGCTCTCTCTTTAGAATCCAGACAAAACTAGTGCTTTTTGCTTCAGCTTCTGTGCAAACACCCAACCCTAATATTATCAGTCAAAGGTTTAGTTCTTTCAAAAAATAACAGGAAATACCTGAATAGGGTCGGGAAACCTCTGACAATCATCATCTTGGAAAGATGATAGGCACTACTTGTTTTCAAGTTTACACATTTAAAAGGTAAAGTGTATATGTTTCATAAGCATGATAACAACTTAGTACACTCTCCTAAGTGTAGATGCATGTCTCAGATATGCAGTTTCCCTGGGAATGGTATGTACTGCTGTTGAAACTAGAACTTGTCTCTCAAATGCCGCTCTATAATTTGTATCACTAAACTCAAGTGGCCATTTATAATTAAAAAAAAAAGGCAAAAAAGAGAAAAGAGAGAGCAAGGGACAATGAGACAGAAGTGACTGTCACAATCCAATTTGCCTTCACACTCCAAATGCACTTATATTTTGATAAGGGGATATGTCCATACTGCAACTTAATGTATTTAAGATTTAGCAGATACAACCAAAAAATTATAAAAAACAGACCATAGAGTGGGCCAGCAACTAAGGTGTTTTAAAATAACTTTTTGTCCTGAATAGAATTTTTCTAAGTCCCACTTTTGGCTGTACAACCGATTTGAAGAGAAATCCAGTTCTTGCTTTCTGTGTGGCTTTGTTTCTTAGTTCACATAGTAAAGCCAATAGACAATATTGAAGAAGGAAAAAACAACAGGGAAGAATATGCGTGACCATCGATCTATGGCGTTTACATCAGTCAAGTCAGGAATGGTAATTTTCAGTTGAGATGCACGTCTCCGTAGCCTACTTTTCTTCTGTGCTACATGTCGCTCCAGGGCATTGCGACCAAAGCTGTGTCTGGGTAAGCCAGCTTTCCGGTACTGGATGCTTGAAGTGTCATACGCCAGCATAGTGCTTCTAGGGTCCCCAAGCCCCATCACAGCCTCGGAGGCAGCCATCTCATTTTTAATTTCAAGTGTGCTCAACAAAATATTTTCATGTGGATCCATCTGTAATAAATAAGAAAGCAGATTTAACAGGAGAGAAAAGGAAGCCTGATCCATTGCAAACTGAAGCCATGCTGACAAAGGCTAGTTCTAACAATTCTAATTCATTGGATGTCAGCCTGTCTAAAAGATTTTAAGCATAGCCATGACTGTATTTATTGCCACTTATTTGTGAATTCAGGGAACAAGAAGGCCAGTATAATATAATGGAGTAAATGGTATTTCCCTAGACCCCATGTTCTGTGAGCAGAAGCAATACCTGGAAATGGAGTACATGCTCAGCTCCTGAAAGTGGGATTCTGCCACTGGGTAGGGTATCTGGGGCAAATATTGAAATTTGGGGGGGGGTTAGAGGGAAATCAAATGGAAAAGGGCCTGCTTTGTTCTGTTTTTTCTTCTTTCAAATGAAAGCTGCTGCTCTGACAAAAACTTCAGGTATTCACACAGTCTCTCTGCCTCTATAAAATGAGGCCCAGAGCATGGCATATGAGAATGCAAATTTTCAGTCTTTTTATTCTAAACAGGACTGCTGGTTACTTGGGGAAAGGCACCATCATAATCTAACTGTGCCTATGTGGAAACTCCATCCCCCAGTGCTAATGAATTTCATAAATACAGTGCATGCTGTGGAGACCTGAATGCTGGAATAGCAGAGATATGCAATTTCAAGCAAGGAAAAACATAGAGTGTAATCACATCAAATGTACATTGAACAGTTGTTTCAATGGGTAGTTTTAGCTACTATATGTTTTTTAAAGGCAGTTCAGTGAAAAAATATTAATACAATGTTGTAAAGAAACCTCTTAGACAATCAAGAGGATTTCAATGGTGAGGAACTAAATTCTACTCTTAGGCAATCTGTAGTATATCTGAAGTATGGTAGGAGAACTTCAAAATAATCCATTTATAGAAATGAAATATAAGGTTATTTAGGATGTTTTAATTCTCCTCAGCCTTCCCTCTAAGTATATATTTCGAATTCTGTGATTAAAGAGTATAATTAAACAAAAATAAAAGCAATAATAGCTAATGAGCAGCTAATTAGGTACATTGACTGAATGACGGTAGTGCAGATATACTCCAGGCCAAATAAGAAATTAAACTGTCCCAGACTCCTTTAAGAATAACTCAGCCACATTATTCATTATCATGTACATAATATATATTATGATTATTATTGGAAGTGCACAGACTGTGACTTTGTGGATTTCTAAACAATAATATGGCATTAGTCTAATCTGCAATATTTAGAAGCCAGCAGTCAGCAGCAGGTACCTTGCTGCAATACCCAATATAGCACTGTATTTGCTATTATTAAAAACCCCCTGTGTAGTATTTCACATGGCACGGTGAGAGAACTGGTTTGAAAACAGTTGCTTTTTAGTAGCATCCACTGCACAGTATTAAGAACTGGGAAGGCAGACGCTCACAGAAGTGCTTTGGACCTACTGAAACACTGCCATTTGAGTGATTACATCTGTTCAAGTGATGCATAAAAACTGGCATCAGTGAGATGCCAGATTTCCCCCTTTCTTTTATTGATTTTTTTTCTAATCTGTGTGAGTTTGCACCCCTCTAGTTTCATTAGGTTTAGATTAAATGTAATGACTCAATGTGATGCAGCTAAAATAATCTATTTTTGCTTGCTTTCCATCAAAGCCATATGAAATCTTTGAATTTTCTAGTGTGCTAGGGAAATCAATCTTTTTTGAGTAGCACTGGAAAAATGGGAAAGTTGAGCTGGAACTCCAGAAAAATTCCTTTAAGAACTCTGTAGCATGATATTGAGCATGGTGAGGAAACACTGTGTTTTAGCCAGGAAGGCCATCAAGTCAGTTCTCACCTACATTAGATGAAACTAAGGCAAAAAGAGTATTCTGCTGTTGTAATACAAACAAAAGCAAATGTATACAAAAGCTTTCAAATAGATCTATGAAACTTCTCAAGAGACCTTTCAAACATTTTCTTATAAGGAGTTTAGTTATTCAGAAAATTCTTACGTGAAGTTTGGGGTAAGACAAAATCAGCCGTCATATTTGTTATTAGCTCTGAGACAAATAATAAGACTTTCAGTATCCTGAAAATAAAAGCAATTATAGGCACTTGACATTCATTCATCCCAATAATGTCTAAAAACAAATAGGGGAAGTATCTTACAAGAGGGGTGCAAAGCCACTTGGAAACTACATTTTCCATAGTTTCACATAGCCTTAAGAACAGCAATTTTAGTTCCAATGACATCAGAGGAAGTTTGACATAACATCCACTAATGCAATGGTTTTACCCCTTAGCCCAGAGTCTGGGTTATTTTCACCTCAACGTTGTGCATTCTAAGATATTATCTTTCAAAAGATTTTAGTGCCAACAAACTTGTTCACATCTTAAATCTTCTTTGGACGAATCTACTTTAAGCATTTTATCCTTCTGATCTGCAATGATATTAGAAATTTGAGTGCTCTTTACACACTCGTATACTTTCTATGCAACACAAATGCAAGA
The DNA here is from genome assembly GCA_026212715.1 of Elanus axillaris. Lineage (NCBI taxonomy): Eukaryota > Metazoa > Chordata > Aves > Accipitriformes > Accipitridae > Elanus > Elanus axillaris. The sequence goes on along the minus strand of JANZLQ010000044.1, from coordinate 8,198,752 downwards.
AAAGTTATTTTAGTCTACCACAGTTAGATTCAGACATGTTTTAGCAACATGATATCACTCCTTCAGTTAACTTTTTGCTTTGATTCTTTTGTCACTTCTGTTCTCATTTTAGTAAGTTTCTTAACACAGCAAGCTGCTGCAGATATCTGGTAATCTTGGCAGTAGTTACTAAGATTAGTGATGCTGGGCAGAAAAAACATTTAGCAATATTCTAAGCTATCTTCTAGGGCAAAGTATCTTCTTCTGCACAGATCACACTGGCATCAGAGTTGGGGCATAGCATTTTTCAATATTCCAAGAATTTTTCAGAAGAAACAATGCAAAATACAGTAAAAATTAGTGATGGGCGAACCTTCAAGTGTTAAAACAGACAAGTAAGCACCATAAAGTTCAGGTGCTTCTTGAGCACAAATTTGACCCTCCTGCACCGGAACAGTGTATTGACCATAAGAAGAACTGCACTTTTCACAGTATTTTGAATTCCCAATCTGAAGAACTCCCAAAGTTCCAATCCAGAAGTACAAATGAATGTGAAATTAAAAGAAAGAAAGGAACAACAACAAACAACAACAACAAAAAACCAGAAAGAAATTAACCTAACTTTTCAACCTTTGATAAAAGGTTCCTTGTCAGATTAGTGAGAGCTGGGAGTGTTATTTCCCCCAAGTAGGTTCGCCCAACTCTAAATAAAACATGCTTTTGTAACTAACTGAAGACGGAGATAGAATGATAATGAATTACGTTTATCATACAGAGCACCACCCATTCAAAAGGATCCCAAAGCGCTTTACAAGCATTAGAAAGAACAACAACTTCACTTCACAGTGAAGCGCAATCACCTCTGAGGCAAAATGTGGTGACTGACAGTGCAGAACAATACACTATATTTTAGTTAAGGAAATGGAGAATGCTGTAGCCAATTGAAACTATGGGGTGGGTGAGTGGTGGTGGGGAATGTTAGGTAAGCAGAACAGTTACATAAATTGGTATTTGGTCAGATGCTTGGGGTTGAGATGACCATACTATAAAAAAGTGCCATGGGATCTTTAATGACCATAAGTGGTCAGGACCTGAATTTTAAGTCTCTGAGGATAAAAAGATTAGAAAACATTGAAAGATACCTTTGTTGAATACATTTCTGGACAATGATATGTGCCAATTATTCTTCTGTCCTGTAAGTTAATAAAATCAAGACCAGTTTCCTTAGAGATAAGGCAGCTATTATCTTTCATTTAAAATTAAAGCACTCTAGGGTAATAATAGGATAACTAATTAAAAGGTACAGGGACCTCTAAGCCAACAATTAGCATAAGTATATTCTGGCTTCAGAGGTGCTATTACTGCCTTGCTCTGCTCCTCAAGGTAACATAACGTTGTGATGTAAATGTATTTTTTCCAACTGGTCATTTGACCAAGGAAGGTATGATGATATGAAAACAATTGTTAAAATTATTCTGGGGGAAAAGTAAGTGTAAAAGTGGTTTCAAAAGGAGGTGGAAGAAGGTTAAAAAGATCTCTTGGTGCTGAAGGATTGTTCAACCATAGAACTAGACTCTTCATGGTGAACAAGAGAGTTCAAACTTAATGGAGAAATTCCCAGGGACAAGAAGGGAAGCGAGGATGAAGATGAAGAAAAAGTAGCAGCAAGTACTATGGAAATAAAAGGTGAAAGCAGAAGTGGAGGAGAAATGACCAGAGCTCAGCAACCATGCAAGAGGGTGGGATTTTTATAACTCAATCTTAGAGGTGGATGACAAAACATATGATGCAAATGATATTTACTTGTAGGTCCAGGTCAACTGGAAGAAAAGCTGACGCTGGAGCCCTGGAAGAGGCCATGACCTTTTTGATGGCCTCAAACAAAGGGAATACAGAGGAAAGTGTAGAAATGTTACCATTACATATTCTTCCTGCTACCTAGAAACTCCAAAATGATGGCTTTCTAGAGGAATTCCTCTTACACTAACATGTTATCAACTGCAAAATATGAGGAAATTACAACTCCCACACACATGCATACATATACACATATGTACATTAGGAATCTTCCAAGGATGACCAGATCTCTGAAACTACTAACATTGAGCATCTTGGTGATTATGCTCTACTGTTATGCCAAACACAGCTTTATAGTAGGAGGGAAATTTATACTGATGACTTGAAGTGACATAATATTGACACTTTTTCTTCCTCACATACTGTTCATTTTCACCTATAACCTTCAATTACAGGCAGCTACTGATGGCTCATTTTATGGAGAATGTCTCAGAAGGTATGGATAAAATAGTAGAGTTGGAATTTCTGATGTAAAAACCTTGTGAAAAAAAACAGTTGTAAATTAAAAAAAAAATATATCCTTTTGTTAAGTAGGGCTACCATTAGCCAAAAGCAATATATGGTGAGCTAAACCATGAAGGGAGAACAGAAGTAGCCAGTCTATTGCAAAGATTAACACCTGAGAGTAGGTCTCAGCATTTATAGGTTCTGTGAACTGACATTCTTAAGAACTGAAGACAGAAATAAAGATCCCTTTCACAACGAGGACCAACATGACATGCCTAGACATATAATTTAATTTGTTGGAGATAAAGACCTTAGTACTATCTATAGCATCCCACCTGTTAGCTGCTGAGCTTTGCTTGGAAAACCAGAAACGTCCTATTCCTGACTAGTTACAGTAGCTCTGGCAAGATTAGGTGAAAGTATGAAGTGCACTTTACGTGTAATAGGGATCTTCCACCTCATCAGCAAGGTTTGACTTATTGATTAGGAACCACTGATCTCTGGGGATTGCACTGACTACACAAGGTAATGTATGGAAGGTAGTCCTGTATAAGCTGCTGTTATGTTCACTCTGGAAAAAAAAAGAATTAATGGTTTTCAAATGGCACCTGACTAAAGCTATACAGACATTTTTTAAAGGAAAAGCAAGTCTGCTGAGATAAAGCTGTGTGAACTCAGAAAGCACAAATGCCTAATATTTCCAAACATCCATATGTGAAACAATTTCCTTAAGAATGCAACAAACACTGCATTTCCACTGTCTGTGCAAAACTTAATTTATTGCCAGCATAGCAGTAACTGTTTATGAAACCACATTAGCATGCATTGGCTCAGATTGCGTTATACAGCTAAGATTTAGATCAGGCTGTAAAGCATGCAGTTAGAGGAAAGTAAAATTAGGTTGACTTATAATTTCAGGTTACTTTGTTTGGTTTCAGGTCAGAAAATCCAGAGAAACTCTGCAAATTAACTCAAGATTTTCTTTAGGTTCTTGAGCTTTTTAAAGCCTAAAAACCTAAGCAAAAAAAACCCCAAGAAAACTGTAATAATTAGAAAAAAAGGAAGTGAAAGAAAAAAATGCATGATCTGGACACGAAGCTTTAACACTGCTCTATCTATTTGTAATTCAATTTGTAGGCATCTAGTTTTACCCTCTGATATACGTGATTTCTTGATCATTATCATTAATAACACATCAATAACTTAGTCGTAAGTATTGTAGGATTCTGGAGAAATGGTTGAAAACATATACTTTCTTTTGGCATCCATTACTTACACACAAGATTCCATACTTAAGAGGTTGCAAAATAAGTGCCCACATAAAATGACAGAGGCTGAAGTATCCTTGCCTTGATGGCATTTGAATAAAAATCGTGAAATATGAACTTGTTCAAACTGCACAAAATCCAATGTTCTAAAACCAAAAGCCAACAAGTGAAATAGGCAGAATCAGGACTGCTGTCTGAATTATGGCACAGAATAGGAAAAAATGGGGAAATGGCCTACTGGTGTCCTGTCTTCAGCTTGAACCTTACACCAACATCTTCTAAAATATTGCAAAAGCATCCCCGGGGTTTTTGGAGTAAAGGGGGATAAATCACTTTAGCCAACCAAGAAAGAAAAATAGAGAGTGCAATGTGATTCAGTAGAAACACATCTTCCTCCATTTCACTTTTGGCCAAGATAATTCAGTCCAACGCAATCTCTAGTAAAGTGGAAGGAATAAATTACCTAAGGCCTTGATGTTGTACATGTTATTTCCATTCTAGTGCAACAGAGTTGACCAAAAACTCAAACCAGATACCTGATTCAGGAAATAAGCTTGTAACTTTACTTAAGTAGATATATTAATTTAATGGGACTTAAATAAATCTTAAGTTTAGTCATGTTTTCAAGTGATTTCCTGTGAATGAGACTTTTGCTCTCCATCCAAAACCATGAATAATGCATATACATATAAGGAGGAAACTATTTTCTTTTTTTTAACCTGCAGGAAGATATTACAACGGTGGAGGTAAATATTAGTTAAGGAGAATGCTAATTGGGAAGTCTTCAAATCTGAATAAGCATCATATTGATGATACTTAAAGGTAGTTGCCCTCCCTTCTAGAAATTTCAGATTTCTTTTTTCTTCCAGAAGACTGCAAAATCATCACTCAGAACAAAATAATTCTTGTTAAGTGATTCTATCTTAAAAATGAAACCCTTCCATGAAAGAAGAGACCTCTTCTATGTTAAAGATAAGTGTCAAAAACTTCCTAGGAGAAAAGCTGAAAAATTTTAAAATTAATCTATCTGAACTTCCTGAAAGAATTTATTTTTACAAGGCAAATTTTGTAAATACTAAAAGGGGGGAAAAAAATCTTTGACTGAAAATAAACATAAAGGAAGCTTTTTTACTACTGAGACATCTAGGAAGAAGCAAAGGCTTGGAATAGAAGTCTTCTGGGGTACCAGTTAACAACAGCTCCAAATCCTACTGTTTCACCGAGAAACAAGGTGTTCGGCAGCCCAGATTCTTACTAATATAATACTGCTATAATGAAGTATTTGTTATTTATTTGCTAAAATAACATCCCATTTACATGTGTACATTTACATGTGTATCTCTTGGAGATAATATAAATGAATAACACATCAACTTGAACCTACATCCTAAAAGGGGCTCTTTTCCACCTGTGATAAATAAGACCAAAATTTCATCAAACTTCTGTTACGCCCAAAAGCTGTCTCCTATTATGCTGTATTCCAAAATGTACTTTAACAGATATACCTAGCACCAAATATTTGCTACAGAAACACAGCAAAGTTGCTTATACAAGAAAGCTTCCTGAAAGATGAAAAATGTATGAAATATTCAGTTATCATCGCGACTAGCAAAATATCTAAGGTATGATTTGGATATAGTTATAGTTTTGAAATATGAGCTAGACAGTAAATATAAGGCTGATAGAGCTGCTTCTCTAGAACTGACTTCTGTAAAATACACAGATGTTATTTTTCTTGTCTGAAGTCAAATATAACATGCAAAGAACTATACAGAATATACTTGTCATGAGAGTAGGTTGACTATGGCAGTCTACTAGTGTTTCATCCATCTGACCACGATACACTCACTTGTCAACAGATTTAGGCTCGTCATTTTGAGGGAGGACTAACAATACAATTCTTGGGCCCAGCCCAAAGATCAACAAGGCCAGAGGCAGCACAAGGTCCAAGGAAAAACTTTGGGAGCACTGACAAAGGCCAGATAAAACACTGAAGAGAAACTGCAACTGATTCAACAAAAAAATTAAATCATCAAGATTCTTCTATTGAAAATAACTGACAAGGTTTCAAATTTCTAACTTTTGACAATGAATTTCTGAATTAAAAAAGATCTAGAAACATACTTCTTATGATCATGTTCAGTGCTGACTTAGAAGCCTGAAATACTGCTAGTTCCACAGCTATAGATACTGCAAGGCTCAGAGGACTATATTAAAATGAAAAGTCTTCTGCTTTAAAATAATCAAAAAATCTGAATTTGCTGACTGAATTAGAAAATTTCTGCATGATTTACTTGTACACTGATAGTCTGCTGTTTTGGGGATAGTAACATTTTGTCACACATTTAAAAATGACTGACAAGAATGAAAAAACTTTGTTGCCAAGACATGGTTAGTCATTTCAGACTTGTTTCTAAGTAAATTTCTGTGTATGCAAAATATATACCAATATTATGTATTACGCATATTTTGTATTATATTGCTTTTGTGTATGCATTAATTCTAGAGAAATAAAAACTGGATTATAGTTTTCTTCTTGACATTTTGTTGGCCTTTTGTGCTTGTAAATTTAAACCAAACTTGAGTTTGATTAGTTAAATGTATTATATAGTTCTATGGCAATATATACACACACAGATATAAAATATAATTATATGGATAGTAGAAGAATTTCCGAACACATTTAAAATGAAGGAAAAAGGACTGGAGTTTTTTGAGAATAGTATGCAGTTTGTTCTTGACACATAATTGTTTGGAAACAAGAAAAAATAGTTTACCAACATGCAAATGTGGTAGGTGTTTACATAAAACTTGATTATGTTCAATGTTATTGAAGTTTCATAAGAAGCATTTCAGGAAGGGTGATCCACTCACAACTGAGAAAGCTATTAATGAGTTAATGAGACCAAATATAGGCTTATTTTAAAATTGCAAATTATTATATATTGTATATGCCTCATGATACAAAAAGGAAGAAGAAATAAAAGCTGAAGAATCATCCTTACATGGAATTGGCTTTTGGGTCTTCTCCTCCAGCTATATTATCACATATTTTAATAAACAAAAGACCTTACATGCAACAATTGAAACTTAGGTAAAGAACCTTTTCCTACCCAAAACTGTTATAGCTTGAAAGTATCAGAGCTCAGAATTCAATCTAGCAAAATGTAAGCTAAAATATTCCATTTCTGAAGACCTTAATTTCCAGTTACCTGCAGGAACCTTTGAATACTCAAATACACGGACAGAAAGTGGCAGAAACAAAACATTATTTTCATGTAATCATGTTAATTTAGGCTGTGTGACCTTTGCTGTTGCATCCTTCAGGGCAGCTCCAAAGCGTTATGTTTCTGACAACTATATTACCAGAAAGTTTAGTTCATTTTAAGGACATGAGCAAGGACAGGTATGCAGGGCTTTTTGTACAGAGCTTTAAGATGCATTAAGTTTAGCAACAAGGCTCAACAGGATTTTTGGGTGATGGAGAAAATTAAGTTTAACTCCCTCACACTTCTAAAACGAGGAATGGAAACATAAGAATAAACAAGATTTAGATTTCTATATTTTAATATAATCTTATGTCATTACAGAGGAATTCTTAAAACTAGTACCTAAGGTGTAAAAAAGATATATTCATATATATAGACATATATGTCGGTATATATATATGAACATATACATATTTAAATTTAGGCACAATCCTGTCAACCTCCTAACCTTTTTCCTCAGTTATGTGAGAAACTAACCTCTAGTGTCTATCTTTCTCCATATACAGAATTCTAGGAAAGCAGCTAGTATCCAAAAGCATGACTAAGTGAATTTACTGATAAACATAGGTCTTCATAGCCCAGCATGACTGTTTCATTAAATTTAATATGAATGTATGCAATACAAATCCTAACACCCTTTAAAAAAAAAAAGTAAGAAAGTATACAATTTGTACACGTCTAAATGGATCATGGATGACCAGTTCATATGGTACATCAGTAATATTTTGTTATGAAAACTGCTAGTTATGTTATTCCTAGGTTGTCTGGGCTATTCCGCTCATTAGCCTTGATCTATCTTTATCTTTATGCAAGACAAGCAGTCTTCATGGCATGCTGCAGAGTGACTGCACCATGTCTCTCCTGGAAATTAGAATGTTTCCGCTGTTGGAAGGGGGGGGTAATTTTGAGGAAAAAATATTTTTGACATATTGGGAAAATGTCTTTAGAATGTTTTCTAACACAGAAATTTTGGGTTTTTTAATAGTGTTGAAATATTAACTTGCTTCAGTCAAGGTAATCTTACAGCCTGAAGAGCAAACAACAACAAACCTAAAGCATCATAATTAATAGTTACTGATAGACTAAAGATGGGCAAAAAGCATAAAAGAGGGATTTGAAATATGTATCCTCCTTCTTAACAGTTTGTGATACTATATTTCTGATTATGTAAACACTTCTGATAAGAATTTTGGATCACCTGAAATCGATTTCCTCTAGATGAGTTATAAAAATACATTGCTGTCTGCAAAAAGAAACCAAACATGATCATTTTTGGACACTATGAATAAAGCAAAGGGGTTGACAAACAGTCATCTTCTACATTATAAGATTTTTACCACTTAGTACCACGCTAGTATATACAATCCAGTGATCTCAAGATTCATGAGCACAACTAGGTTACATCCCCTAGCACATAACATTTAGAGTTAAAACTTCTTTTTTTGGGTAGAAATTGGCTGACTCACGGCCATTCAATTAAACCTTGGCAAACTCTTTAGAGCTGATCTGCTTTGGAAAATCAATTCACCAAATTCACTAGCCAGACATGCCTTCTGGACTGCAGCTACATACATTTCTTCTACTTTACTGTACATAATTTGCCTTTTTTGCACCTTATTTCCCCACAATTTGAAACAGTGATATAAACTGCACTAATGGATTCTTTTCTGCAAACAAAAGTGCATTTAATTCAGGGTCACAGGTGGATGCCAGGTTTGCAGATGCACTACAAAAGGGATAACGGGCTTTAAACAAATGGAGTGTACACGCACTGGTCTTACATTAATTAAACATGGCATTCAAAGGAGTGCAGATGCAGAAAGAAGACCTCATACAGCTGACTTGACCTTTATTCAGATGTCAGGTGGAATACCACTACAGATCGTGGAAATAAATCACCTTCTGATTGCTTCTGCAAAATGCTGCAGGCTAAAACTTGAACTTCCTCAACTTTCACTCCTATCAAATCTCTGGTTTCAACAAAACGCAAATAGGCTGGCCAAGCACTCTGTGCATTGCTGGTTGTTTCATGTGCAAATTGTTCCTTGATAACGCATGAATGTAAATCTAGGAGAAAGGCTGAGCTTTTATAATCCATGCCTACTTTTATTACATGTCCTTCAGTAAACTTCTGTGTAAGGAATACCTTCTGACCCTGGATCAAGAATCAGTCCTCATGCAGTTTTACATGTACTGCAAAGAGCAGGAAAACTCTCGTTGGAGGAGAAAGAAAGAGGACGAACACTTTCACTGAAATCTGGATAGTAGCACCATTAGCTCCAGCAATAAATTGCAGTGAGGATTTGAGATCTTAGACTGAAATTTCAAGAGCTTCATGTTGCCTTAGTGTTTTGATATCCTGTTTGCTTTATTAACCAAAACTATTCATATTACCATTTTAAAACTCCTCTTCTTTCCAAAAGCTTTTACATCATGTTGTAAACATGTTTTACATGCTTACTCATGTTTTATACTAGAAGTATCTCTACTGCATAGGGTATAAGGTGCAGTTCTACATAATAAATACTAACTGGTTTTAGGTATCTTTGCAGTAACTCCTCCTCCCTAGATGTGAATTATATGATTCCTTCAGGTAGAAATAAACAAATATTGCTGTGAAATGAAAAGGCCGAAGGCAAGTCAGCAGTAAATCAGAGGGGAAATAAAGGCATTAGCCAAGCCGAAGCTAATAAGCGTTGCTTTGGAGCAAGGTATATTATCTTGGGGCTGCAGCCCTCTTAATGCATCTTTACACCTTAGTCTGAAAATGGAGGAGAGCAACTTTGCTTGCAGTGCACTGAAAGCTATCACAAGTTGGCCTGCAAAGGGCTGCATGTATATATCAATGGATTCACACTGGCTCAGGTTAACACACTCCATCTAATTCCACCCCTCCTTTTTGAAAGAGACATCTGTGGATATGACAGTGAAAAAATGCACAGGTTTTCTGACTTATTCACTAGTAAAGTGGTGAAAAGAAGTTTAGAAGCTGTTACGGGAAATGGCAGGTAGCAAAGGAATACCTGAGCTGATTCTGTGGTGTTTCCAAGTGTAATGGATGGCATTGTTGGCACAGTGAAAGTATTCAGTCTTCATGTCTGAACAGCACACATATGTGAAACCAATGAATCTGAAAATGGGCACCTGGATGAGGAGGGTGCTTTGGGAGCCCTGTTTCCTTGCCAGACTATACAAGGGCCAGAAACCATCCATCCTCAGCCTGACCAGTTGCGTAGGTGAAATAATTAGGTGCAATCACTCGTGAAACAGGTAATTGCATGGTCTTGTTTGTTTTAAACTCTGATAACACAGTGAAGTCCTCTGAAAATGAAAGATCTGAGGAGAACCACTCAACTTTTCTGATTAGACTTGGTCAGACTCTTTTCCTTGGTCAAAAAGTTGTAGGGGAAAAACTCAGCAGCTGAGACAACTTGAAGGGGAAGAAAGTTACCATGGTAAGTGCAGCTGAGGGCAAGTTAAGCTTCTGTTTGCTTTTTCCTTGCCATCTCTTCTCCTTTAGCAACTGTGGGCTAATTTGGATATAACAACAGTGGGTCAGGAGGGCAATGAATTGCAAAGATACCTACATTTGTGCAAACCTTCTTAGCTCGCTAACCACTACAGTCATTCTTCAAAAGAGCATTTCTATTGTGATTCAAATCTATTAATATGCTGTTTAATATCATTATCATAGTAAAGTTCCATGTTCTCTACTTGGTACGTAAATTTCTGATAGAAAAACGTCATTAGTCTGACAATTTCACTTGTGTGTGACTTGGCACTGTGTAACAGCAATGCTGTAACTTTCAGGCTTGCTGACTGAATACCTTATGTAATACAAAGACTACCGAGTAAAGAATTACTCATTGTTTTAAAAATACACTCAGTATATTTTAAAAAGTCTTTGTGTCCAGAAAAAAACCCTTATCTAAACATGCAGAGGTTAGCAATGTCATTTCACATTTATTTGGAGGGAAAAAAAAAGACTGAATAAATCTGTATAAACAGTTTTATGAAGTGTTGCATAATATCCTGACATTTTCCCCATTTTCCAGAGGGAAATTGCTTTATTAATGCTCACAATAACAACAGCATGATTGCAAAATTAGAGGTAGTTTTATTTGTGTGACTTATGTTATCATGTACTTCAAATATATAGCCTGTACACTTACAGCATGTCTGTGCTTTAAGCTAGGTTGGACACGTCTAGGATTCAGTTATTACTGCAACTGTATACAATCTAAAACCACATTCAGTGATATATTTCCATTATGCAAAATGTAATGCCACTTCTGTGAAGTGGGAAATCAAATTACTTTGAAAGATTATAACAAACAAGCTTCATATCAGAAAAGTTAATTTCCAATAATTAACTGTTCTAAACCTAGAGAATCTAACTATAAAGAAAAAATATTAATTAATTTAGAAATAAACACTACCTGAATAACATGCCTGTAAGAATTAGAAAAACAGGACTAGAAATGGATGTCAAGATGCATCAAATCATTATATGGTAATGCCTGTATAAGGTTTGATATCTGGGTCAAAAAAATGCAAGTATCACATCCCGTTTCTAGCTAGTATCCTGGTAAGGAAACCATAGTGATGTCTAAGAAAAAACTGTCAAGAGATGGATCTGTGGCCCTTCTTTTAACAAGGGACTTGATGTAGGAACTGGTAACAATACTCACAGTGAGTATTGCCTCCGCTGCCTGACACACTTCCAAGCTTCACTGCTTTGGAAGAGGATGGTGTACAGCTGCTTTTCCACTATAATCAACCCTTGTCAAATGTACAGAAGGCAAGATGCAAGAAGCACTTCTTTACAGATGAAGAAGAATCAGCCTTCCATTCAGCCCTGTACATCTACCATGGTCTTTACAGCAACAGTTCTGGTTTCCATTAAGTCACCACACAGCTGTAATGGAGGTTTTCTGATCTATCCATGTCCTGGTTTCAGCTGGGATAGAGTTAAGTGTCTTCCTAGTAGCTGGTACAGTGCTGTGTTTTGAGTTCAGT
>JANZLQ010000044.1:8130729-8186813 GCA_026212715.1 Elanus axillaris | reverse complement strand
TATTAAACCGTTCTTATCTCAACCCACGAGTTTTACTTTTTTTCCCCCGATTTTCTCCCCCATCCCACTTGGGGGGGAAGGGGTGAGCAGCTGCATGGTGTTAGTTGCTCGCTGGCCTTAAACCACGACAATCCAGAATAACAAGTGCATAGATATCATTGATACGGAAAAGCATTTTCACCTTACTTACACCTCCAGAGAATTCAATTAAAGTATGCAGTAGTCTGGATCAAATAAGTTAGATGAGCAACTGTGGAAAAAACAGCAATAGAATCCAAAAGATGTAACAACAGCATAAGCTGCAGGTTGACTGGGAATTTAGTAATACAGGAAATTATACTGAGAATACAGAGCTTGGGAGGTGATCAGACTGCAAATCCTGAACAACACGAAGATTAGAAGATGCATCAGACACATCACAGTGATCACCATCCGTAAAGCCCATCAAAGCCACAGTTCCAAGACGGAAACATCCAAGGTAAAATTACTGGACCCAGCAATGTAAGAGAAAATATAAAAATTAATCAAAAATACCTTGGCTACTGGATTCTGGAAGAAACTTATGGGGAATAAATCAGTACTGGGAGAGCACCAAGAAGCTCGTTATTTGAACTGCAATAACAGAAATTAAGTATATTAAAATGGCTTGGGGTCTAGCTCAGAAATTATTAGTGGTTCTACCAGGCTCTACACTGAGATCCTGGTAGGGCTAATCATCTCCTTGAAAACAAAGCCAGGCTTCATGAAGCAGAAAACTTGAAGGGTTATATCACAGTAGCTGCTTTCCCTCTCCTACCCCCTTCGATACCAAAAGGAAACAGAAACCAAAATTACAATTAGAAGAAAAAAGCCTCATAGAGGCTTCTAGACCAAATCCTTTGCAGACCATTTTTATGTAATTACAGAATTAAGAGATGAAATTTATGGATTTCAGTAAAGTCTTTGACATATTATCTTAAAACTGAATAGATGATATGTCCCAGATATTTATACAATTAACCAAAGGAAGATAGTCAGCTGAACAATATTGTGAAGCTGGAAGTTAGAATTTGGCCCTATTTTTTAACATATCTGCTAATCGTCTGGAAGAAGCACAGGCAATATATTGGATTAGTGCCCTGAGCCTAAAGAAAAGATAGCATGAAATGTGTCTACAAAGGATCATAAGGTTGCTGATGACTGTCAACATGTCTATTTAAAATACAAAAGTCTACAGAATAGAATGGCATAACAATGGGTTAGAGTACATATACCATACTTTTTGACACCTATTAGGTCTTCAAGCAGAGATACAACACTCTCAGTTTACCTATCCTTATATACACACTTGTAGTACTACGACACTCAGAGCAGAAGAGATAAAAAGACTTGAGACTATAAAGATAATAATGGCATTTGAAGAAATAATGTAAGATAAGACAATAGGCTTGAAAAGAGAGGTGAAGAAATTATGCAAATGCTATCTCCAATAATTGAAAGATATCTAGAGTAAGAAGCCAGTGATTTACCTGTAAGCAACAATATGACTGTTTACAGGGAGAATGATTAGCCTTGACACAGGCAAAAGATGACGAGTTAGACTAAAGCAAAAAAATGCTGAATGCAGCTCGAGAAGCTTCAAGAGTGGAACAATCATACACACAGCCATTTTAACCTGAAGTCACTGCAAAGAAAGTTAAGCATGTCCAATACAATTTAACAGGTCTGTTAGTCTCAATCTTCCTTGAGTTGTACGTCCTTTAAATTTCTCCATGATTTTATTACTCAGGTTTCAGAATTCAAGAAACAAATAAAGATATAGGCTTCCTTCTCTTCCTTTCCCTTACCCTACACAGGGCCAACAATCTTTGAAAATGAGGGAGTATATGAAGATACAATCTTCTGTGATGATTCAGACTAGATAGAAGGAAGAAATTTTTTATGATGAGAGTGGTGAAACTCTGGAACAGATTTCCCAGAGAACCTGTGGATGCCCCATCCCTGGAAACATTCAAGGTCAGGTTGGATGGGGCTTTGAGCAACCTGATCTATTTAAGATGTCCCTGCTCATTGCAGGGGGGCTGGACTAGATGACTTTTAAAGGTCCCTTCCAACCCAAGCTATTCTATGATTCCATGATTCAAAAAAACCAAACCAAAACCAAACCAAAATCAAACCCACCATATTGGGCATATGATGTGAATATAGTATGAAATTTAAAGAAAGATTTGGCCACAGTTTCATCTGGAATAGCCATGGGGAAGCTCTGCAGCCAGCTTGATGGTGTTTGCTCAAATGGAAAAAACCAGGACATTCTTCACCTGCGTTACCAAATCTCCAAGGGATTACATTGGATTCAGCAGATACCACAGTCATGGAAGAACAGATTCTGTTGTGCTTCTGTACTGTTTTGTAGGCTCTTTAGTATCTTCTGAATAATACTGAGCAAAAATAGAGAGACTGCCAGTGTCTGTGCTGGCCCTAGAATCTCTCCATACCAGAGAATTCAACAGCATAAATGGAGTATGTATTAACTTCTACCTTGATTTTGCAAGTAGCTCGGGATGGAAGGACTAATCAGCACTTCTCCTATCACCACCTTTTGTTGTTTGAAAAGTTGTAAGAGGCTGTTACAAAAAAATGCTGTTGGAATCTGAAGAAAACCATTACAGATTTGCTGATGTATAATGTATAAACAAAGATGCTGCACTATAAGCAGCAGTTCCAATAACTATTTATCCACCATTTTTAGAATCTCTATGTGGAATACAGTAACAGAACTGTAAAGAAGTTTTCATCCTCATGTTCTGAGGTTTAATACTCATGCCATTAATCTTTTCTCACATAGCATGTGATTCTGAAAAAATCATAATATTCCATGTAGTGATACAAGAGCAACCTAGTAATATCACAAAAGAACACCCATTCTTTGTAAAATTAGTCCTTCAATGTTGGATCCTAATTAAAGATGGAGTGTTTGAAATTGAAATTTAGAAATGGTCCCATTTCTAAAACACTTGGATTTTTATGGAAACCTGAATCTGAACCAAATTCGGCAGTTCAGGCCCATTTCCAGTTCTTGTACATGAAAATAACTGTATGATATATTTGGCCCCCTTTCACAGATAAAGTATTCAGGTCCATCAAATATGAATCTGTTTTCTTGCTGCTGGTCAAACAGCAAGAACAGCTGTCAGCTCCTTTCCTCCTCCCCAGAGCAGTCTGAGTGCAGTAGGACAACAATCTGATCACTACTCTTTTCTGATCCTCTCCTATTTGATTCTCTATCTATTTCTTAAGGGATCGCAAACCTGATTATCAGATGAGAGTGTATCTGGATACCACAGCAGAACTGCCATAGACTATGAACCATGCTGGCCTAGTATATTAAGCAAAAGGCTCAATATAAAAAAACATAAATAATGTAAAGTTGTTCCCAGTATACTTTGTGTTAATCCTGTAGGCTGGTGAATTTCTGCAACAGTTGCTGGAATTAATTTACTCTGCTTGCTGGACTGGACTGGTACACTAGTTAGCGCTTTCAAATTCTAGTTCATGATTAGCAGTTTGCCACTAGACTTTGGCTACTTTGTTACATGGCTGAAAGACTGATTGTATGAATAAGTATATAGAAAATATCACAAGTCAAACAGTATACAAAAATATACCTCAGCTAGTGGTGACTCTCTGACACCTATGGACCTTAAATTTCCATTGATGTTAGAGGAAAGATTTCAGGTAAACACTGATCTAGTGTCATAAAACTACCTACAGGGTTTCTTAGCTCATAGCTTTGATTGATTAAAGGGAAACTGATATTTAAAAAATAAACTTGACAAATTAAATAAAAGCTTGCAGATTTTTTTACGTTACTGAAAGATCACCAATAGAAAAAAATTTTACAGCATCTTCATAAACTTTACGATGGTAAAAGATGATCTATGGTACCATAACATCAAAATTAACCTCATCATTAGCACTTGCCTTCATTCATTAAAACATGTTTCTCTCAAATTAAAAATAAAAAAATAAATTAATGAACGTGTGAGATCTGAGACACGACGATATAATCCTCCATCTTAAAAGACAATAAACTATACCCTAGAAAACAAACTGGTTTATGCTAGCAACATGTGATGGATTTTTGTTGTTCCAGCAAAAATGGAACAAAATGTTCTGTCTGCAGGCACACTATGGTAGTATAGAATTTCTGAACAAACATGAGAAATTCCACTAGAGCTGTATGAAACTTATGTTTCCACTTCATGAATAATCACGTGCATTCTTTCTGATTTAGATTTTTTTTTAATTCTGATTTTGACTTTTTTCCTGTTGGAGTATCATACTGAATTAGAAATTCAAAAAGCTTCTCATGTCAAAAAAAGAAAAAAAAAGAAAAAAAAGAAAAAATATATAATTTAACTTTATTTAACTTTCCAATTTTGCACGTGAGTGAAAGTTTATGCATTTCACACTGAGTACATTTTAGCATTCAGCCCAGATTTGCCACGGTGTGAAACTCATCCAAAATGGTCAAAGTGAAAACTGACAACTGCTTTATGGTAAGTGCTCCATTTTCATTAAGCATAACGGATACTTCTTCCAAAAGTTTGTATCTTGGCAAATGTATTTTCTGCCTCGATTCTCCATCCCCAGGGGACCATTTTTAGATTCAAAATTAAATGCACAGCAAGTCGATGCTTTATTTCTGAGCAGTTTCTCATTTAGTCAACAGTATCCTGGGCCATTATATGTTGAAAATATGCAAACTTTTCAAGCTTTAAACACCTCAGTTGCAAATATTTCTTATCTAGGTAATCTGGAAGATTTATGAAAGTAGGTTAAATTTAGGTTTTATTTCCAATGTTACATGCAGCTCTTACTAGAATATCAGCTATAGCCATCATTTTGGATTTGTTCCTTTGGAAACAGGTTAGACATATTTAACTCTACATCCTGACTGAGAAAACATCTCACAGGAAAGCTTAACTGAGTACATGCTTTAGAAAAAAGTAATTCAGTTTTCCAGGCTAGAGGGCAGCATTCATTGCTGAAGTGGCTAAGCACACTGCTCTGCAGAGCTAAGATCATAGTAATCCCACTCTGCTCATTTTCTATGAGAAATTACATTTTAAAGCTCTCTCTGGCAGAAGTGAAAGTCTGCCTTCCAGGAGCAATGCTAAAAATACATCCCCATTTCAATTCACCTTATTGACATCCATTCGCAACTTCTCATTGTTGGCACTGGCAGCTTTTTCTGCCGCTTTCTTTTGACGCTGAGGTCCCCTGCCAAAGAAGATGTAGTTGACCAATGCATACTCCAGCAGAGCCATGAAAACAAAGACGAAACATCCCATAAGGTACATGTCAATGGCTTTCACGTATGGAATTTTGGGAAGAGTCTCTCGAAGATGGGTGTTAATTGTTGTCATTGTAAGCACAGTTGTGATTCCTGGAAAAAAAGAATTGACAAGTCTATTGACTGAATTAATTTTAATTTTCTAGCATAATAGCTCATAATATTCAAATGCTAGAGCTGAAAAATTCTAGATTTTTTTTTTCTGGAGGAAAAAAAACCTCACCCCCAACCTCTGTCCATATTCGTTATCTTTGTCTTTAATTTTTTGTACAGCAAAGATTACAGCTATAATAAATTGCATTCAATCAAACAAAGAGTAGCTGGATTCTGCGAGTATGTTTTTAACTAGCTGAACCTTCTCTAACAAGTCTCCGTTATAAATTAACAGCCTAAAGTCACTGTTACCTTGCTTTCCTCCAGCATATTCAGGATGTCTGCAGTCTTGAATTCTTATGGGAAAATGCTACACAGAAAGGCCTGGTAAAACTCAGCCAGTATTCTGTAAAGCTAAAATGTCAAACTCTCAATTGTATCTTTTATGGTGATTTACTTATTTATCTACACGAGAGCTGCACTGGCAGGAATCAGTCTGATTTATATAAAATTCGGTAACAGATACTCATATTTATTTTTGTAACATGCTTGGAGAGGCACAGTATAAACAAACACACGTGGGACTGGTGACGAGTACTCTAGAGAATAATTAGGGAAAAGATTTTGCTTTTAGAATGTAAGGTAACAGTAAGGAAAAAGCCCTTAACTTAAGAAGTTAGCTATACAACCCTAGCAAAACTTTATTTAATTCATACCTGAAAGGAAAAGCAATTTATAATCTGTAACACAGTGCTGAATGTGTATTCTGGACTGCCATGAGCAACAGCAAAGTAAATGCATGCTCTTTGGAGAATAAACAAGCAGTAAAACAACAGAAAATGTTGAGACAATTAGGCTAATTCTGGTTACAATGATTATACAGTTCTCTAATTCAGACATGAAATCACTTTAATTTTTATTTAAATTATGATGATTTAAATGCTGATTCAAAAATACAAAGCTTAACAAGCCAGACATAAAAAGATGCAAGAGATTTATTTTTCAAATCATGCACTATCTACTAAGCCAGAAGCAAGAAAAAGCATTCAGCTAATGCACACTGCATGACGTGTAAAAATGCCTACCTAAAGCAACTCTTGCAGCTGAAGCATCATAATTAATCCAGAAGGAAACCCAGGACAGGATAGTGATCAGAATAGAAGGCATGTAGGTCTGCAGAATGAAGTAACCAATGTTTCTCTTAAGTTTAAAGCTGAGAGACAGCCTTGGGTAGGCACCTAAAAGAGAATATTTGGTATGACCATAATTTACTTACATAAAGCCTGAAAACATTTTTGTGTCATTTTGGTTTTATTGTTTCATGCAGCATAGAGTAAACACAGAGTTGAAAGATCCAGGATAACCAGCTGTAGAATTTCTAGCAAGAATTGGAATTAAATAATCTTTTATTCTAAGGGTACAAGGATGCTCTAGGTGCACATCTGCTGGTGATCATAATAATCAACAATCAGCAGCCAAAATAAATTCCAAGAGCATCAACGCATAGAAATGCTTCTTCCCTGACAAGCTGTAGCATGCCTACTTCAGTGTAACACTTATTCTAACCTTCTCTCAAAGGAATGCAACACTTGCCCTTTGTCACTGGACACCAGAAATATTTTGGTGTATGAAACACTTGTTCAAATATATGGGTGCCTAGAGATCACTATTCAAGTCCCATTTCTGCTTGGTTTTGAAGAATTTTGGATGCACAGTCCTTCTATACTGCCCCCAAAGATTATTTCTATCCATATCTAGAAAGTGGGCTTTGAAGAGTTTGGGTTTTTTTAACACACCTAGCAGCTTTATTAAGTAGGTAGAGGGGATCACTTAGTAATAGCCCAACCCAACTCTTTTGAATGATTTAATATGTCATTGAAATGTTCTAGTTGTTTCTTGTTTTGGTTTTTTTTTTATTTTATGAAATCCAATCTTATTTTCTACTTCTCCTCACAAAGCATCTTTTCAGCCTTCAGAAAGTCATATGCTTGCTAGCCTAGGCTAAACTACAAATCCTGTGGAACAAGGATTTTAAAGGTTTTACAGCAAAGACAAAATAATTACTCTAATACATCCACAGCTTGGCACAAGGAACTAGAAATAGCGAAAGAAAGGTTCCTAATTTTCTACAGGCTGGGTTACTCCTTGCTGGGGTTAGGGCACTGAGGTGTGCAAGTGACCTAATCAGTTTTCATAGGAAAACAGAACATGCAGCGTATTTGACTGAGCCTTAACATGGCAGACTACTATATATACTCTTCCTATGTTAATGAGTGATGCCTTATACACTGTGAAAGCTAGAATAAAACCTGACCCTTTCAAAATTCACAGTTGCTGCTCTAATTTATTCCTGTTTCTAAAATTTTTGCTCATATCTTGACTTGCACGTTGCAAATTAACCCATTTCTAAAGTCTTCCCAGTGAATTCCCCTTTTAACTTCCCCTCCACAAACCTGTAGAGAAAACAACATTCTTGGTGATAAGCTTGTAGTCTACAATGGAGAACTGTGGCAGTTCAATCTTTGTCACTCCTGTGACTGCATTATCACCCCCACGCCAGTAAAATTCAATGTCATCTGTTGTATAGCCATCTATAAAAACAGGAGTAAACAGTTAAGATACACATCTCTTCTGACATCACGGAGAACAGTCCAGAGCATTAACTCAGAAAAAAACTTCAAATATATTTCTAAAACTAAGCTGTTAATAACATAATAGATATAAATATGCAGACAGACACAGGTAATTCTAACTATAATTTCAAATGGCAATCCTAGGTATATTTTAATCTTTGTTTTTTTAAAGATATATTGTATCAATATATTAATAAAGCAAACCTTTAAAAACAAATTAAGACTATACACATCCCATATATAGATAGTAACTGTACATACAGTTTAAGTTAACTTCTGATTCCAAGGCTGGCTACGAGTGTGGGTTTGCTGTAATTTCAGCCCCTGGGCTGAAACACCAGCACTGGCAACAGAAACATGACCAGGTCACCTCTTGTGCAAAATGATCAGCATAGGAAAGAGGAAAGTGAGAGTAATACGAGTAAAAGAGAAGTCCAGCATACAGTTATCTCATTGTATTTGCTCTGTATGCTATGTAGTTTATAATCTGATTATGGATGAAAAGGACAAACCCATGTGGTTTTTACTTGTATAAACAGCATCATTTTTTTTTTTTCTGAAAATGGCTTGAATGCAATAAAAGACTGCCACTTTCAGTGAGGCCTTTGTAAGAAGCAACTGTAGCAGATGCAACAGCATGCACTCTGGATAGTAAAAAAAGACCCACAAAAAAAGAACCAAACAAAAAAAAAATCCCACCACCCACAAAAAAAAACTAGAAGCCAGCACATATTCACACTGTCATAAAACATATGCATGAAATACTAATCTGGGTTTGCCAAATGGTAGTTGAGGTAACTTGTACACTCCACAGTTGGTAAACAGAACCGATCAGTACACATCAGAAATAAATCTACTACAAAACCAGGAAATAAGATAGTCATGAAGGTTTGTAGCTTTTAAAAGGTTTTTGTTGTTAAAAATTGTAAATAAAAAGAACAACTCAGATATAGAATAATGACTATAACCGTTAGGGAGGCTGACATATTAAAATGATACATATAAGACCTTGATTTTAAGTTCTCACCCACAGACAGACAAAGGACAAAATTATATACTAAACGCCATTTTAAGAGTGCTCAAATAGCACTTAATCTCAAGAAATAATGCAGATTGTGCATTTTGTGATAATGTAGAAACTATAAAGCTGTTCCCACACTTCATTAATTTTTGATAATCCAAGTATAATCCAGGTGTACAGCAGCAGCAGAAGGCAAGTGAGTTTTAAGATATGAACCCAATAATCTGTAAAAACACTGAAGCAACCATAAAAGTCTGTGCAACATACAGCAAGTTTTAAGGTCTTTTGGTAGTTACATTCTTATAGCCTATTGACAGCAATTACAGTTTTTTGTATACTTGACTCTCTCATTCTGTTTTTTATGGGGCTAGCAGCAAATCTAAACTAGTTTGAGGGCAGAAAATGGAAAACTTATTTCACGAATCAGAGCCATCTCATACAGGACAGATTTTGAACAACTGGTCAACATCAAGAGTTTAAGATGGAACCCACTCTGCTTTCAAAGTTGCTGATGTGGACAGCCAAACTGATAATAGAATTTTTTTTTTTAAGTTTTTATGAAATAAATTCTTCCTTAATCGTTCCATTTACCCAAAAGTTCAGTAGCTCTAGCTGACAACATGAACCAAAGAGGCTTGTATCTTCTAAATAAGCTTCAACAACTAAGGAAGAAAAAGCTTTACAATGTGGAACATGATATGCTTTGACATATACAGAACCCCTTAAGAAACAGAGTTAAAATTCACGTCAACAAATAGCATACATAAATGGTCACTGATTTGTTTCCCCTCATCTCTCTTGTTTCACCAAGAGGAGAATCATCAAAGGAATAACTGAACATAATTTGGACTAATAACTTCACTCCTCTGTTTAGACATCTATAAAAGATGCCATCAGAAGAATCTCATAGATATCATAAAGTTGGCATTTATTGTATATTACTTGCTCAGTCTAAAATGTAAGAGGTCTGAAAAGGAGCCAAGATTACTTCTATCTGTCAGCAGTAATCAAACAAGCATTAACTGTGACTCCACAATCATACTGATGCTTCTTACACACTTTGTGATACAATAAAGTATGTTCAAATCTGCATTTTTAATCATCAGAACTCATTAGCTTTGAAGTTGTCTCATGAAGATCAACATGTGAGTGAACTTTACTTTTCACTTACTGCATCTTTGTGTAGTAAAACCTTTAGCACCCCACAAAAAAATTGTCTCAGATTAAATTTACAGCACAAAATTGTTGCATGACGACCAAGAGATGCTGTATGTAGAGATAAGAATAGCTGCAGCACGGTGATTTCCAACAGCTAAGCGAGGCATCCTTAGTTCAGCCAAGACTGTTGCTAGAACTGATTTGGAAATGTTCTGTAGTATCAGCTAAGTTATTTCAAAGGAGCCAAATTATAGACTTACCCAGGAGATTGGAATTGTTTTGTTCTCATGAGGATATAATGTATTTTTCTGCTTAATTATGATTTTCTGAGACTGCCTAATTATATAAGAGCCTCCCTCTCTACCTCTCATTTCTTCAATTAACCTTGTTCTACTTCCTCCACAGTATAAAGATAGCAAAAGGTACACGATGGAAGAGCACAACAACTCTAAAAGTTTCTTTCCTTCTAAAATGACCTGAAATACTGATGCACTTCTAAGTATTGAGCATTTTAAGAAATGAGGAACACTTATACTTAGACACATGATTGAGATTACCACAGTTTCCGAACTAACAGACTTGAGCTGTGAAACACAACTTGAAAACCTTTGACAATATATTGTAATCTTTAATTTAGCTTTTTTATGTTCATTACTTCTTGTGGTAAAAATATATACCAAGTTCTGGCTCTGACACTGTTAATGTAACACCTTGGTGACTCCCTTCCTCTTCTCTGGGTTGTGAGTATAAACGTCTCATCCTGCCTGGTGCCATTCTCTGGTTCTCCAGTGGATACCTGTAAAAGCTGTTCTCCAGCAAATGGACTGTCTTTTTGCAAGTTGTTACTTACCACCTGAATCTGCTAATAACAAAAGCTGCTGTCATGTTCCCAAATACTGCATGGAAAGAAGGGTCTCTGCCCTTTCTGTGATGTACATAGGACCATTACACCTATTGGTGTACCTTCACCCAGTGGTGAAGCAGTTGTTTGACAGGAAGGGAAATTACTGTTACCATTAAGGCATTGGCTGTTGACAAGTTGTTTCTACTCTCTGCAGTATACTGGATTTTAAGTACCACTAGATCTGATTCATTTGCTTTAAAAGGTACTTTTGCAGGAAGATCAGTGGTACATGGATGGAGATCATTAATGATCGCATTCATGGCAAGACAGGCCCACTTCAATAAGACAGTTGAAGGGAGCACATTTGTTTCAGTATTTGCATGAAGCACAAAT
Source organism: Elanus axillaris (assembly GCA_026212715.1). Taxonomy (NCBI): domain Eukaryota; kingdom Metazoa; phylum Chordata; class Aves; order Accipitriformes; family Accipitridae; genus Elanus; species Elanus axillaris. Next base: position 8,175,333 of record JANZLQ010000044.1, on the reverse strand, counting down.
CCTTCATTCAGTGGAGTAAGTTCTTTGGTCATTTTTCCAAGTGTTACATGGGATGAGAAATATGTGCAGATTCTTCAGACCTGAAATTCATCAGGTTGTCATGATATCTTTCACTTCTCTGGTCACGAGTCTATCTTCAGAAAAAAGGCAGACAGCTTACTTATGTTTCCTTGCCTATCACCACTTTATATTTGTCAAGTCTCACTCAAGGCTTTCAGAGAGAAAAATAAAATAAAATCTAAAATAAAATAAAGAAAAATTAATAAATTGGCTGATCTTGAGATGTAAAAGCAAGTATATGTTATGAAAAATATAAAAGAACAGCCCTAGAGAGTTTAGAAAGAATAATATTACATACCTTGTTGCGAGGGTTCACTCTTACTTTGTGATATTGCTGAGTTTTGCTGATACTGTATCTCAAACCTACCCTGCCCTCCAACAGCAAATTCCAGATTCTAATACCATTTACTAAACTTGGTGGGATTAATTAAGGTAATTTATTTAATTTTGAAGTAATTTAACTGTTACTGTTAAACTTCATAACTAACAAAACAATCTTTTATTATTCTTTCTGACAAAATAAATGCTAAAATAAGTTAAAGCAAGAAACCCCCAACTTTTTCTGTAAAACAAAATATGTTCATAAAAGCCTAAATGGGTCTTTATTTAATTTTATTTTATAGAACATCTGATAGTTCCGCCCAACTGCCTACACATGGTTTGGCCTTGAACCATCTAATTATACCAGGGTTCACAGAGGTGAACTCCAGGATTTCTGTTCCAGCAGACGGAGCAGTGCTCTCCCTCTACCAGGAAGATATGCTTAAACCTCTCCCAGTATTCAGCCTTAATACTAAGCAAATATCAACAACTACTTCCTGAGGAGACCTGAACTCCTTTGAAAATATCAGCCAAAAGTTCAGACTGAAGATTCCAAAATACGCAGCTCTAGGCTGCTTTGGGGAGACTGTGCAGAACTGCCTGCTGCTTAAGGTAATTACATGGGGGAAATGCTAAGCTGAGACACTGACACTGAATGACAAGACTTGTTAGTAGGTATTGAGAAGAAGAATTTCAGGAAGAGTCTTCAAGCTTTCATTAACATACTTCTCTCTCTTTCCAAGAAGGATAAATTATCCCATTCATGTCATAACATGGAGAAGGAGAGAAAATAATATTATAGTCATCTGCACGTGAATGCTAATGTATACTGCTGAAGTACCCAAGGGTAATTTGGTATAAGTGTAGTATCTGCAAAACATCTGCCAGAGAAGAAAATGGGTCAGTTCATGTTTCTAGTGGATGTTTTACAGATATTAAAGTGCAATTACCTGTGGCTATAATAAATTCCATCTGCAGGTATTTGGTACTCAAAACAAGTCTACTTACAAGGTAAAATTATTTAAAGATCAACCAATTTAAAATAGTAACAAGCAGTCTAGAAAGAAAAATCTGTGGCTCTTGACAAGAAAAAGGCAGAATTAACGAATGTCAGCTCAATACTTCTGAATTATCAGATCACATGTCAGTAATGTAGAAAGTAAAGCACATTAAACCCCAAAATGCTGCAAGCTATTTTTACAAGAATCTGAGTTTAGCACAGAACACTGTCTATTTGATTTAGATTGTAAAAGAACTGTTGTTTTACTATAGCACAAATACAGGCAGGGTAGACAATGGGTTGAAAGCAGCCCTGCAGAGAAGGACTTGGGGGTGTTGGTTAACAAGCTCAACATGAACCGGCTTTGTGCATTTGCAGCCCAGAAGCAATTCTTTCCTGTGAGGCTGGTGAGGCACTGGAACAGGTTACCCAGAGAAGCTGTGGATGCCCCATCCCTGGAAGTGTTCAAGGCCAGGTTGGATGGGGCTTTGAGCAACCTGGTCGGGTGGAAGATGTCCCTGCCCATGGCAGAGGGGGTTGGAACTAGATGATCTTTAAGGTCCCTTCCAACCCAAACCATTCTATGATTCCATATATTGAAATGTATGTACCACTGCTACCAGCACAGAGAATCTGATTGATTGCTTTTTCCTAAATCACTTATATATCATCATCAGCACAATTTACTTCACATTCAGAAAGTTCACTTTCTCATTCCTTTCATGCATCACACATCAGCAGTCAACCAAATCAATACATTGTCCTAGTAATATGGCATGTATCCCAAGAGAAGCAAAGCATTCTCGACTCCCATTAACATGGACAGGGAATTTATCATTGCTTGTACTTCAAGGAATGACAGATGATGAAAAGCTGTAAAAGAAAAACAAACAACTAGTAGAACATAAAATAGAAACCTCTTCATACAGAAACTACCAAAACTCCTATTTTTTTCCAGCCTATTCAAGGGAAGTCAAAATTCAGAAATTCTTAAATACAATCAACCTAAAATGAAAGCTGTAGCATTACTGGCTGAGCATGAGAGTATTTAGACACAAGACAGTTATCAGAAACACCACGTAATGGAAAAAAAGCAGCCAACTTTTCTAAAAAACTCAGGATTTATCAGTAGGATTCACTGCCTCACAATGCTCTTGTTTGTACATGACAGCAGGGCTATACTTTAGACTGATATATAGATACGCATACACAACTACAGTGTGCACACTGTGTAGGAATTCAAGTGGTCCATATTACTAATACTATGGTAGCACGTGGAGACTAAAGAAAGAAATTTGTTGATTTGTGGAAAAAAAAGAATGACAAAACATGCCAAACAGTGAAAATGTGGTTAAAACATAAGAGAGGACTCTGAGGCCGTCCATTAATGTCACTCTTCTCTGAACCATCATCAAATTGTCTGAGCATGGCTGGAACAGCAGTGGGCAATACAAGCGTGCATTCAGCATAATGTTCGAGCTAAGAAGAACTACTTAAGCATTAACAATGACACAAAAGGATCCTGTTGGGAACTGTCTTAGTCCTAAGCCCGTCTGTTCAAGCTTATCCAAAAAAGCGGACCTTTAGTTACATCTTTGATCAGTGATTCTGGACACTGTCAGGATAGAAGTATGATGAAGCACAATTTGGCCACTTCAACAGCATTTATGTTCAGCAGGTCTGGAGGCTCAGTGCAAGCTGGCATTACACAATCTTTCTGATCACCTGAGGTATTTGTCTTTTGCTCACCAATACAAAACATGAGAACTCAGCTTACAGCAGGTTGTAGAATTAAATACTATTATAAAGCAGCCATTTACAAGAAGAATAGCATATACATTGTGGAGAATAACATAGCTGCATTACACAAATGGTATTTTGGGGAAAAAAAATATCACAAAATTACTTTACAATATACAAACATCTATGGACTCAAAGGTAGGGAATGAATACCAAGCTACTTAAGCTACTTAACCTCTCTCTCATATCTGTGCTGCTATCAATTGGATTTTCTTTGCCTAGCCACTCATAATACAGTAGCTTCCCAAAATAAAATGCAGAGAACTGATCGATATCTATACCAGACTGAATGCTTTAAGAATATATAAAAAATTCTTAGCTGACAGTCTGAAGACGTATTAATTTATTTAAATGCAGGTTATAGGCTATCAGACTAATTGAGAAACTTGACACCTACAGGCCCTATACCATGAGATGAATGCTACACAGAAATATTAAATAAATGGTTAATCCTGTTTATGTAACAGATCATGGAACACCTTTAGTAGCAATATCTATGCATATTTTTCATTTTTAAACAAAGAACCACAACTTTCTCCTTTTTCAAGAATTTCTTCAGCAGTTTTGCATTTGCACAAAACAAACTGCAAAATTACTTAGAAAATCATAAGTAACAGGGAAACCATATTTTGAAATTCCAAAACCCTTCAGAACGCTCAAACTTGGTTCACTGCACCACTTCATTCTTCACCATCCATTATTCACTCAAAAACAGCCAGAAAAAAATGTTAGAAGAGTTTGCAGTGATCTTCAAAGCTGAGGAGAATACAAGTCACCATACACTGAAATCAATGGGGTGATAAAAAGGGGAGAAGGAAAGTCAGAGTTTGTGTACTGCTGAACATATCTGGCACCAGAGAAACTGGAAAAAGCACACAGTACTTGTTTTTCTCTCTCCTCTTTCTCCCCCCCACTCCCCCTTCTGTCTTTCTGCATAAAACATTCAAATTCTTTTTACATTTCACTTCAAAGACTTTTTCCCTTAAGGCTCTGAGGATCTGGATACAAAAGAGGATGTACAATTTTCTGACTACAGTGAAACTCAACTGATTTTTAGATTAAATTGGTAACATTCTCAAAAAACAATCATCTTCAAGTTGTAGAAATGGTTCCTTACTTGGGGGTGCAGCAAAGAAAGAGGGGAAGAAGGAAATGTGACTCCATAATTGCTGGAGGACAGCATACAGCTATTAAAAAAAGTGTTTTTATGGACAAGTGAAATTACAAAGGGCTCAGAGTAGGCTTTTCATGGCATTAGCAGAACCAAGTTTAATTTTCAAGTAGGCACTTCAGGCTGATCCTCGCTTACGCTGAGCCGGGTAACTTATAGAATAGGTGTCCTGGTGCAACCCATTAAATGTCATTGCTGGGTTTTTTCCTAATGATTTCAGTGAAAATTGTACTTTAGGGCACTTGCTGCAAAATGCTTTCATAAGTAAATTTCCACTGTTACAATATTCTAGGAAAAGAAAGAGAGATCAGAAACAGATAGGGAGAACTGTATTGGTGCAATAGTATTCAAAAACATTCTAGCTCCTAGAACCTGGCAATGTCTTGCAATTCTTCTGGTTCCATAAGCTCAGTTACTCCCACCAGTATGAATGATCTAAAAAGTTATTGGATTCAACACTGTGGAGATCTTGCAAGTCCAAGTGTTGCTCACATAATGGAGAGATGAGTATACCCAGCACAGTGGTGTCTGGTGAATAAGAAGGCAATGATGTCTAATTAGTGGGAAGTGGGTGCCATGTCATCAGAATTATATTCTTTCTGAGACGCCAGCAACAGCTGGGCACCATGCTGTCCAGTGCTAGTCTCTGCAATGCTATACACTGGCACCTTTTATGTAGCTTGGAGTACAGATCTTTCTCAGATCTGTGGGAATTTGCAAATCATGTGCAAGAATGCTCTTCACCTTTTTCTTCTGATCACCACCATTCATTTGCGCTTGGCGTTTCCTGCAGACCAAGTGCTATGTTTATGTATTAAGCATATCCCAGAACACAATAATCTATAATATATCTGGTCCAGTTGCATTTATTTAAATGTCTAAAATTCAGGGATTTCTATCACTACTGCAATTACATGTCTGATTTCTGTAGGCAAACAAGTAATGCTAGATAACCATGTGCATTTTATACAGTACCTAGAAACATCCTATCCCATAGTTCTGCTACAGTTTATATTATCTAACCCACTTACTTTACTTCGCAGAGGACCTCTTCTGAGGATAAGGTTGACAACGATATGTCAGTTTTGAGCATTGATTAAATCTAGATCATCTCTGAAGGGAACTGTAGTGTAGCATGGGTGACATTAAGAAAATGTTATGTGAAGAAAACATGGGTGGTGAGTGTTGCCAATATAAAGACAGAGCTAAACATACTTATTTCTCACTTCCGCTAATAATAAAATCATAAAGAAAAAACCCCATCAATCTGCAAATTTCAAAAAGCAGATTAGTATACATTACAATTCTGCAGTAAAGTGTATTAATTCCCTATTAAACACGTCACATAATAAAGGAGTTCCTGAATAGAGAAGTAGCTATATTAAACATGTCAAATCTGTCTTATATGTAAGAGACTTTTTAATGGGTGGGGGTGGGGAAAGTAGATTAGTTTAATTTGTAAGTAAAAGTAGACTATGGTAGAATACTGGGAAGCTGAATATTAAGAAGTCTAGGATAAAGGCCTATTTTCTTGAACCTCAATTTGATTATCAGCTATAGAGAAGAACCAAGAAATTTACTTTCACTCCTTATAAGAGTAGGTCTTCAAAGACACAGTAGGAAATTGCAATATATAACCGTGAGGATGATATCAATCGTTGCTGAGGAAACCAACATTTAGGCAGAAATAACAAATGCTATTTAAATTTGAACTGCAGATGATGTAAATATAAAAATGAATACATCAATTCTTAAGTGATCTATTTCAATGCCATTAAATCACAAAATGAACAGAACTCAAGTGAAAATAACTATTTTCAAAAAGACAAGTACAATCAGGTAGAAGCAGGCAATGGGCTTTTTTTTCCAGAGTAATCTACAAAGTGAAAATATAAAGTATTTACTATGTTTCAAGACTTAAGAAAATGTTACTGCATAATTCATAACTATTTTCTTACACACTTAAGTCACTGAAATGAAGTCAAAGTTAAATAAAAAGAATAAATAACTTCAATACCACACTTTAAAATTGAAAACTGCTTACAGAAAAACAACACTTGTTTCACTCAGCTCGCAGAATTTAACCTTAATAAGAAACTGAACATCTCCCAGGAAGCCGAACTGTGGTATACATGTTGAAGGACTAACTCAGAATGCCAAGAGACTACTCAAGGCCTACTTGAAACTTCTACCACACCAGAAAACCTCCAGTGTAAAAAGGATCATAATTAAGTGCACATATTTAATACACAAGGCTAAAAATTTTCACCTGAACAAAATTCAGTAAATGAATCATGCATATCTTAAATAGTAATTGGATCATTATATAAAGTCCATAAACAACCAAGTGGACAAGAGCTCTGTTTGACCGTGATACTTCCAGTGGATTTGTGCTGTGTTCTGTTAACTTATTTCCTAAGGGACTGAATAATTAAACATGTATAGTATTAAAAATATCAACATTGTAGATCTTTTAAAAGAAGATCCATGGTACATCTTTTCCATAAACAGCCCATAACAATTGGATAATCTAATTGAGCATAGCGAGGGCAACATCACCCACAAGAAGTCAGTCAGAGCTCTTCTGAGTGAGCGGAAGGAAGCCATAAACACCTGAGGCAGTAAAACCCATCATTCTGGTCCTACGCTATTATCCTGGCCTTCTTGTTCTGTTGACAGTACACTTACTCAACCAAATCAATTCTAAAGACCTGACAATATCTTGAACCTAACCAGCCTCTTTCAGCCTCTGTTTAGACTTTACTTGGCCAGTTTCTTGTAACACACTTGTGTGTATCTGAGCAAATTAATTTGGTGGTATCTAACTTGCAGATTTGGGGAAATACCTGTATTAATAAGGACGTACTTGGAAAATAGCTAAAAATGGAGTAGATTTTGCATGGGTGGTCTCATCAACCAAAGAATCAAATATGAAATCTCTTACGTGTTTTCAAATTAGGCATATGTATAAGTAATGATTCAGTTTGAAAGTACTGTTACCTTTTCGCATAATATTAAAGATCCATCTTGGGTGCAGAGGGAACAATTTTTTTGTACTTGGATGCAAATACATACTGAACTTCTCAACTGTATTTCAAAAAGATAATTTTGTAGATTGATGGAAATGCCCTAAACCCCAACTTTTTGCATAAAACTGAAGACTATTTCCTATGTTTGAAAAAAATTATTAGCAACTGTCTTCTATGCTTGAATAGGCCACTTTTCCAATAACAGAACTTTTATGGTAAAATGTACATTCACACTAAGTGGGTGTAAATGACAAATTATTTTCGCCTCCCAGCTTTATTAAGGGCAAAGATCATGTGGGGAAAACAAATACTTACATTTGCACACTACAATCAATTTCATCACTGCAACCTGTACTCATGCTCATGTTTTGAGCTGATCCCTACACTTTTATCTCATTTGGCTACATTAACTTGAAATTTATGCAGAGGAAAATTGGTGTCCAAAACAATAATATATCCTCTGGAAATGATGAAGGGGCTTAGACATTGAATATTGGTTTCTAACAGGTAAATAAATCTCCCAGTTTTCTTACTTAAGAGAAGACTTCACTGAATGACTATATGTGTTCGACTTTTGCCCTTTTATCTGATTTAAGAGTTGGTCTTTTCAAAACTGGAAATAGAAGTGAGGGGTATATCCAAACAAATGAATCAGTAAAGTATCATCTACATGAGCTTAATTTTTAATACCTTACAATATTTGGTCTTACATGTCTAAGTTCCCCACAACCCACTATCAGCCTACATTTTGAATGTTGATGTACATTTAAAAAAAAAGAGAGAAAAAATGAACAACATCTGGCAACCTTAACATTATTTATAAAACTGCATTAATACTCCACTCTGTTTAATTATTCCATAGCTGTATTAAAAATCCAAGGCCACAAGGAGAAAAATGTAATTTGTAGAAGAAAGCCCTGCTGTCTGGCGCCTGTGCCATTTGTTCAATTTAGAAGAATATTTATTCATTAACATACGTTAGCTTGCAATGCAGTGTGAGGCAACGTTCTGGAACATTATTGTGTCTTTACCAGCAGTATTCAGGACATCATAGTATCTAAACCACTTCAACTTTTAAGTAAACATCTAGTTATGCAAGAATAAGAACATTGCACTCATCGACTGTCAAACAACAATATGCTAAAAACTGTTATTGATAATAGCTAGACATCATTAGAACATTAAAAAACTCATGTTTTTACACGACACTTTACTGAGCTTGCAAAAAATTAATTTTCTTTTAATAGCGAGTAAGTTATGATGAATAATTTTTCTAAAGTCATCCATATATATAGATTTAGGAATGTCTTAATTTATTTTCCTATCTGGGTAAGTCCTCTGTCTTGTACAAGTTTTTTCAAGGATAATCATATGTATCTTTGCTGTAGAGAACTATTTATACAGTACCGTGTGAATGAAGTTTATAGGAATGTTAATTATAGACCCTGATATTGTTAGAACTACATCAATATTTCCTAAAAATTGCAATAGACCTGTAACATTCCCAGACGTCCTTCACACAGTCTGGCTGGTATCAGAAACTACATTGCTGCCTTCTCAAAATATTTCAGTGGGAGCTGTGTGCCTCAAGGCTCAGAGGACTATTCGGTAGGAAACTCTGTTGTGACACCTATATCAGAAAGGCAGTACAGGTTTGTTGGCAGTATCCCAACTACTTTCCTAGGATACTGAAAGAGGCGAGAATAAATCCTTTTGACAGCCAACCCTCCAGGTTGTAGAAACAGTATACAAAGGAAAAGTTATTTGGCAGGTAACAAGATGTTAATGGTTGTGGATAGGTATGCACAAGGTAGCAGGAAGTGGAAGTGTTTTAACAGGAGACGGAACAAGGCGAAAGGAGAAAGAAATCTACTTCAGCTCTGCATTTAATTGGCGCAGAAGACTGTAATCCTAAAGAGCCCCAAACAGGCCATTAAGCAGCTGCCTTCTGTGAAATCCATGGCAGAAGCAACCTCCTTTCACATTTTCCTCACTCGAAGAGTTCACTTACTCTAGTCCAGTTTAAATTTTTGGCTTTTATGTACCACAAAACCACATTAAATCCTGCTCTATAGGTAATATCCTGTTTTACTTGCTATCCTGTTATTCCCCTCTGGTTTGCATTGACATTCCCAGGTACCATACCAAGAAGACTTTGTCACTGCATTTAACATTTCAGAAGTTTTTAGTTTAACAAAATTGTCTATAACTTTTCTAACATTCATTTTTCTTCTGAGTAGGAACTCCAGGCATTGCTCGAGGCTATGCCTATTTCTTGAAGTAGATGTGACTGAGACAATGCCAACCCTCAAAGGAACTTTGCCCGCAAGTAGATTTTAACACACACTGTTGACTTTTATTCTGTTTTCCTCTAGCTCTAGTATTGTAACTGTGTCAATATGCAAATATATATTACATAAGGTTGCCTCTTGGGCTGGAAAAGCAGGATATCTGCATGTAAATGTTCATTAAAAAGAATCCAGTACAATATTTTAACATACATAAAAGGGAATCGGCCTCAAATACAAAAGTTAAAACACTCCATCTTTATGCTGAGAAGCCCATGTGGGCTGCACCTCTCTCGTGCCTTTGAAATAAATACCCTTCTTCAAAAAAACTGAGAGAAAAACACATTAATAATACAATAATATATAATACACAATGCAGCAATGGAAAATACGATTATTAGTACCTCATAATCACTATATTTTTCTGACACAACTGCACAGCTTCATTCTTGAAGGACTTATGACTCAAATTCTGTTCCACACTACCAAAAAAAATTAAAATATCAAGCAATTTGACAATATTTTTCATAAGACTACAAGTGCTCCCTACCTGTGCTTGTGTTTCCTATTAAAACTGGGTTCTTCCTTGTACAGTGACATTCCTAGCATATCCTTACAACCCAAAGCTTATTTGCATCACACATCAGTATCTACATTTATATTCCTATTTTCTAACTTCGTCTTTCCTTTGGAAAGTGATTCTTATATGTCTGCGGGATTCATGAATCAGAAAATTCTTATTTGCAGGGACACACTGCTTCTGTGCAGAAGCAAGCTGAAAGTACAGTGAATGAACCCTGTTACCATAAACCTGAAAATTGGATTCCTCCCTTGCTCCGTAGCATCCTCAGTTTCCAAGAGGCTGTCATGTCTCAGGAGCACATCAAGTGCTGCAAGTATCTAACAGCTACCTTGTCAACAAGTTTATTAAGCCATTGTACTATCTGTGATGCTCCCAACTTTGTATAATATTTGAATTACTGCTGCAGTCTGTTTATGTTACAAGTACATATATGCTGTAGTATTTATCAGGAAATCTTTTATTACTACTATTGTATAAGATAACTATTTGTCCAAAGCTTAGAATGAAGAGCCTCTTATGTGGCAATGAATAAATGCAAATAGGCAATATGTATCTTTGGCAGGCACTGAGTTGAAGATACTGATCTCTCATTAGAGTTTTATCATGTCATTTCATCACAAGTTAGAAGTGGGAACACTGAAGAGCTGAACTGTCCCAACTGGCTTTAATAGCCACTTTAACTTGGAACATCTCATGGAGCTGTCAGATGAGTGCAAAGGCTGCAAACCCAATGTTTTCCTGGGCACAAGGTCTGTAATTACAGCCAGCTTGTGTGTACAGTGGTGAAATGGCTAAGAAATACTTTATTACCTTCCCTGTACCAAGCACTCACATAAAACACATACTGAGTCTAATTCTTGTTTTGTAAAGTACTAAGAGTTACTGAAACAAAAAATGTCACCGAGTCAAAGGGTAAGAAATAGAAGTCTTTTTCTTCAAGGAAACCAAACCGCATCCAGTCTGCAAACTTGTAACAATGCAGCACTGTTTAAAAATTGTCAGTAAAGATACATACAACAACAAAACTAAAAGGGCTGAAGTGAAACAGCCCTTACTGGAGGACAACACAGGGTTGACTCTTCATTTTGATGGAACTGTCTGGCCATTGACAAGAGTAAACACTATACTAATAAGAACCATAAACATAAATGCATGTGAACGTAAAGTAGAGGGTCATCCCCAACCCCAGAAAAACCAAAACACCCATATTCCTGTGGTCAGAAGCACAGTAAATACCTGAAGCCCACGAGCAGGATGGTGAGGAGTAGCTCTCTGAGAGGACACACCACTAAGCTTTAAGCTCAACCTCTGCACCTCCTTGGGCACACCCCAAATTCTCCTTGCAGCTTTACTTTACATATAGCTGGAGATCACTGATAAAAAACTCCTTCCAATATCAGAACCTCAATTATAAAACAGATCAACATCTGTAGAACACTTACAGGGACAAAGGGGGGGAAAGGGCCTAATATTATTAAATGCTAAGTGGATGGTAATTTAACCATAACTTTCCAAGTTATTTTTTTGTTTGTTTGGTTTGGGTTTGGATGAAATTGTATACATAGGAGGCAGCCTGCCAGCTTAATTAGAATAAATAAAATAAATATCTATGGTGCACTAATCAAACTGTTATCCTCTTCGCTAACCCAAATGTATTCATGACTATGTTCATTATAACTATTTGACGCGTCATTAAATAAGGGAAATAGCACTATATTGTTAACATTTTCTGTAGGATCATCAGTGCACTTGGAATAAGGTCCATAGTTGAAGATATGGAATTAACATAATACCAACATTTAAGGATCCTACTGGCAAACTAGCAAGCAATCCATTAAAAAACAGCAGAATACAGGAAAAAAAAGAAATGGAGATTTTTTTTTTTCTAAAAACATAGGTAAAAATATGCTGTATTTCTCTTTAAATATCCATACTTTGAAATGTTTAACCCCTCAAAATTGCAGAGTATGAACACATGGTCTAATGCATAAAACTATGTATATAAACATACACCTAGCTACTGACATTCTCTACATAACTTGAATATCAAGTATATAAAGAAAGATCCCATATAAATAACAATGAATATCAAGAAAAAAGAAAAATAGGAAATTACCAAACCATTATACTTGTACACAATAATGACAAAATTCCTGAGGACTTACATCCGTACTGCATATTCAGAAATTATACCTTCTTTGAAAAAGAATTTTCACTGACTTTGTTGAGAATAATCTTTTAAGTGTGTGCTGTTTTACCATGACAGGACGTATCAAGTTGTATTTACATCATCTGTGTTCTGCAGCCTTAGCATATGTCAGTATTTTTTTTCTGAGAAAAGACAGCAATACAATGGCGGATGTTCAGATGGTTTTGACTGTCAGTAGAGTCATGGGGTTTATTATTGTTGAGGATCTCCCAATAGACATTTTTCAGCCCAGAAAGGCAATTGGAAAGAATGTCAGGCTAACACTGGGTGCTTGTTTTCAATTACTTTTACCATCATGGCAACACTAGAAAGCATTAGAAACTTAATCATATGAAAAATGGCATTATCAAGGCAAAAATAATTCCAGTTTAGAAAGACTAGAAGTATTTTAGCACTTAGATTACAGGAAGGCAAAAAATAAATCAAATTTGGAAAAGAAAAAAAAAAACGCATTGCTACAAAGAAAGGCCCTTCTTAAAAAGGAAAATTAATTAGAAGTATATTAGGCAAAACCAAGGGAAGCAATTTTGCTTTCAAGTTGTCTGCCTTAACTTCAACTCTGGTAGACTACAAAGTGTTTATGGCCCTATCATTACCTAAATACAGTTCAAGCATATATTTAAGGTATGTGCAAATTAATCCATTGTGTGTTATGAAGTGCTAACTTGTGAATAGTCTAAAGCATAGAGAAAAACAATTTTTGGTAGTATACTTCCAAAATATGTCTGCCTTATGAGAACAATGTTTCGGCTTGGTTCATTTTACAATCTGTCTGTATACTATACTCTCTTTTTAAACCAGTTCTCAGCATGGATGAAGTTGGGGTGGGTTTTTTTTGAAGGAAACACTTTACAGTTCTACCTGTACTTTCCCTGGAGACAATTTTTAGCCAGATAAAACCACTTGAGAAGACTGAGGGAAATCAAGAATGAGTTTTGTCTGATGAAGATTTCATGGATGATAGCTATCAGCATTAATAAATTTTAAATCACTTCACAAACAGTAAAACACTGTATTAGGGGATAAGGAGTATGTCACCTACCAATTAAATGCAGCCATTTAATAGCACAAAGCAGCCTCACACAACAATTTATGGCATACAGTGAGGAATACGAAATCCAATTAAAATTTCAGGGGGAATTTAGCAGGGCAGAATTTAATTAGCAAAGATACAATTTTGCCAGGAGACTGTGGCTAACACCTGTTCTGATGTGTAAAGTGACAAGCAATATGTAGTAACAAACATTTGGGTCATAATTTATGTTACATTTGCTAGACAGCTCTTCTAGTCACATTTAGATCCTTGTTTCTCTTAGACTGAGAGAAGCACTGCTTTCTCAGTTACCAGTGCTGCTTACAGAAGTCTCTGACTCATTCCAAAATCCTAATCCAACCCAAATAATACTGTTGGAACACTGAAATACACTTATTTTCATATTTCTGCAGACAGTTTAAATCCCCCTTATTATTACCTACTCTCTGTGTATAGCCACAATGCTTCCCATAAGCTGTTGTGAGTAGCCACGGGATACAATGGTTGTGCCTACCACTTGCCTATGGCAAGTGGGCAAGGAGGTGGTGTGAACCATCCTGAGGTCTTGTTCACTTTGGCAGAAAACAAAGCCAAACAGGCAGGGAGGATGATCAGTGGATGAAATTGGCTTTCTCATTGGGACACAACTGGAATACACCCTCTGAAAGGATGGTCAAGAAGACCTTCTCAGCAATGTATGCAGAACCAAGAATACTCAGTTCTACTGTATTTTTAAAGTTGACTTCATCTGAGATTTCTTAAATCCCACTGTTTATCTTTTGCATGCCCAAAGTAGCAATAAGAACAGTGATTTACTTAAAGGTGTTAGAACATTTCCTGCAATACAGATCGCTAATTTTTTTAAGTTTTAGCAACAGTAGAAATCCTAACAATGAACTGAAACAAATAATGAACTGAATCATCACCATTTTCTGCTATATTCTTTTGGTAATCTTTACTTGCTTAGGAGAAAGTTGGTATTTGCTTTGGTATGTATGCAAAACAACCATGGAAACATACCCTTCATTCACAATTCTGGAAGTGATATATTGCAAAGTCTAATAAGAGCATTTTCTACATCTGATAAGTTGTTACAGTTACTAACATTGTGAATTAAAATCCAAATTCAGTTTTACTATCTTAAATGATTGCAGTTAATATTTTTTCTCTAGATTCACTGGCAACTTCATTAGCATTAACAGCAAGTCACTGGACTATCTCACTGATGAAAAGATGAAGTCACTGATTAAGCCATTCATTATATCCATCAGCATTATACTTACGAGTTAAAATCCTATCCTATTAATGATGAAAGGAAAGGAATGGATAGCACAAACCCAGCATTAGTGAACCCTACTGTTAGTAAATCCACATGTAGCTGTGGCACAGGACAAATAAAGCATCAAGATTAAAGCTATGAGCTTTGATAATTACATAAGTAATGAGAGAGAAAATAATTTTTAAAAACTCACTTAGAAATTCTGGCAATGTCTTTCTAAGTAGAAATGCAGAGTGTTTCAAAAATGTTCATCTTTGCCTCAAGGCTGTCCTCTGAACAACAGAAATATGGAACACCATTGCTTTAATTCTCATTTAGCATTTTTATTTCAATATTGAAAATACAATGTTTCATCATAAAATGAAGGTATATGCTCTGTATTTCTTACCATTATTTTTATTGAAAGGAAGATAAAATCTTGTGCTTTGGGAATAGTCAATTAAGTCTATATATTACTGATTCCTCAAATCAACTCCTACAACTTAAGGCTTTAATATAAAATATATATATATTGAAAGATGAAAAAAAAATTGAGAAATTATGTGACCAGTTCAGCTGTATATGGCTGAACATGGCATTGCCAGATTACTAAGCTCTCTTTTTTGGAAAAGTGGAAAGGGAGAAATATCTGGTACTAGATAACCTGCTGTTTTAACTAACATGTTCTCACTGCACAGAATAGCGCTGTTGAAGTAGAAGGGGATGATCTTACTGTGTATCATGAGGAAGGGCAGAAGTAGTTAATCCTTCAGCTGAAACATACAAAGTCCCACATGTTAATTATGGCTGAAAATTCAGTGGCTGTTTGTAGAAAAAAGTTTCATACTTATTCAGTTCACTGAGAAAACTTGAGGCACTTGATATTCTTCTAGGAAACTGTCGAAGTGGAATAGGAATGACCACAGACAAGCCTGTGTATGGTGAATCTTTGCCCTACTGTGTACAATATGACACTAATAATAATTTTCTTAACTGTTTTTCCTGGTGGCATAAATTGGGAGAAATAATGCAATAGTTTCTTGCAGAGGGGAGAAAGAACATGAACAACTAGGCGATAATAGAGGAAAATGTTTAGAGTAAAATATCTAGTCTGGCTGGAATATGTGATCACTGGCATACATGATCTTGACTGAAAACAAGAATGTTTTGCAAGTGTATCTCAAAACCATCAAACCAATAGAAATTACTGTACTTTCTGTAGTGGGTTTATTATTAAATATTTACAGCTTTAAAAATATCTGATTTATTTTGTAAACGTGTTTGCTTTTGTAAAGTTGTTTTTACACTGGCAAGAAATCCTCCAGGGCATGATGTGTGCTGTGTGAATGCTACTTGTTTGTGCACTATAGATTTTCTTCCCAACCCACTTCTCACCTACACCACTTGGTTACCCTAGCTCAGCTCTATGTCAGCAAGTAACATTAATTATCCACTGTAAAGTGGCTGTGAGCTGTTCATTAAAGAAATTTCTCAAGTCCTGTGTGTGCACCTAGTATCAATTATAACATGCATCTATAAAATCAGGTATTTTAATTCCTCCCACAACAGCACTGCTTTTACATCTCTGCAATATGTAGGAATCAACATTTTTTAAGAGATTAAAATGTGACTTAAGATACCTTAAAGGGAGTTTCAGTTCAAAAAGGTTTATTGCTAAGGAACTTCTGAAAAACAGGTGCTGTCCAAGATGGTATCTCAACAGCTCTGCAGGGTATAATCTGTGAAGCATAGTCCTTAGGACAATACTTCCATCCTGAAACCTTTGCACTTTCCATCAGTCACTGTAAAAATGTACCTTCCATCTAAAATATAAAAGCAATTAAGGAAGAATGAGTGAAGCACTGTCAGGTTTTGAGTAAAGACAAGTATCTAGCACGGGCAGTCCTTATTCTGAAAAACTCCTCTCTAGACTTATTTTCCATTCGTCTGTTGCAGTTGACCTCCTTTGCAAATCGCAATTTTGAGTCCAAGTTTGCTCCATATCTGTCTGACAAAAGACACAATGAATACAGAATTACAGCATAGGCTTGAATCTCCACTTTCCATTATTGCCTTGTCTCCCACAACAGAAGATTTAAGTCTATGTTATGCTGATCGCTATTGCTATCCTTTTCACTGTGGTCCCACTCCAGCCACCTGGGTCACAAGTGCTATAGTAGTAAAACAAGACTGAGATTTGTATTGGTAACAGATACGAGAGATTCTAGTGTGTGCAACACACCACAGTGTTCTGGGAGTTAATGCAACCAGGAACATACGTAGGTGCCATGGAGGAAACATGCTTTTGGTGCTTAGGCTGAGCCTCACAGTCACATTAAATCATTTATACATTTCACTGTGAATGATTGAAGCATATCTATAGATTGATACAGGCATAACCAGAGTGAAACATATACATATATTTTTAAGTGAAAAGTAACTTCAGGTGGAAAGGTAAAAACATCCTTACCCTGACTTTCTTTTCATCTAAGTTCAATGAATATAAAATGAAAATTCCTGGAAAATTCTCTCTCATGTGGTTCATCTTTATTATATTAATAAATTATGGTTTTCTTACATGCTTTCTGACTCTGTTGAAGATGGCTGATGTTGATGCTACCTGGCAGTGAACTTCTTATGCTTTTAATTGCATGTAGCAACAATAGCAAAATGATAAAACAATCTGTCAGCAGTTCACTTTGGCTAGTCAATAGTTTAAACAGCAAATAAATGTTTCTGTGGGAACACAAAAGAACATTTTGAGTTACACATGGAGATCGCTCTCAACTTGATTTAGATACAAGGCACTAGTTTATAATTGAGCCTTTAAAGACAGCCATTCCATCTCTTCCATTGATTTTCTATACATTAACTTTCATAACTATAAACCCCAGGTTTTTGTATTCATACACATATAATTCACCTAGTACTTTAAATAGGCAACTGATGCTTTAGAAGAAACAAAAATGTTACCTCAGTTAGTTTATGTGCATATATGTAGATATATACACTCCACATATCTTTAACACAAACCAATTTAAAGGATTTCAACTTACATATACACTTTTTTCCCTTTGAGTATTTACAAATTTCTCTTGGTTTCTTAAGACATATAATGAACTACAAGAATGCATTAAAGAATTTGCAAGCATTGAGAAATCAACAGCCCCCCCCACTCACACCTCTCCCTCCCCATCCTAATTACGTGCTTGAAAAAGACCAAAAACTCAATTAATAGAAAAGAGTACTAATACCAACTGTTTCTCTTCTGTCTAGGAATGACCACCACTAAACTGGATCAGCTGTTACTGAAGATTAGAGAATTCCCGCCTCACTGGCATTTAGACAGCTTTGATCAATATGCAATGCTAAGAAGACGCTTTAACACGTTATTTTTTTCACATAATATTGTTCCTTCTTCCTCCTAATAATGAATTCCCCTAGTAAGAAAAGGTTTATAACTGAAACGGGGCAAAGCAGCTGTAAGGAAGTTGAAAAATATGCAAGGAATATGCTTGCACACAGTACTTTGGCTTTATCCATTGCATACTTATCAAAACAATCAGATTTAAGCAATTAAAAAACAGACTGATTCATGATGCAACTGTGCTGATAAGCACTCTATTTCTTTCAGCTTTACTCTTGTGACTCTTAACATCTGTGGCTTTCACACAGTGAAGAAGCCATCTATATCAAATTTAGCCTCTCTCTGAAATTATATTTAAGCATTAGTGATTACAAGTAAATATGCTTTGTACATTCCACATCAATTTTGTATTTTACTCAGTAAAAAAAGTAGGTAATAGCATAATCTCATAATTTAAATTTGTAACCCAGTGTTGAACAGAAAACCTCACAGGAGATAAGATAAAAATCTTCTGTCCTCAGTATCTTTAGTCCTGAATTCTTCTGACCTCTCACCTTTGCTGTTAGGGTTTACACTACAGGAGAAGGGAAGAAAACCCAAAACAAACAGAAAAACCAACCAAACAAAAAAACCAAAGCCCTAACAAACAGCTCTCAAACCCATCCTACAGACCAGATGAAAGCCCTGGCTGGTTGCAAAGATGACAAAGTAATTGCAGCACCCAAAACAGCATGTCCTTGTTGCTCAAGTTTTGCTGAAAACTCTGACCTGAGAGTTCCTCATTAAAATATTCCAGATCCTCATGTCTCCTTGAGCTCTGCTGCTATTAATAACATGTGCGGCATGTTCTCTGTTTATTTTTTTTTATAGCTTTTTTAAAGTTCTACAAAAAGACCGTCTGTTTCCTGTGACACTTACTCTCATATTTGATACTCTACAGTTTTAAAAGAAAAGACAAAATTCTATGTCCTTGCTGAAGACTGGTTGTGAAACAAAAGCAACATTTTTTTCTCCCCACTGCACTCACAATCTTGTGTGCAAATGACCTCAATATTCAAAGTGTTTAGTTTTAGTCAATGTCAACTTCCTCTGCAGTAAAAAATAAAATGCACCAATTGAACCACTCCAGATAGAAGGAGGCTGGCTCGAGTGTTTCTGAAAATTACACTCTCTTAACTAGCTAAATGCAAAGTACTTCTGTGTTTTGCAAGAGAGAGGAAAAAAAAAGAAAAAAAAAGAAGTATACAGTTAAAGAAATAGAGAAAGGGGACTAAATCTGGAATTCATGCATATGTTACATAAACGCAATCAGGTGAAGTGCATTTAATCCACTGGATTTCAAGATACCTGCTCTATTTTTCAAATCTTGTTGATACTGAAAATCTCTTGATTACCTGAAATAATTTACTTTCCTTGAAAATACATAGATAAATAATACCAAATTCCTCTTTTTTAATATTGTATGTGAATACTGATAGGATATTAAAATATTTTTTAGGTAAATGTATCAAAAATATAGCAGTTAATTGTGTTCAAGCAGGACAGACAGCATATAGCTAGTAATCTTCAGGGAGACACAAGTCAGATTAGTGCACTTTTATATACTGCCTAATGCTATCAATTTCTGCTTGGAATCTGTAAGAAAGGCAAGAAATAATCATTGGAAAATTACTGTGTAACAGAGTATATATTCTCACTACATGGCATGCACTACTAGGGCCAATCTGTATACAGTGTGCTTTCTCTTGGGGAATCATTAGATGCCTGAATCATAAAACATTATGCAGAAGAACAGAAAAACCTTTATGGAAACAGCTTTATATAAAGAGGTTATTAGATGTAAAGGGCATAATGCTGATAGCAATTATTGCTGATAAACTGAAGATACAATGGACTTCAGCGGATACTCCACAGTAGTACCATTCTGTGTTAGAAGCTACATTATATTTCACTTGTACTTCTCTTACTATGAGCAGCTTCTTCGTAATATTTTATACTACTAACAACCAAATCATTCTAGATTACAACAGCTTCAACTCTTACAGTGGGTTTGCTAGCCAGATAAATATTAATATAATAGAAAAAGAGATTATAGCACAGATAGATGTCACCACAGGTCACAGAAGTGCCCAAATTAGTAGTAAATGTAGAATCAGAAACCTGTTTCCCAGTCTGGTGCTATCCTGCACCAGATGCTCACCCTTACTGAGACACAACTCATAAATGGGTTTGCTTTGAGAGGTACAAGATTTTGTCAACTTAGCAGCAAAAATTAGTGACCTGATCCACAAAAAGAAACATCTTCTCTTACACCTTACAGCAGCACTCGTTAAATGGAAACTTTCATCGGGTACAGTCTTCTCCAGGGGCTGGTGCCAGTGTGCACCACTTTGAAGCGGGTTACGTACCTGAGATATTTAACATTACCTGCTCCTTTTTCTTGTAACAATCGTACTCACATATCATTTAGCATTTAGTCACCAATTTCGTCTACAAGCTACAAATCTAGCCAAAGCAATATCAGTCATACTAGTATGGCACAACATCACCAGGTTGGCTTTTAATCTAGGAACCACACACAAGCAAGCTGCAAAGGCTCTGCTCAACACATAAGAAACAGCACTGAATGACGGGGCTGTGTTTAGATAGCCTGGAAATTAAAAAAATATAAAGAGAAAAGTTGTGACAGTGTGCTCCCCCCACAAGCCTGACCTTTATTTCCCATAACCCTGCTCAAGTGATTACCACCAGTGGCGGTCATAACAAATGCGTCTGGTCGTGATTGCTGCATCTAGTCAAAGTGGATTTGAGGGAGACAGGTAACAACACAATAGCAAAGGGCTAGTTGAGCATGCACCAATCAAAATAGGGCTGGTATGCAAATATAAGTCAATCATCTTACTCCATAAATAGCTCAGGGCCTATTGAGCTCTCCTGCACAGCAGTGAGCTGCATGCCAGGATGTCCCCTTGAGTAGGGATCCCTCTCAAGGTTACTCCTCAAGGCTGAGAGAATCCTTATCACATCAGAGAGTCAGTAAGTCAACTGAGAATAAGCATGCTGAAACTTTGAAATCTTAGCTAAGAGATATAAAGGATTGCTGTGCACATATAATCTTTAAACATAAATCACTGACCAAGTCTGGATCCAGCCGCACCTAAACTCCCCTCTGAGAAGGAGTTCAGAACGCAAGGTGGTGCTTTCTGAACCTCATGACTCAACTGGAGGGCCTCCCTGACAGTTTTGTCTGACCCTGTCCTCTAGGCAGTAAATAATCAAGTGTACCTTGCCATTGAAGCCTGTTAAACCACTGTCGCATGTACTGCCAAACTTTGTTAAATCACTGTTTTGTATCAGTAAACATATTCCTACTTCTTTCTTACTAGTGAAGTGCATCAATCCATCTGCAACAAAAGCACATGCAGTGTTAGAGACACTAAGCCTTGCTTCCAATGTTATGGTATTAGCTCCTCTAGCCTGACAACCCATCATTCTAAAGATAAATTTGGAATTAAGAAATTTTCTCTGAGAGAATCTAGAGATACAAATACTTACATAAGGGGTTTTATTTCCTACAATACAAGAAGATGACTGAAGAAGTACAGTCAACTCGCGATTATACCTAACCAGAAACCATTCTCATTTTGAATAAACTACCATGATTAAAGCCTCTTAGGATTCAAATATATTTATATAAAAAGACTGGTACTCATGGGCAAGCATCAAGACCCATGGTCAATTGTCCAGATTACAGAGTTGCTGTTTGGGTATGAAATACACATTCCATAGACGCAGAAAACGAGTATTTGACGAAATTTCCAGTTTCATCAGCAGAAGGAACAAGACAGAATATACCTTAAATCATGACACTGCAAAAGCACAAAATTAACATACTGAGAATTCTGGGGATATCTTCAGTGCAATTTGGGCCAGAGAGAGATTTAGCATCCCTAAATTCAGATTCCTAATCTTGACACTCAGACTACAAGACTCTTATCTGCAGAAACTGGAAAGAATGAACAACCTCCAGAAGAGTATTCATCTCCTCTTAAGATAGGTGTGATGACCTGATTTCTGTGGGATGTACAACTTTCCCTTGGCAATACAGGAAGACCCAGCAGTTTATTTAGCTAGATGCTTGACTTTTAGATCATTACCCTTAGGTGAGCTAAACCCTAACTCATCAGACAAATAGAACTCTGAGGCCATTTTGTTATCTGTCTTAGCATCTAGAAAGTTCTGCAGAATCACAAAGCAAAATGACACTCTCCTAAACTGAAGGATGTAATTTCTGTTAATACTGGTCTCATACTATAGGGAAAAAATTATCAAAAAATATTATGCAGCCACAGACAAACCATAGTCATGAAACAATATGTTCCATTTGCCTGTGAAACCATGCCATTTTTGTATCTACTATAAACTGTGGACACTAACGGTCTCAAGAAATGTAAAGCATCACAGATGTATGGGGTATGCTGCTAGCACGTACCTGAACAACATTAAAAGGACTAATATCCTCAGACATCTTTCTCCAATGTATATGAAGAATATAACATGGAGGATCCTAAATCCAACACTAGCTCCTTCTAGTCAAAGTTCATTATGATAGGGTCAGTAGTAAGACAATCATATGGCATTTTTCCCACTCAACTCTCCCTACCACACAAAGCAAGCCAACAGTGACTTATGAACATTTTCTCTCAGATACAGAAAATAATTCAACAACTAAAAGTAATTGTGGATATCTTTTGTTGCAACCTTGTCCTTTCATATTACAGAATCTATGAAACAGGGCATTGATTTCTCTCCCAGTACCATTTGTTTAAAAAAAAAAAAAAAGGAAAAAAGTGACAGAGAGAGAAAAGTAAGAATACATGAGAGAAAAGTAAGAATACATGAAAGAACTGTAATATTCAGGGGCATACATCTTCCAGGGGATCCAGAAAATCACTTAGAACAAAGGTGGTCTGAATATACATGCAGTAATAACTTTCATCCTTATTTAAAAGAACTATTCTTCTATAGTAATGTATTAGATAGGATTTAATCAGTCCTGTAACATATTTAAAATAATTATGAAATGCAAATCCTAACTTTTAAAAAGAGGTTGGAATATGTCCATTTAGACAGCTATAAGAGTGGCCAGAATCAAGAGTGCCTGATCATTTGTGAAGAGCCAAGCTCTTCAAACTCCTCGCCCTAACAGCGTTAAGACTGATGACAACTTTCCCTCTTGGGCACTGATGCTTCTCAGGTGCTGGAGAACACAGTGCAGTGAAATGGCTGTCATGCCTCCCCAGAGAGCACGAAGATGGCTGGGACATGCCACTCCTCTGCCAGGCTTTATACCTGGTCACCCAGGAGACCTGCCGGGAAATGCCTCCTCACCGTCACATGCAAACATTGCCTTGCTGTGGTAGCAGCTGCAGTAAAGGTCCTCCATCACAGTATTTAGCATGAGTTTACCCTTTGAGAAAAAAAAACAATAAAGAGCTTTCTGTTTTCCTGTCCCTGTGTCTGATTAATCAGTGTAAGTATAGCATTGACATAAAGTATACTGGAAAGTATTTTAACTACATCACATGTGGAATTTTAACAAAATCAGATACATTTTTATGGGGCATTAGTGATACATTACAGCTTGTCACATTACAAATAATGTTCATCAAAAAAACAGCTGACCTTTAAAAACTTCCATAACACAGAAAAATATTTACGCTTAGGACCAATATGTATACTAGAAACATACTGTGACTCGAACACTTTTTCCAAGTAATAGCATTTCTATAAAACCACAGAAATCAAACCCTTAGTTTATAAATTGCAACACATTGAAATATTAGGAATATTAGGAATTTTCTTCAGCGTTATAGACAGAGCTTTTTAAATTCCAGTTCCACTGGAAAAGACGTTCCCATGACTAGCCCTGTATTAAATTCTTTTCAATTCATGGAATCATAGACTAGTCTGGGTTGGAAGGGACCTTAAAGCTCATCTAGTTCTAACCCCTCTGCCATGGGCAGGGACACCTTCCACCAGACCAGGCTGCTCAAAGCCCCATCCAACCTGGCCTGCAACACTTCCAGGGATGGGGCATCCACAGCTTCTCTGGGCAACCTGTTCCAGTGCCTCAACACCTTCACAGTAAAGAATTTCTTCCTTATATCTAATCTAAATCTACCCTCTTTCAGTTTAAAGCCATTACCCCTTGCCCTATCACTACAAACCCTTGTAAAAAGTCCCTCTCCAGGTTTCCTGCAGGCCCCCTTTAGGTACTGGAAGGCTGCTATAAGGTCTCACCGGAACCTTCTCTTTTCCAGGATGAGATGGTTTACTCCATGGTTTATATAGTATTTATATCATGTCTCTGCTGGGCTGCACACACTAACGCCCAGAGCAGCAATCCATGATAAAAGAAGACAGCAGCAATACGCATTTCCACACAACAGGCTGCCAGTCTTCAGCATACTCCAAACTAGATACATCATTTCTCTTCATAAATGTATACAGAAGAAAAAGAAAGTTTTGCATCCAGCACTAAGATTGACTTTGAGTAAAACTTGTTCTTTGTATTGTTCTAAAAAGACTGCAATTTTCATTATCCTAATACATTAACAAGACAAGACATCTCTGTTGCAGTCATGTTACATAAACATCTCACAGACAGAGATATATCATTAGATTATATTTTAAGCTCCCATATGTCACTAGAATTCATGCTTAAACCACCTTGCAATGCAATCTTTATGATAGATTTCTGTGGATTAACCAGTTTCCAGTTTTCTCTGACATTTTTGTTAAAACTTTAATACTCTAAGCACCATCGTTTGACATGCTTTCTGCCACTAGTTTTGCCAAGCATGAGCATGTGTTACAAAATATATGTATACAAAATAAATGTTGCTCTTTGATTTACGTCTTTCATAAAGAAAAATATTTTGCACTGATACTGCATATTATTTTAAAAGTACTAAGCTGAATACTTTAGTTTTTATACATGTGTGACTTTGCTTCCATGTGTTTTGTTACTTTTATCACAATGTTTAGATAGAACACGCTCATAATATGAAACACATCGACTGTTTAGATATGCCATCACTACCTGTCCCTATCATAACAGAAGCCTGCTAAGGTTATCACAGGAAAAACAAGTCCTTATAGTTAAGGAGCAGAACAAAGTACAACACATAGCAGAGAGGAATAAAATGACGATGTTTGAAGACAGAAAATGGACAGCCTCTTTCTGGGCATAGACCATAGATCACACATTACACAAGTGCACTGGCAGGGGAGATCCCTGGTATATCCACATTTAAAGAAACAGTATTATTCTGCCTTCTTTCATGAAGGTTAAAATTCTTTCTTGAAAAAATCTTAGGTTAAGAACAATGACGCCCAGATTTGAAACAATGGATAATGAGAAACCACATGGCATGAAGAATCCAAAGCTGGATTTCTGCTTTGTTCCTACATGTTCATCTGAAAAATCCTGGAAATATTTGCTGCAATATGGCATCTTTAAATGATGCAGCATGACATTCACTCCCCTGCTGAGTCCGTTCTGTAAAGAGAAGTGGAACCAGAATATCACCATTTATTCTTCACACTGGTCTCCTTTAGGATATTAGGACAAGCTATAATGAATACCTGATTCCCAAAAGAATGATGCCTATTAAGCAGTAATACCAAAAGAAACTAAAAGAACATAAAAGGAAAAAAAAAAACTAATTTCCAGAGCAAAACCCTGGAAGCAAAACATGGTTAACAGAAATAAGTTAGTTCCTAAACAGCAACCCAGAACATTGCCAATTTCATGAACACCTAAAAGCCAGGAATACTGACAAACTGAAATTGCTCAAAACCCAGCAATGCCACTGTTCGCTCCAGAGGACCTTGAACAACACCCTTCCAGCAAGACCACATTTCCTGGTTATAACATCACATGTTTTTATGAGCTTTTTCTTTCGCTGTCATAAGCAACACAAACACTGAATAAAACACACACAGTACTGAAGCTGGATCATGTCTGCAGGTAGTAACTTCTCCCTCAGAAAAAAAACCCAAGCAACCCAAAACAGTAGTATCCATTCTCTTTTAAGCTATTTTCATAGCACAGAAATTACACACACAAGGTAAATGAGACATGATACCTACTTCCCAGGGCTATTCTAGAGGAAGACCCAACACAAATTTACAAAGCCTATATATAATATATATCATTTACAAGGGCCTATAAAGCTCAACCTGTTCTGCAGCTGCAAATACCAAAAGATGTAATCTTCTGCATACTTAAATACTACCCAATATGGAGAGCAATATACTTGTTATTTGCCAATTCTTGTATGCACCTCAAGAAGAAGTGTACACCATCACATGCAGAAAGTATAGACAACCATCTGCTAGAAAATAAATCAAAACAACCTCTACTCTCTTGAGATCTGAAAAGGGAGAGGACAGCAATGCTATACATTACACTCAGAAATACTTATTTTAGCTCTGTTTCAGACTGGCAGGAGGGAAATGCAAATATAGTCCTTGAGTAAGACCTGTTGACTTCTTGAACTGTTTGTCAAGCCTTACTCTTGGTTTTTAATCAATGTTTTACACAATGGTAATTTCATGCTGGTATGAAACCCCTGTGGTATGGAGGGGGATGGCTGAAATATAAATATGGGGAAGCCTGGCAAATTGGCTATTTTACACTCCCACAAACTCGCCAAGGCAAGCGCTATGTACTTATCTATGTATCTATCTGCCATTCATGCAAAAACTACTTATCTGCAAGGTTAGGGGCAACTGTGTTTCCGCAATTCCTGTCAAACAGGGTTCTTTTCTTGTCTTGAAAGCCCTTGTGTAAGTGGGCTACAGTGGGTGAAAGAGCCACAGCCTATCCCTACATCTCACTATGGTTATCATTATAATTTCCCATCCCCACCATCTTCACTTTGAACTTTCACTGCTGCAATTTAAGCTCATTACTTCTTGTACTAACCAAAATCAGAGAGAACAGATTATCCTCTTCCTCTTTGCAGTAAATTTTGTACATTAGAAGACTCATCCCATCTCTTCCTTAGATTCCTCTTTACCAGAACAACCCCATTCAATTTTCTTCTAAGTCATGTTTTCCACATCTTGGATTAACTTCACTGCTGTCCCTTAGATATTCTCTAATTGACATAAATCTTCCTTGAGGTGCAGCCCTTGGAAGGACATAGCCTGACCACCAAGTACTTTCTACTATGGAATAGAACAGAAAGATTACTTCAGTTATTTTACAAATAGCAATTCTATTTATAGACCCTGATGTCAGCCTCACCACTGTCACAACATGCTGATAAGGAATCAGTGTCACATTGCAATCCATGATATCTCCCCCGGGTTGATTTTTTAAATTTTGTTTTAATTCCCACAACCCTACCCTGGACTGCCATCTACCTAGTTATTTCACAGTTCTGAGGTGCCATTCTTAAGGGTAAAATTTGGAATTTCCTTTTTTTAGACCACCACTCTAGCTAGATGAGAAACTTTAAAACCTAACTCCTTTGAAGCTACTGAAATGTTTAGGCAAGTTTCCTAATTTTAAAATCATTAAATGAAAACATTTAAGATGGACTTGATTCAAAATTGTTTCCTTCCAGTGAACTCAATAATCAGGTTCTTCATGTTATTTTCCAAATGTGGTTTTCTCTAATCTGTGTTTCCCCAACTTGTTTATAAGAATGTCATTCGATACAATGTCAGGAACCTTAATAATGTCAAAATATAGGACATCTACTGCCTCCAGCAAACTACTCTGCTGTTCAGCAATGGTCCAGGCACCACCACATGGGATCCACTCATGAAAAGGAGTGTTAGATTCAAAATGAAAAGACAGTCACATAAATAGGAAATATTTGCACTTGGGGAGCGTGATATATACAGCTGACAGGCTTTGCAGACTAGAGTTTTAAAAATAATAATAATTAGGCAAATAATTCCATTGCTCATTTAAAATCATTAACATTTCCAACTCTTACTGTGACTGCCTAGAGGTGATTTTTTTATCTGGAGACTGTGCCTCTAATAGTGCCATTGTGCTGGCAGCAGCCTCGAGGGCTCCTCAGTTCGCAGCAAAGGGTGCAAGGTCTCACTTTGCTGCCAGCTTTGCAAATACTCTGGTGCATGTTTTATTAAAGAACGCATGGAATAAGGAGAGCAATCCCTTGTTGATGATTCTAACACAGGAACTCAGAAAACAAATAATCATGGGTTCAGCATGAAACCATCAGTAGTGAGACAGATTACACTCCCCATAATGTGGCAGGGTAGACACACAGACTGCATTAACTCTTAACATTTGCACCAATGCCATCAAGTAGGACATACTGTTAAAGGCAGTAAGGAAAAACCTAGAAATATCTTTTCTGAGTGAGGCATGCATTACTAATCCACTTAACAGATGCACAGAGGGAAGCACATGTATGCATTTACTCTCACAAACAAAAACAGTGATAGAAAACAAGGTAGAAAAAGATATGGACAATCAAAAGTCCAAACAGCCCAGAATTGCTTTTATGACCAAAAAGGTAACTTGCAAATTTTCTACAGGCAGACATCCTTTTAGGAAAACACCCAAGAAAAAGTTTCAAGTTTCATCAAATGTATGGACATACTTCACAGTCATTTTAACATGTCTGGAGTTACGACACAGATCACAAGGAATTTAAGTAATCAGCATGTCTAGAAATAACATGGGAATGTATAAGTAGTCAACTTGCTTTACAACAGAGGGATAAAAACTTCTAAGCTGGTGCTAGGCTACCATCCTGACATTGTGGGGTTTATTACCAAATTGTTATGCTGTGAGTTCATAAGAATGTGGACTTTGTGGAGCTTTGAAAAAATCCAGATGCTTTAAGAATGGGTGGAATTTTAGAGATGTGTGAGACTTTTCATTGCTCAAGAGGCCTGTGATAACCTCAGCCTTCTTTTATATAAGAAAAAACAGTGGTAAAGTCAGCTGTTCCCCCTCATTTGTAGACTGAAGATTAATAAGCAAGAATGGATATTCTTGGAAATTCTGAGGTTCTAAGGCTGGTACTTTGGAAATACTTTAACAGAAGAGATGGAAGAATTAAGACTGTCCATATAAAAAAGAATGAGCATGGAAACTGAATTTAGAAAGTAAACTTAGGACCAGGGGAAAAACCCAACCGCTACAGTTGAGGGGAAACTCATGCAGGCCACTGATGCAGAGAAACTCCATAATCTGTAGTAAGATCCTAAAAAGCATATTCTGTGTGTATAGAGCACAGCAATGAAGCATTAGGTATATGACAAGAACTGATGGAGTGAAATTCCTCCTTGTTACAAACAAATTACAACAGAATGCTGCTGACACAGGGCTTTCTTCTTGTTCACACAACGTGCCTCATGCCCCTTTTTTTATCCAAATATTCCAAAGGGGAAACAGAAAACTTGCATTTTTAACTCAGGTTGAAAAAAAATTAAATATTTTATTTTATATATAAATAAGCTTCTTATATTTGATTCTAACTACCTAAAAATTCACATCATCAACATCAACATAATACCTGAACTGGCTAGGCTAGTCTTCAGGAAGATGCTAGCTTTTCTTCATGTTCAGAAAAGGGAATACTATGTAAAGCATCAACTCCAACAGGCCACCTTTTCTTTCTTAAAATACCCTCCAAGTTACAGAACTTTTTTTTCCTATTCTTCACTATCATCAATTTTCAGAGAAGTCATACAGAGCATACAGATAGGTAAAAAATGGATAAGGAATGAACAATAACCCTATCCTACAGATGAAAAATTCAACCATTAGCAAGATTTATGGAAGCACAATCATGCTTTCATAAGCCAGCATATCTCTCCTTGCAAAACAGAAATTTCTGAGATATCTATCTGATCATACACATCCCAAGGTCTTTTTGCACTAGCTTGAACAACTTAAAATGTAACAATATTTAACCGAGCTGCAGACACCCACAAAAAAACCACCCAATAATTTCCTAATCAAAACCAAAGTTACAAATAAAGAAAACTTAAATTGTATTTAAATGTTTTTTAACTAAATTGTTACATTTATTCTGAAAACCACAAAAAAACCAGTTTTACAAATGAGTATTTATTTTGGCTTTTCTTCCCTTAGTTGTAATACTATACTGTCAAATGTGACTATGTTGATTAATTTAGAAATGTCAGTCAACGATTTCATGCTGTGTACATTGAGGCACTGATGCCAGAGATAGGACACTACTCAGACAGTCACAGGAGACAGGTGCCCCTTGAGGACAATACAAAGCATCAGAACCTGCCTTGTCCAGATGGCAATTCAGAGCAGTGACCTCACAACTTTGACATCTAACATTAGCCATCAAGAAGAGACTGTGCAAGTTCCTCTCTGAACAGTAAAAAACTCATTTAGCCACTATATCACACTGATGACAGCAGAATGCTTCTGTGGTTAAAACTTAGTGCACTGATAGCATTTTCACATTCTCATACAATAATTTGAATACAAATGCATTTATTAAAGGCTTTAGGTATCACCACACATTAACAATAACATGTATTACGAGGGACAACCAACGTTCAGCTCAAAAGAGGTACACACACTTTCAGACTATGCGTTCCAGTTGCAACAATGATGGCTTTCAATAAGAACATCTCATACAAATGTCTTTAAATGGCAAGAGCTTTTAGTCAACATTTATGAGAGATAAGGACTCTGCATGTCTTTCTATCTTGAACTCCTCTGTCCACATTGACCAGGACACTACACTGGCATCAGCCACTCCCAACACAAGCAAAATCAGAACTTTAAAGTTCCACATACCCTGCAGGATGCACTGCAGAAAACACCAAATTATTGTTAGATACACCTTTCTGCAGACAGGTGCAATGCAGTGGACAGATACTAAGATAACCAAGGGGCTGAAAATAGTCCAGATTAAAGTACATAGAGCTCTACATCAGCTCATCTGCCCTTCTTTTAGTCTGTAAGAACAGATGCACGCTGTCTGGTAATTATCTTCCTCTGTGCAACCAATCCTGATATTTTGCTCAGATATTTTTACTGCATACTTTGATATTTTTATCATGATTGGAAAAACAATTTAGATAAGGAAAGATCTGACTAAAAGGCTTGCCTACTCATCATCCTCATAATTATTTAAGGCTTACATTTATCCTTCCGTTGGAAGCAGTTTGTAATCTATTCTGAATAACTCACCAAGGATGGTAGAGCTTGAGCTGATAGCTAAGCTTACTTCTTCGAGGGTCAGACACTCACGGAATAGCCAATATTCATAAGCAAATTAGGAAATTTGGAGATATATTTGTCATAACAGAATGATAAGCCCTTAATAATAGCACTTAAACCAAGGTATTACCTCCTTTTTAACAGACTGAGTTAATTTTTGGCTGGTCAAGTGGCCTCATGTGTTAACACTCATGAACATGTGGAACCAACAGTGCTGTATTTTCAGTCCCAGCTGGAGTCTCCCCAGTGAGCTTTGTTCTACCTTCTGGCTAAAATACTTTCCACTATCATCCAAATCCCTGAAGGGAAAAAGCATTTAAAAAAAACCCCACAAACAAACAAAAGCAAAAAACAAACCCAAACCCAAAAACACACAAACCAAGCAGCTGCTCTAGATTGCCTAGATCACTGTATTTAAGGAAAACGTTCTGCATTCAAAACCATGGTATTTTCCCAGTAAGAGCAAGTGATGTCACAAAATTACATTGTTTCTGTATAACCTGAAATCCTTCTCATCTCCAGAGCTGCCATGTTAATATCACAGTATTAATTCAAGGTAATGCTCTTCTACTCCAAGAAGAAACAACCTTACAGAAGTGGTCACAGGAGCTTGAGTTGGTGAGAGGTACTGGCTTATGCTCAAGCAAGACAGACAAGTGCACCAGCCCTTTCAAGAAAGTTAAACATGTTCTTCCAATATCAGATTTCATACCCAGAAAAAAAAAGTGCAGTACTCTTTATAAAGCAGAGACAGAAAAGCTTCTTAGAATATAGCAGTTTTATTGGACAGTATCTCACAGGTACAAGAATACAACAGAGCACTTTTTTTATTAGCTAAGTAAGTTTTTACTGTATCTAACTGCCTACTTTTCAGCATCATCTTCATACTCATTCTACATGTAAAACTCTAGTGAGTTTATGCACCAAAGAGCAAAAGTAAGACCATGGTTGATTCTATCTAACCACTAACAGCACAGAAGGGTAGGTGGCAGGCATTTTCCCTTAAAGAAGTCAGACTGCCACATGTAGGCTACTGAAACTAGTACCGTGTCTCAAAAAGAAGAAACATGATAATAAATTCAAGCATGTGTTTCCCTGTCAAGAGCAACATTTACCACTATAGTCATCAAATCTTGCCTGAGTTCAAGACTAAAATCACTTCATGCTAAAGGTAGTAAACCAGATACTAACACTGCCCTATGTTCACAACAAGATTTGAGAAAAGTACTACACTAGAGTTACTTAAGGGAAATATAGCTATCTAACCCCTGATGATGTCCTTGAGTACTGCTGTACAATGCAAGTAGTTATATTTTCCTAATCTTATAAACATATTCTCAAATCAATTGAGAATATTCAGACTAAATTATTGGGTTTACCATGCTGGAGTCCATGAATAAAAATATACCCAGATCACGTGCCCAGCTCTTCTCTGGTTTGTCTCAAGAGAGGATATCTCTCTAGACATTTAATACTGGGCTGACTTGGTTTTCATTAAGCATAATGACCGAGAGGGATATTACAGCTGACTTCCTTTGCTTCCAAGACAAAACACCAGATGAGTTTTACGCTTCAAAGTCTGTGTCTGATACGTACCTTGTCTTGGTACTCCACCTTGAAAACCAGTAATTCTCAGAACCACGCCCCTGCCCCCCCCCAGTATTTCACCTTCAGGATTAGTATGTGATTCAAACTTGGTTTTGCTGAGTGTCAGCTGTAAAAAAACAACAACCCAAAATTAATGCTGCTGTTCCTATATGTGCTTCTGCAGGGAATGGTGCAAGTTAAATAACTCTTCCTATTCATCTGTGCTGATGAAACTACAACACGTTTCAGGACTCTACATAGGGACAGTGCTATGACTATAATTCAAGAGATTAATTTAAAGAGCATCTACAGTTTTTTTTCCTACAATAGCACAGGTACAGTCACTAATTTTTTTTATTAGGTTGTTAAAATATTTAGATGAAGCTAAACATCTTTATTTCATGGTTATTTACGGACTTTATTTAGCAAGATCTTTCTCTGTATCACAGAACAGAGTTTAAAACAGAACCAGTATTGGAGTATTTTTTTAAAAAATGCTTCAGGGAATACTTTTTATGCATTGGTTGGACTTTTCAGAGAATTTGAGTAGCTCTCTAATCTTACTCTCACTGGAATCAATTGGTGATATATAATTTATTTGTTTATCATGTCAGGATCCCTCAAAGTACTCTTGAACATCGCATCTGTAAAAGTCTCCTCCTGTCCTATTTTGTTGGATGAACTTTTTCTTTGCCTTGCCACAGACATCATTTTCCAAGTACTTCTCTGATGTCTAATAAAAAGTTAGGATCCTAAATAAAATGCCTAGTTTTTAAAACTTTGAACTCACCTGTTAAAATTATTTTCCTCCCACTGCAAAAGCTCAGCCAACCAACCTTGACCACATTCTTGGCTTATAGGTACATCAACCTAGAGAGAGTATGTTCTGAACAGCCTAAAGAAAACTGGGAGTCCTAATATTTGTAAGCATTGCCTATGACTGCAAGAAAAAAATTTTTCAAAGGCTGAACTGGGCCTTTGTCTCAGCAAGGGATTAAGTGTCATAAAATTTGTTTGACTAATATGATATATATAAACAATTAAAACAATCCTTAAGCGTCAGAAGTCAAATTCTTTTGTTGCCTTCTATCTCCACAGTAAATTGTTGACAAGCCTTACTAATGGTCTTTTAAAAGTAGAAAAGATCACATGGAAAATACTTTAAAATAACAAGCCCTTCATTTGAGTTTGCAACATTACTGTGAGAAATTGTTGTACAGGATCCATGTGAAACTGCTATTTGCATTTGCAATGCTCTACCTCAAGGCTATATGATATCAAAACTATGATGGAAAATATGAAAGATTGTTTATGGACACTTTAAAACCAGAACAAGTGAAAAATGTAATGGCAGCAGAGATCAGCTGGCTTTCACTGGTCCTAAGACAGTAAAAAGACAACCAGTGCTCAGAAATGGCTGTAACAGAATTGTAGCTGAAGCACTCGGGCTCCAGGTCTGAACTCTGATTCAGCATTCCCAGAAGACCAAAGCTCAAGTTTTAATCAGGCTAGAGAGCTCGCTGTAAAAGCAAGTCATTTTAAGATATACTTTAAAATATGAGAACATGTTAAGATGCCTGTTCATATATGGCCATTAAAACTATGAAAATGATCCTTAAATGATAATTACATCAATGTAATTACAATTTGATGTTTGGTAAAATTACAGCCATACTATTTGTAACAGGCATAATGACCTAATATATCAAATATCTTTTTTTAATTCCTTAAAATCAAAAGCAAGTTGGCATCCAGCCACAGAACAAAGTGTCCCTGAGTACAGTTGCAAGGCCAAGTAAGAGCTAGCACATATATAAATATGTGCAAATAGGAGCCCACTGTTTATGTGCAAAAAGATGTATCTTCAAAAAAAAAGGTGACTAAATGTCTGTACATACATCACTCAGTAGCACAATTTACTGTAATGTGCACAGTAGAAATGCTACTTATATTTGCATTACTTTCAAGATCTCCTGCCCAAAATAAAGATTTTCTTAAAAAATATATAACAAAAAATATACAACATTTTTACATGTAACAATTTTTTTTCATATTTTTTAAATGTAAAAATAGAAAAATCAGCTTCCAGGGATTCTAATTTTGCAGCCATCTTCTCTCAGCAGACTTTAAAAGTTTCCCATGTTTTACTGTGAATTCCTTTATACTCATAATGACACACAGAGATACAGCAGTTAAAAACACTGTTTTATTTAAGAAAGCTAACATATTTAGCAAAGATTTTGTAATTTTATAATGAAAGTAAGCTTCTCACACCCATGCAATCGATTCCACAGTATTATCAGCAGCACATGAAGAGTCGTTCTAAAAGAAAAAGACAAGGCTATGCTGTACATAGCACATTATAGGGTAAAACGCAAATTTTTGACACAGTGAGGTACAGGTTTTTCTGCCCTCAGAGCATAATGTAAAACCCACTTCTTTAATCCCATCTGCCCATAAATGAATAAAAATAGAGATAAGGAAAACCTAGTTCTTCTTGGTCAGCAAGAAAACAAACTTTGATAGGAATTTAGGTAGGTTTTACAGGAGAAAAGTATCATGCATTTACCTAATAAGACTGTGGATAGATATTCTGGACTTGCAAAAAGCTGTTCTTGAAACCTGAAAGGAAAATTAATACTCTAGTTACTGCATGTATAGAGCAGCACCAACACCAAGTATGTTACAGCAACATAAGCAACTTACAGTGTAAATATGTTGCACTTGCAGCACTCTGATGCTCATCTGCAGCCCTGCACATTCACATTAGCTGTATGTGAATAATAAGAAGTTCCTTGGCATGGAAGCATGGATACCATCCCTACGACAATAATTCTGACAGAACAGTAGTCACAAATGTTACTGGTTATATTACTCATTTTGGCTCTGCAAAGAAAAGAAGATAGAGAGGGACCACAGGTAAAAAGTAAAGAAGAATCTACTGTTGTGTTCTTTGCCCCTTTCTAGAATTTCCCCTAAACAGTGACAGAACATGCATCAGGTAACAGGCTACAAAGGTCCAGACACAAAAAACCAAAGGAATAAAAGCAAAATTCACAAGCAAAAACTTAACTTACCAGCATTTCACTATCAATCAGGTTGTCTGTGGAACATTTTGGTACAGATCAGTCTTCCAGAAATAAGCTGTTGAAGAGACTTGATAGTTTCAGGCTGTGGTCGGGAGAAAGAAATTCCTGTTTTCTTGAAGAGCCCCTGATGTGAACAGATGTGCTTCCACAAAGTAAGATGCAGGTGCCTGCCCTGCTTTTATGAAACTAGTTCTTGTGGTTGCCCACAACCAGTCTTTGCCTTGAACAAAGCAGTGTCTGCTATTGAACATGTACTCACTTCTAATACATGTTGATTGTCAATTAACTGTTTCAGAAAACAGGATAAAAGTAGTGATTTTACCAGGAAATTGTTGTATGAGGTTATGCAAAAAACATCAAGTACTTGGATAATCATCTCTCTCACATCAATAAAGTACCTGGATTCAGCACAGTACTTGATTGCATTCATGATAATTGTAGACTACTACTGTTGCAAGTTATTATTTCCTGTATTGCATAGTTTGCTCTAGAGTACGGTCCCTGTACACATAATGTCAAAGTGGAAAGGTCTGTTCTTAGACATATGGCTGAATACTGACTTCCACCAGTTCCTTGTTTTTTCTGTTATGTTACACTGAAGTTATGTAAGATTACTGCCTGGGCTAAGGCAACATCTCAAATTCTGGCTACAGTAACACATCAATCACAAGATGAGACAAGCTTGTATGACAGCAAATGTAAGTAATGGATTGCAGCTGAAGAGTGGAAATATGACATGCCACAAGTTCCAAAGCTGTAACCTAACTTAATGCATTTCCAATATATTCCTGTAAAGCTGACTATTAATATCTGTGCTCCATACACAATAAAGACAACTTACACATTGTGCAGTTACAGAATATGAAGAATTGCCCTTTAGATGTGTATAACAAGAAACGTGTTACTGAGCCAAACATTGTAATGAAAATTCTTA
This sequence comes from Elanus axillaris, assembly GCA_026212715.1. Taxonomy (NCBI): domain Eukaryota; kingdom Metazoa; phylum Chordata; class Aves; order Accipitriformes; family Accipitridae; genus Elanus; species Elanus axillaris. The sequence goes on along the minus strand of JANZLQ010000044.1, from coordinate 8,138,334 downwards.
GGTCATTATCCAGGGGAAAAGAATCCTTATTTTGAGAGTTTTTAAACCTTAACAAGAGATTGAGAACAAGAAGGTATACAGAGACACTTCAATCTATACGGTGGGAAGAGTATCTGTGTAACTGGATCAAGAGATAGGCATCAGATTACACCACACCAGAAGATCGTAAATCGAAGTAAAACTATATAGTTTAAGTCATTAACTCAAAGATGCCTTTGTCAAATTACAGGGTTACTTGTATAATGTATTTATTTATTCAGGGCATTCTTATGATATTGTCAGTCAGTTACATGACTTATAACTTACTTTTTTACAATACAGGTTGAACAGCACTTACATTCTATTTCAGATTAGCAGCAGTAAATACTTATTTCTGAGGCAGATGCAGCATGCCAGGACCAGATAAACCAGATACACAACATGGCCCCTTTCCACAATTGCAATGAAACTTCTTCACTGTTAGGAGGGTCAGGCACTGGAACAGGTTGCCTAGAGAGGTTTTGCACTCTCCATCCTTGAAGGTTTTCAGACAAGACTGGATAAAGCCCTGAGAAACTTGGTCTGACCCCAGAGCTGCCCATGTTTTTAGCAGGGATTAGACTAGAGACCTCCTGAGGTCTCTTCCATCCTGAATTACTCTTGAAGTATGCCTTGAAACATAAGCACATATTAATAATCTATTAGGTGACTTCTCTTTCCCCACATAAAAAGCAACGTTGAAAACAATACACCTGAATTATTATATAAGAAAAAAAAAGGCAAAAAATCGCCAACCCTTTTATAAGTACAACATAAAGGACTGAGACTATGATCTTTACGATTTCTTTCAACTACTTAGATATCCTTTCCTTTACAAATGCTTTTTCACAAAACATATTTTTGAGGATATTTAGAGTAATAGTATTATTTGCATTTAATTTTGACTCAGAGTAAATGTACATCATGATAAAGTTTATCTCAGAGTTAGAATTTTATACATAGGAGATACAACTCTCTTGAATTTCCATCCAAATAATTTTGGACAGTGTGTCAAATAAATATTGAATACTATGAGTGGCATATGTATGGCATATTTCTAAAACTAGAATAATTTCTTTAGGCAGTATTCCTTTCATGACTTGCACACCAATGCAATGACTTAGCAAATTTGCCATTGCATTTTCTCACATCAATTATAGTAGCATTAGACTCATCAAAGATGACAATGAATTCACCTACCATTGCCAAAAGTTGGATAATACTATGAATGAATTATTTTAAAATCAACTGCTACTATTTTAAGCAATACTAACTCTGAACTCAATATACAGATTTAAGACATGGGAAAATGGGACTGCATCTAGTAACAGAAAGTAGCTTATACTTTCTAGACACAGGTAGCATTTGAACAGTCTGAACTGCCAGTACCAAATAACATGAGCAACTGAACAAAATTAACTTCATTTCACAAAGCTCTCATCATTAGACAGGTACAATATACTGATCAAAGGAATTAAAAGATTGTGATGTTTAACTTTGCCAATGCTTCTGCTAATTCAATTTCTTCTCTGTTATTCTGCTAAAGTTAAAGCATGCTTCCCAGGCTTGTCTACTTGAAAAGTCAACACTTCTTCCACCCAAATCCAATATCATAATCAAAACAAAAGATGAGCTTATTCACTCTGGCTTCTATTTGCTGAAACAAGAACGGTGAAATTGACCAAAAATGAAATATTTTGCATTTGAACATCAGCAAGAAAAGTAAAGGAAATTCAGAGTTTGGGAAAATAAGAAAAAAACACCCAAACAAAACCCCCGAAACCTGCTGGAGAATACAGATATTTCTTCTTTGTAATAGGAGCCACTGAGGAGGGTTAAGCTCACATTTGAGAGATGAAGCTCCAAATCCCTACTCTAGGAACTTAGGCCAAATGGAACAGTATCAATGAAAAATGACCCAATACAGAGCACACCGCCAGTCTTGTCATTTGGCTTGCCCCTCAAGCAGTAAATTCACTTCTCTTCAAACAGAGGAGGAATCTGAATGAGCATTGCTACATCTCACCCAAGCCTCTGACTGCCGTTGGTGGGGAAAGAAGGGACACTGTTTCCTAGTGTAGGGTATGGGTCGGATCCTGGTTTGCTTGTTGCTGTTTTGTAAACAGGTCAAAACTGCTTGTAAAGTTTCATCTGAATCCACAGTTTTATGATGACTCCAACGTGCATTTTTTAGTCCTTCCCCCACTGAAGTAATTCAGTGGTAGCTAACTATTTGAGCTGCTATCAGTGGCCATGTGCAAATACAGATCAGACTGATAACAAAAAATTGCCTTCCTTTTCCTGTTCCTACATGTTTTGCATACTCATCTAAAATAAATAAGTAAATAAATAAAAATTCATTCTTTAAATGTATGTAATCTAATTGAATGAAGGACAATTACAGTTACACAAGAAAAATACTTCTCATGGCGGAAACATCCTGATAATAAAAGGATATCTGAAGCCACATATAGTACTGCTTATTTTTTAAATTCCAAAAGCTAAGGTATGCAGACAGATACCTGTCTTAGCCCTTAAAATTAGGGATAAATAACTAAAAACTTTTTTTTTTTGATAAAAGGCTGAACATTTTGAAACAATTTCCTTGGGGGAGAACCATCAGACAAAGGGGTTTTGGCCATTAGCTACATCTTCATGAGCTTCTCAACTGACTACTGTGCTTCTTTGTCTCTAAAAGACATCAGGAACTGAATATAACTTGATCAATAGGTAAAAGGTGAATCAATGGAGTATATTTTGATTTCTCACAATGAAAATGAATTGATACTTATTTCCTGTAAAACAGTGGGAGAGATGGTGGGGGAAAAAACAAACTATCTTGGGAAATAAAATTACTGTAGAAACATATTTTAATTCTTTTCACAGGTATTTTAACACTGCAAGATAATCACAGTCTCCATTGCCTTCTAAGGCGTAAGACATGAGGTCAAGTGATTCCAGAATCAGAATAAATATTATTATTTCATAAAAGCTGTACCATGTTGAAGAAATTATTTAATTTTGAAAAAGATAATTAACTACTTAAGTAAAATGATACTATGGAGGATAAGCAATTATTAGCTTTCAGCACCACTTCCATCACTTTCAATGATGTAAAAAAAAAAATCTTTAAAAAAAGAACCTAATCTTTATAAGTTGTTATTTTGTTTTAAATCCCTCCTCTCATTTTCACTCACCTTCAAAAGACAACTTGAAACCTAACATGTTGGCACAGTAATTTCACTCAGTAAGTTTGTTTTCCTTGAGAGAAGAAAGTAGTCTTCTCTCCTCAAAGGAAAAAACAATTTTAACTTTCTCTCTTCTGAAATCCATAGTACATAGGAATTGCAAAGTGAAGGAATGTTTCTTTAAACCCATGAATAAAGTAAAATGACAACTGGGAATAGGGAAAGAAACCACCAAGGATTATTTATATATTTATATAAAGCTTTCCACATTCAGTCTCCTGGTATGAACAGGAAGTTAGATAAATTGTAGTAACTGTGAATTTGCCACAAAGTGTTTTTGTTTTGTAACGAGACATGGATTTACTTGAATAAAACTCGTCAAAAAATGTAGACCATCTAGTTTTTTTTAAAAAGCATAGACTAAAATATATTTGAAGTTTGCTCCTCACAGCAAGCCTGAGAGATATCAGTTCATCATGAACTGGACACACCCAAAGAAAAAAAAAATCTTGAAAACTGGAAGTAGGCTTGAGCACTACATATGAATGCTAAAACATTTTACTCTTCCACAAAAGAATAATGTAGTAATTACACATTACCATTTCTATCTGCAAGTGTTACACAACTGCCACATACAAGTTTTTTTGACAGAAGTTGGAGTAACTTTATTATTTACAAACAGCACTTTGTTATTTCGTCATTTCACTAAGTCCCGAATAAACCTTCGTTTAGCACTGAACTCTGTGCTCCAAGTAAGTCATGAATTACAGGGAAGCAAACCACTATATATCAATAATGGTTTTGTCAGTTAAAAAAGAGAAAGGGAGAGAGAAAGGATTATTCTCACATCCCACTGCAAAGTCAGGTATATTAGCTGTTATGAACCCAATGCAAATAAACCTCACTAGAGTGCACATAAGCTGTAATATAACATACAGCTGTCACAATGATAAAAGAAAGTATAACAACTTAATGTGTCATTACACCAAACTCAAGAAGTACTGCCACCTTAACCCAGTGATCAGAGAATTGCTGGTATTGCCACTTCAAAGCAATGGCTACTTATTACCAGGAACAACAGCCTCTGATGTAACGCGACCTCTTGTTGGCAGGAAGACAATGCATGGCAGCACTGAGCATATTTTTTCTCCACCTTTGGCAGATCTGCGCAGTTTCAACTGTGATTCTACAGTTAATGATCAGGTCCAACACTTAGAAACAGCAAGTGAAAAATCACAGGTGAGCAAGCTACTGTTCAACTACAAGCAATTGGTTTTGTGCCTAAATCAAAATAGGAGAACTTGGCACAACAATGAATATTACTGATATACTCAACATACACCAGAGATTCTGCCTGAATTGCCTACTGACTGAATCAAGGCTTTAAACCAGTTTAAGTACAGCAAACTTCTAATAAAAGTATATGTACTCCAAGGAAAATAAAAACAGACTACAATCCCAGATCACACACTGCATAAATCTAAGATATGTAACAGTATCACAGACGTCATTTCCAATAGCACTTACAAGTACTTCTTTTTCTTAAGTCACCAGTTACAAGGTGCTTGAAGAATGCTAGACCTACAGAAAAACATTTGCCTAAAGTATGAGAAGTTATAACAGAGATTCTACTACTCAGTTTAGTAAAAAAAAAAGTTAATATTTACCTTGTAAAATTCATACCTTCTGGAAACAGGACTGCAAAGTGCTGGCCGATCAGCTTTCCACACTTCCGCATAATTTATTGCATGTAGGATTATCAGAGTATTTGTTAGAAATATATTCCTTTCTTTTGGAGGGCAACTTTCTACAGCATCAGAGATGCCTTCAAGACATTTAGTGTTTCCTCAAACCTTTAGCAAATTAATCTGGTGCCTTCTGAATCATATTCAAAGACTCTTTAAACCGGACCCTTTTTGTTTCCAATAAGCCCTTGATAAAAGGCAGGGTTATATGCAATAATGACAAATGTACTCAGACTGGATATAAAAGGTAAATGCTTTAGAAGTTTTAAAACCATTTGCATATTGTTGCTGTATCTTTATGATTCTATATATTCTTCATATTGAACTGTAGAACGATAAAAAAACCCCAACAAGCTTCAAGCTACAAACTTCTCTGTGGAAATCTACATTGCCTATATTGTCCACTGCTGATAAGCAGAGACTAGATATTAGTATCTTGGATTCCCTTTTAAATTTAACTCCAGGTTGCTTCAAAGCATTAGGAAGCTGTTGCAGAAGTTTTGTGTAATTCTTTGCTCATTTGCAAACACTACGTCATCTTATTTGTGTTATGAGAGCTTCCAAGATATAGACTACTGCAAAGATAAACTGAGATATAAAGAAAATAAGAAATATAATTCCTTCTTGCCTACCCGTAAGATAATGTATCTCAGATGTTACTTGAATTCTAGTCTGAAAGCCTGATTAAAGTCCCCAGTTGGGGTGGGGTGGTATCAAAATCTTACAAATACTGGTTCCCTTGTACACAAGTCGCCCGCATCACATGCACTGATGGCTAGTCTAAATTTCCTTCCCCTCTTCAGACTTTGCAGAATAATGATCTACTGTTGGGGTTTTTTTTTAGCTCTTACTGAATCATCCTATCTACATACTGAAGAGGAGTCAAGAATTTCCTGTTCTGTGTTGCCAGTGTGCATTATACCACTGAAATTATACCTCTTCTGAACATACTTGACACGAAATTACTAAGGACAAATAAAGAGTGAAGTACCTGTCCCAAGGAAGCCACGCTATAAGCTGATGTTGCGGAAATGGACAGAGCGTGGATACAGAGGTGGAATTCATCACTGTTTGCTAAACAGTCTATTTTTCTTCCCCCCACAAAATGCTGTACAGGTTGAATTGTCATAGAATCCAAATTAAGACATCTGAACATATAGATGATGAACGAGGAGGGGAAAAGGGCACTCTGACAAGGTCAGCTTCTACTGATAAGAGGAATATCCTCCCTGTACAAGGGCCACTATGCAAAGCAGACTTAGCTGAAGGGACAAAGGGGACAGGACACATGTAAACTTGATAAATGGAAAGAAAAAAACATATAAAGAAATGAACCAATATTAAGATTCTAACCTTCAGTGGCCCTAAAGTCATGTAAAACTCATGTAGGCTTTCCACCTACTGTGTAATAGTTGGAAGTGACACGTTCCCATGGTATCCTCCTTCGCTGAATACCTCACTTCCTGGGGATCACCAGTCTCTTGCCTGGCATCAGGCACATTTGCTTCTAACCCAGAAAAGCCTTGCCTGGTCTGCTCCTGGAGTTCCACCATTTGTCCTGTGTGACCTGATTATAGCTTTGATAGATGGCCAGAGAAGCCATCTGCAAAGTACTCAAGGCTTCAGCAAAAGGCATCTTTCATTTCTTTTCAGTGCCTTAAATGTACTTGTAAAGTCACCTTGAGCACACAAAGATGACTTTTGTTTCTCTTGTTGATGAGCTCTCAGATGGTCTGATTAGAAAGTGTTTGATACTGGGCTGCACTGCCACTGGGAAAAATGATATTCTTTCACCTCTGTTCTTTCTGGCTTTTTCTAGATTCTGTTATCAAATGGAAGTTTTTAACTTATCTTAGTGTGCTTCTGTGGCCTTTTTGTCATGAAACAGAAAAAAGATCTAATGATTTCTGATCCAAACACCTCAGGCTGTTATATAAAGTGAAATGTTCTGAAAACAATTATTTCTCATTCATCAGCAAAGCAGCTCTTCCTCCCTGTATGCACATCCTGTTCTAACTCTGCTTTTTTTCCCTGGTCAGTACATCTGAGTGGCAAGCTCCCTGTTTGCTAAGGCTTCAGACAGCAAGACTTTAATGCACTTTTTTAAATGCCATATCTTTAATACATTATGGAAAATGTTTCTGAGAATATGCTTCTAAGGAGAACCTCAGTGTGTTCACATTTGTTCCACAGCAACAAAGAAATGGAAAAAAAATATCACTGTCACAAGGAAGGCAGTTTCTGAATTATACCTCAGTATAACAAAAATATAGCTACGCCAAACACATTATGAAATGAGGTAAGAAGGAAGAGAAAAACTTATTTCAATTATGTGGCACCACATAACTGAAAAGGAGAAAGGTCCAAATGTACCAGATGAATCTGGAATGATTACATTTAAAAATTGTATTGGGTTTCTGTGGCAAGGTTTTGGTAGCAGGTGGATCTAAAGGTCCCTGGTTCAGGCCCAGGCTTCAGCACCAAAAAGACTGTGGTGGGTCGACCATGGCTGAATGCCAGGTGCCCACCAAAGCCATTCTATCACTCCCTCCTCTCTTTTGCTGGACAGGGGAGAGAAAAAAATATAACAAAGGGCTTGTGGGTCGAGATAAGGACAGGAGAGATCATTCACTAATCACCGTCACGGGCAAAAC
>JANZLQ010000044.1:8098498-8117995 GCA_026212715.1 Elanus axillaris | reverse complement strand
GGTGGGGGGTGGGGCAAGGAGTGTCAGACTGGATATTAGGAAAAAATTCTTCACCAAAAGGGTTGTCAAGCATTGGAACAGGCTGCCCAAGGAAATGGTTGAGTCACCATCCATGGATGTATTTAAAAGACACATAGATATGGCACTTAGGGACATGGTTTAGTGGTAGACTTGGCAGTGCTAGGTTAGCAGTTCAACTGAATACTGAATGATCTTAAAGGTCTTTTCCAACCTAAATGATTCTATGATTCTATTTTCGCAGCATTTGTGAATTTACATTCGCTGTCAGCAATAGCCATCATACAACAGAAATTGTAACTTGTTGAAAAACGTCATGTACATTAGATGGTCTGCATTTACTGCAATTTTTTTTTAAAGTGTTCTCAAGAATGATGTACTGTACCATATGAAGATGGAGAAAACATAATGATTTCTCAATTCAGATTCTGAGGGAGATAATGCACTCTGGCAACCCCACCCCCAAAATGCTGAATGTGGATTTACAGTTCACATGTGAGAATAATTTAGAGACCCGAACATTTGTTCTTTTCTGGCAGTTGCCCAGAAATGAGTGTCCATAGACTACGTGCCATGTGGATCTATATGGTATTGGTTACAGCCCCTTGAAACATCTGCTATGGGACAGCGATTTCTGAGGGACCAGTCTCCAGATCACATCACTGAGGTAAGCACTAAGGTCCTTTTTGTTCTGACACTAGGAACACGTCTGCATGTAGTTCTTTCCTTGTGATTTGATCTCACAGTCTCCTTCTGGCCCCAAGACATTTTTCCCATCTGCTCATACAGATGGCACATTCAAATGAATTTAAAAGAATGTTTTGCAAACTTTTTCTGTTCTCTCTCTCCTCAAATTATATGGTTCTAGACTAGCAGAAGCAGGGAGTATTCTAGGGATGCCTGTTCAGAAAGAAAAAAGCACCAGGGAAAAAAAATATTTTTTTTTTCTTGAACCAGTGTTTTAGAGGAAAAATAAACCCTATTCACTGAATGGCTAATGCAAAGGCCTGCATTATAGCCTAAAGATCAGTGATAAGCATGGCTTAAATGTGCTTTTCTGCAGATGTCTACCCACATCACTGGAGTCTGGAGAACTTATCTGGAAGCACAAACCCCCTAGAATTTCTTGTAACTTATCCTAGTTTCTCTCCTTCTAAAGCAGGACTAAATATTGTTCCAAGAAAAGGTCTCCTCAGCTGCTCTGCACATTGAGGGCCATAAGAAATTTAAATTTTTAGAAGAATAATGAAATAGAAAACAGACCCAGGAGATACAGGAAAAATATTAAAAAGATAATACCTAGATTTTAGAACTTTAGGCAATTCTTATTTCTCAGAAACTATTTTACCACTTTGTAAATCTCAATAACAAAATATGATAAAACACTGGGTGAACAAATCAGCTAGTCTCTTCACAGAAAGCGTATTCAAAGATAAAGAAAAACTTTAAAAAAAAAAATCACTAAAACTAGATATTCAACTGGAATGAAAAATCAGCCCAAGTACTTACACCTTCAGATAAAACACTTGCTAGGAAAAAAAAGAAAAATGCTCCTCTCATTTAAGAAAAGAGTGTTCAACAATGTCTTACAGTAATGTTCATAAAAGTGTAAAAGAAAAACTTCATTGGTAGAATCACAAGAACAACTAGAAAGTGACTATTTGTGACCCACAGAAACAGGGAAAATAAGAGGTATTACTAGTTCTAAACACAGTGTCATAACATTTATTTTTCTTACACATGCAAGGCCTTAAAATTTCACTTATAAAGCTCTCCAACCTTGCCCCTACTTACATGATCAGTCTCAGGTTTTACCAATTTTGGACAAAAAAAATACATGCAAGTAGAACTTTATATATATATGTACACACACACACGCACTGATATATATATATCTCAAATATATATAACTGGTATTTAAGCATATGTGTGTATACACACATTTAACATCCATCTCACTAGCTGAGTCTCGATCAGAGTATTCTGAGATTTTGCGTATGTCCTTCATATATAACAATTTCCATTTTCAGGATCACCAACTACCAGTTAAAAAGATATGATAAAAGACATTACAGAACGGAAATAAGATAAGATTGCTGTGATTCTAAATTGTGTTAATATTTAAATTTCAATTCAAGATTAAATGCTTGATGACCTCTATTTGTTTTTGGAATATACAATATCCTTGGAGCAACTTAAACTATTACATGGTTCTATAGCTGATGGAGTTTTTCTTGCTAATATAGAGTAAATGCCACAGTCTGTCTGTTAGGCAATAAAACTCAGAATTTTTTTCACTTCATTGCAGTGTTATATTCTTGGATAATAGGGCTTCTAATGGAAATGATTCGTGTGACTTAAAGCTTTCTCCTTATTAAGCTTAATTGAATTAATTATTTGCATACTAATGATTTAACAGCCACATCATATAAAAAAAAAAGCAAGAGACCCTCTTGAATACTTATCCCATACTTAAGATCTAATAAAGGAACTGAAGTAGAAAGATACCTTTGTTTTCTTTCAGAAAGGGGAGGTACTTAAAATCCAACTACCCTCCCTCCTGCTGCGGATGGAGGTGTTCTGAAATGATATCATTCCAAATCCTACAGCAAAACACATCTTTAATCTATGAATCCTTAATTGAAAAAGATATTTATGACAGTCAGTGATCTCCTTTCCAAAAATTGCATCTTTCCTAAAACTGGCTCATTATCTGAATGGGCCGCTATGTAGGAAAAGTGGACCAATGTGATGCTAAGGAGAATGGAACAGATTTGTATCTATAAAACAGCTATCCCAAGGTGCACATGAAGGCTGACATTTTATAATTCTTCATAATAAAGGTTGGCACTTATATAGTGTTTTATGGGATCAAAGCACTTTACAAACTAATTAATTAATCTTCACAAAACTCCTGCGAGAAGGTAGGTTTTAGTATTCCAATTTAATAAATGGAATAAATGAGGCAGAGGAGCTGTATGATTTGTTTCATGTCACAAAGAGAGTCCAAGTCTACAGTTTATATATCATTAGAAATAACTGTAGTAGTATTTCTGTGCTGAATTCCTTGGGACCTTCAATGGAACTACTTGCATGAGTACGGAAAACACGATCTGGCCCATGCCTTGGGCCAGAGCTGATACCTTGTTTGGTTAAAACAACAATTAATTCACTTAAGCAACACACTGGGATTCAAGTTCCTTTTCTTATGCTGGATCTATATTCACTGTGCAAGACATGAGCTGTTATCTGACTTGTCCTGCCCTAGGATTTCCAAATAACGAGATTGGGGTGGTAATGCTTCCTTGTAAATGCAGATGATGCTTTGTACTCAAAATTCTACATAATTGTGCAGCATTCTTCACAGGTAATTCAAAGTTTTTCAAGTATTCACAACAGCTATATGACTTCAATTCAAGACCATGTTTTACTACGCTTGCATTTATTTCTGCCTGTTTTCAAAAAGTTCCTGCTTTGAACACCTGCATGCAAGATTTAAGGGTTCTTACAAACATGGGTGTATACTCTAACAGCCTTGACAATTTGGATACAGAAATCTAATTTACCTCATTTCTCATACAAAACTAAACAACTGCATGTCAGACTGTGAATTAACTTCGGCAAGTGTTGGCAACTGGAAGTTCAGTAATTGCACCTATGAGCATGAGCACTAGCACAAAAAAACCCATCCAGTTAACAAGTGTTTTCCAATGGAAACACTTGTTCACAGTACTGAGATTCTCATGTTCAAACAAGTCTTACTCAAACAAATGACTTTACACTTACTTTGCCATGCTTATATATGCCCTTATTGTCATTATCAAGAAATTTAGTGTTATACGTGTACACGAGATAAAAAGAATTGCAAGTGATATCCAAAATTAAGAAAATTTATATGCTTAACTGCGGCAACAGCTATCACACCATTTAATTTCTTATTTTAAGACAAACTTCCGAAACTTTGCGTTCAAGAAAACATTTTCAATCTGAAGTTCTGTGTCATGGCATGACACATTGTCTTTCCACTGGGCCAAAATCACAAGGACATAGCCAGTAAAAGGACCTAATGTCTAACATAGTTCTTTTTCAAATTGGCACTTAACATGTATATTTTTGGCCCACAAACTCACACGACACTTTTACTGGTGATTTGATGTCCCTAGCATGACACTCTCAGCACCCTCATGAGGATATGCACAGTGTTTATAATTTTTTTTACAAGTGGCAATACTACTTTGAGATGCTATTGAAAGAGGAAGCTGGTGCTCAAGCTGATAAACTAGAGTGATAGAACAGCATCTCACTATAGGGCTTTTTATGTCGCTACAGGGTACCTCATTATAATGTTTATTTCCTTTTCTCCTGAAGCTAGACAAGACCCCAGTTTGAGTGGAGGGCTGCACAGCCTAGAAAGGCATCAATGTCATGGAACCAGAAACACCTGTCCCCTGAACAGTTACCACGATCAGGAACACAGTGTCCAAAGTAATATCTCCCTCCCTAGAATAGAACCCCAGGTCCTTTTCCCTATCAAAGGGACAAGGAAAGAGGGGCAAGGAAAGAGGCTAAATAAAGATCAGATGATTTATGGAAGGATTATCTTGTGTGAACAATTCACCTCTCAAACAGTATGTTCTGAGGACTAAAGGCATGTAGAAAGGCAATTGCTTTTTAAACTGTCCATCAGATTTTGTAGATAATAAGCTGTATATGGGAAGTTAAATTGCTGAACAAGTCTGTTAATACAACAAAAATGCCCAAGGCTATTTTAATAGAGCAAAGTGTGGGAGAATCTATTTTACTTGCAACAGTGAAAATTTCCAGGCAGCTGAAATTGGATGAGCAGACAGCAGAAGGCATAGCTGAGACAACACAAAATCCAAGCATCCAGGACTATTTTGAACTCACATAACTCAATGCTGGTAGCAAGAAATAAAGAGAAGACAAAGCAAGACTGTCATACACACAATTCTGTCATTTATGGGAGATTATTAGATTATACCAGTAAAATAGTTAGGAATTATTGCCGGTTGGGTTGGAAACTTACAGTTGGCAATGTATTAAATAAATCTGGGCAAGTAAAACTTTTGGGCTTTCAAATGGGACAAGTCTTTAATTTCTGACAAAATTACTCTGTCCTACTTCTGTTTGGTTTTGGCTAAAGAGGATGGAAATGTCATCACCTCACAGGATGTGGCCCCTCTCAGGAGTTCTATGTATATTCTATTTTTCAGCAAGAAACACCCACAGGCCTCAGTTACAAAAAGCATAAAACCAGACTACTGAAGAGATACAAAAGTATACGATACTCTTTGTCATGTAATTATCAGTCCTCCATAACTAACCCACTGTTGCAGAGCTCACTTGTGAGGACTGTTAGAAGTGTATGTAAGAGTAAATATCTCTAAAATCAGCCTGTTAATGGTGCAAAACCACATGAAACATCTTTGTCTTCAGCCACTTCTTCAGCTGTATTTAATCCTAGTATTCTAAACTTAATTTCTCCTTATTCTGACACACAACACCCAAATACTGTCTCTCTTCCAGCAAAGAGGTAAGTTCCAGAAAGACATAAAAAATAGCAATTCTAAATTGGCAAATAAATGGAAAGGTCTTGCTCCTCACCCTTCTCAAATCTGCACTCCAATCCTGGAAAAAAACTCAGAAAACTTCCAGTGCTCCCACAGGCTGCAAAAATCAGAGAAGTGATTCTTCCCTGGAATTATACAGAATAAACCAGAAGACAGATGAATTTTCTGTCTGCATTTTAGAACAGATTTGATGTCAAAAGTCAGGGGAAGTTTTTTATATATGTATACTTATATATATAACATATATAAGTTTATATAACATATATAAAAATAAATTTAAGAAACAACAGATTTTCTCTACTGTCGCAACTATTTCTGCTATGTGCATTATGTAAACCGGATATTTTCACGTACAGAAATTTAGTTAAAAACATATCTTTTCCTGAGTTCTGGCTGAATATCTTATTCAAGCTTTGCTCAACCCACTGTAAACTGATTGCTGTCCTAGATTTGGAACTTGCTCCTCTAAGTTTACTTTTCTATATATGTTGTCAAATCACTAATATCCCATTGCAAGTCATCTTAACTACAAACAGCATATTTCCCCGTAATGATTCTTCATTTAATACTGTATGTTGCAATTTTCTACCATTTTGGTGATTTAAATATATCATCTATTGAATGTCATGGTCTTGGCAGCAAAGAAGAATTTTCTTGCCAGATGGAATATGAAATAAAACATTTTTTTAAATTGAAAAAAGAAAGTTCAGTCTTATTTGTAAATACCATACTCTAACTGGAATGAAGAAAAAAAAAAAAAAAAAAAGGGCATTTTCCCAAAACATAAATAGCTGGCAGCTATCCCTCAGAAACAAAAGTCCTTCTAAACCTAAAAGTAACCAGTATGTCATGTTCTCTGTAAAAAATTGGTCACAATTCAGTTATGCCCTTAACTAATGCCCTGTAGTAGTGAATAGGGCATGCTATGAGGACATCATAACTACTACATAGATGTCTACACTCATTATTAGCCATTTCTCTCTCTCCCCTCCCCCCCCTTCAATGACAGCATAAACCAGGTGCTTCCAAAACTGCCTCCTAGTCCTTCCTGAAATTTACCTTCACAATGTTAAATCTAATCAGATCTGACATGCATATCGTGTATAGGTTCTCTTAGGAAAAAAACAAAAAGAACAATGTTAAGGGATCACTGCTTGCTATATCCAAAATAGAAATTAAACTATAGGGACATAAAAGAATGGGATGGTTACATTTATACATTACCATTTTGTTAATAAGAGCACTTGCACATCAATGAATTTGGTTACAGCAACCAAGCTAAATGAAACTGAATTTACAAAAACATATGTATATATGTGTTTGCATGTGTATACATTTATACACACATTTATATATAGATGTATGGGGAGGCAAAAGCAAAAATTTAAGACTGATATTTAAAGGCATCTCAGTTTACTAGAATGCATTTCAAAGTAACAATATGCCACTGCAAGTATAAGCTAAAGTAAATTAATGCAGCAATAACAGTAGTGATTTTCAGAACAGTAATAGTGTACAGAGGTTTTTTTTAATGATATGTGGAAATTAAAATTAAGCAGGCATTTTTAAGATATGTGAAAATTAATACTAAGCAGGTATTAAATGTATCACTACTGTGGAGACTTCAAAATCACATTAACTTGAAATAATTTTAGATTAAATAGATAAAGATATTTAAAGCTATAAAACCAAAACCTTAACATTAGAAACATATCATTGATTGCCACATGGTGCAGTGAAGGCAAAAGAAGAATATGGCCAATCACATAATTCTGTTGTGTTACCAGCACCTAGATTTGCCCCATCCACCCCAGTGTTTGAAAGACATTTTAGCCAGAAAGCCTTTCCAAGACCTACTCAGCTGAATCCAAGAAGGAGGAAGAGGAAGGATTTTCTACATTTCATCACAAAAATTTGTCCATGGATTGCTAATAATAAGGACATATAAAAAGGGAGGTTTGAGGGTAATTATCCAACTATGACAGACCTATATTGATATTCAGGTTTGTCTCTTGCCCTTGGCAGTCCCCTCCTGCAGACCTCCTTTAAAACAGGCTACATCCTGAGAAGGACAGGCAGATAGAAATCTGACAAACTGGAAAAGAAAAGATAAAGCTAGAAATGGACATACTTCTTTTCAAAATCATAATAATATGGCCTTTGCAGTACATTCTTACCCAAACAGTGTAACATTTTTTATACATATATTACAAACACAACATGTACACAGATGCAGTCGAGATTTTTCTAGAAAAAACTTACTTAGCAAATAACTGAGACCAAAGAAAAACTCTTCACCCAAACCACACCATTAAATGTTTTCTTTTTCTTTTTAACCTGAATATGTCACAGAAGCTGTGACATAATTTTCTTCTCTTCACTTGGAAAAAACATAACCCTATTTGTTCTTCAACACTCAGGACAGAGTGTGTGTGAATTTATATAAGAGGGGGACAGCTATATGATGACCTATCAATTGTATTCACTCTGAAGTGCATCTTTCTAAATGCAGCAAATAATCTCAAGGACCACCCCCACACACAGCTTTTAGTAGCATAAGGTACAATGATGAAAAGAAAGATTTATTATTAAACTGGCATTGCTAGGTCCCCATTTCCATGCAAGCAAGAATAATATTTTTTTTTTATTTCTAATAGTAGCTGATAACTGTAATCTGACCAGAGTAGAAGCTATTTAGTCACTCTTGCACTAGAAAACAAATTGGACTTTATGACTATCCTATGGTCAAAAGCTGGACCTTCTCTTGCCATGTCCTCATCTGTTCATGTTGCATAGTCTCTATATTAGAACAAGAAGAACAACTCTCCAAGAAACAAGAGGTGTCTTTCCCTTCTTTGCTGTGCAAGTATATAGTTACAGTAGAACCCATGACAATGGCAGCCCCTAGTCTTTTGTGATGGGTAAGGGGAGTACAGTGTGACAGTCATCTTGCTACTGCCCTGAGTGTGCAATTCATTTCAGCACGACGAGAGAACAAAGGCAGAATTCACATCCATCACTCATCTGGTACCAGCACACAGGGCAAAGAGAACACATGAAATATACCAAGCAGAGTCTCAAAGGGGATGTAAGAACTGATAATCACAAACGTAAGATTGCTAGGTATACTGGAATACTAGAAAATTATTTCCTGATCTGAAATTCTTGATGTAGAAAAAAGTTATTATAAACACCTTTCCTTTGGGCTGTGCAAAAGTTCTACAATAGGAACAACATAAAGAATTATTCTAAAACCATTTTGGATACTGTATTGTGATTGCAAGTACTGAAAAAAATAACTCTGGGAAATAAAGGATCAAAGCATTAATAATGTCTTCTCTAATTACATTCAACAGCTTTAAGTAAAAAACATACAAGATTTCACTTTACTGTATCATAAAAGATATTAAAATTGATTTACTATATATGCTCAGTGAAAAAGAAGAACAATTTCTCCCAAGACAATGAAGCAGTACCAACAGCAATTCAGCTAAAAAGGGACAAGTTCATTCTCATAGTGGTCCAGAATATTTTATGCAAAGCATTTTCAGACAAAGTTATCTTATGTAAGTATATAAAAAGTACAGCCTTCAAAATTGTGAAAATTAGAATTGTTAAAAACAGAAAAGTGAACCTAACTTTTAGTTGCCAAATTTTTAAGCCATCAATACCTTGCCTCTTTTTGCAAACAAACAAAAAACCGTAAATACTTTAGAAAAAGTATTTTTCATGAACAGTTTTAAAGTTAATTAAAAAATAAATCTTTCTTTGACTTGATTCTTCTATAGAACAATTTTCTGTGAGCTCTACTTACCGTTTACCAACATTTTCAAAAATATAAATTATTATGGATTGTTAAGCAATTAGAATGAAAATGACTTGTCACAAGTAGAAATCAAAAGTCATAATTATTGAAAACATTAAACCTGGTAGTTATTTCATCATAATTCATTCTGAAAAATAATAATAAACATGATGATTTCAGAATCTTAAATTGAAAACTATACCAAAACCTTTGTTATGCTCTTATCACTCTCACTCCATTAATGCAAATGTATATTAGGTAGTTGGTTTATATTTAATTTTGCTGTAAATAAAAGGTTTCACCATTTTAAGAAACCAAGTATCTGTTGTTTCACTGAACAATAACAAGAACTCAGACTTGCTCCCAGCCATAGTGCCAAAGCCCGAACTGCTCTCACACAGAAAACACAATCAGACACAATACGAATTGGTAAATACAATAACAAGCACAAAAGAGCAGAATCTGTAAATCAAAATGAATTCCATTAAGTTATATACAGCAAAATGTTATTCTACAGTTCATAAAAGAATATCTGTTCTGTATTACAAATCTAACAATAAAATACATTGTTTCAGTTTCTACCAAAAAAAAAAAAAGTATTATTTCACAGGTTTTAACAAAATTCTCTACCTAGTCTCATGTTTCATAAAAATTGCCATGCTGCTGCTCTTAAATTCACTTACATACTTTCCTACGACAGTCATACTTAAGGCATACTTCTGCTGTGTACCAGATGTGGCTAGTTAATTTTATGTCTTTTAGTGGTTATCATAGCCCTTTATTTTTCTACCTTTGTTTTTCAAGTAGAAAAAGAATCTGTTAGCCATAAGAGGCAGTGCTATTCCTTAAATACAGAGGAAGCTAACGAGCCAGGAAAAGCCCAGATCTTTTGCACCATGTGGAGGATGTTCTAGGTTCCACAATGAAGGATGAAATCAGCATCTTGCCCATTAGGAGAGTGCCTCAAACCCATGAAGTACCTGCTAAGTGAACATTTTCACACTTTTCACCCCCCATTTCCGGAGGTGAATCACTATCTGGCGAAGACTACAAGACACCAGGGAACATTCAGGTAAGAGGCATTTAAAGCCTGACTCTAACATAGTGGTGAGAGCACTGGCCTAGTCTCTCTCACTCTCAAGGAGAATGGTTTCTACTAAGAGCTAGGAGCTGTCTGTCCCGAGAAAGGCACTTCTTGGAAAAAGTGACTGGCTAAACATTATCACCCAGGAAATTTTCAGATTTGGGTGTGAAAATTGAAGATAAATGCAAAAAAGTGTTAAGCCCAAAGTCCTAGGACAGCTTAGGACTTAGTTTTAGGCATTTGAGTTCCAATTTAGGTAGCCATATTCTAAACAAAAACCTCTAAAGAGAAACATATTAATACATATCAAGATTAGTTATATTTGCTCAGCTGTCTCATTATTCTAAGTAGTTCACGGTGAGGATTTCCAGAAACACCTGTATGTTAAGCACACTAACAAAACTAAAAGCATTCAGATCAGTGACTTGCAATAGATTATCTTAATTAGATATGAGCTTCATGGTCCATGTTTGTTCAAATGACAGAACTAAATATGTAAAACTGTGCCACTTTCCTTTACAGCTGGGTAGAAAATAACCAAGTTAAAAGTGCATGCTGCTTGACATGATAGTTATAGACAGACAAAAGAAAAATCTTACTGAAAATGGAAGAAATACACTAATAAAAGTTTTAAGAATTAGCTTCCCCAAAATTATTACTGTATATTATTCTCAATATGAAAATATAAAACATACTAGATTTGAGTTCCGCAGCATTTTTTTAACCCAGTCAATACTTACTTTCAATTTTTTACCTACTCACACCATATTCAGTCATCTTTTGCAGAAATATGTTTAAATCACTTGCTCTGTAATTATTTTTTTTTCTATAAACACTGCTAAACCAGTCATTTCCCCCCAGTTTTCAGAATGTCTCAAGAGTAAAGTTCTTGTAATTTCTCCAGTCACCACTCTCCACACAGTCATATACAGTAACAACATCAGGCTGAAGAACATTCTAGTCATACCTCAGAAAAGTGATTCATCTGGATAGCATACAAACCAATCTAATATTCAATCAAAAATACTTTAAAAATATATCATTTAGTTAAACTATCAATTCAGCTGTCATATATATTTTCCTCTTTTTTTCTCTAATCCTCATTTTGTATTTCTTATTTCAATTACTTTGAGAAAGCAGTTCTAGAACTGGCTTTTAATCCAGAATGAGTATTTACAATAATACTTAGTGTTTTATCTGTTCTCAACACAAGTGTCTGAACTGCTCTAAAAATGGCAGTTTATCTTCAAAATTTATAATTTAAAAAATTTAAAAATCATTATCCATTCTTAGAATACTTAAGTAAAAATTGTTTCTGGAATATCATCAGTTATATAGAATACAGCAATAAAAATAGCATCAAAAAGGCAAAGAATAGGTTTTAATTTGAAGCCATGATTAAAAGACTAAAAATAAAAGATAGAAAATGGTTCATACTGACCTGAGTCCATAAAGGACCGTCCCATCTGGATGCAAACGGATCATTCTGTTCTTCACAGTGACACCATGTACAAATGACTTCTTGTCATTCAGAAAATAGGTATCGGGAACCCACAGCTGATCAGCTACTCTGTTGTCCAGAGTAAGGTTTAGAGGTATTACATTATACGACAGCCTCTTATCCCTCCAAGCTTGCTGAAAGTACATTGTCAGGGTATAGTCCTGTGATTGCAAAAACAAAAAAAATACTTTGCATTGAAATAGACAGCACATACATGAAAAAAATAATAGCACAAATATACGTTTATTCATTGCAACTGTTCTTAAAAGGAAACGTTTCTGTTCACAATTTCCTTAAGTAGATTTCTTTATTTTTACAGTACTGAACACCTTGTATATACTTAATAACAGAAATGAGAATATAGAAAAGATGGGCTATTTATGTTTTATGAATTACTTGTGAGTTCTCATTTCAATATTTAAAAATAAAATAAAAAAAAATTGTGGCTGTTTAACAGTCTGCAATTTCTGTAGCAAGCCTGGGAGTTCTACGCAACAGGAATATTCACAGATCTGAATTTCATCTCATGGTCTCCACTGTATTCAGTAGAGGTCTGGAACAGGCCTTGTATCTCTGAAGTTGCAGTTACCACCCAAACACCTCTCTAAATTAAAATCTCTTCAAAGTCTGTTAACTTTCCCCTGGGCACTGAAATCAATGGGAAGTCTCTGAGGTTTCTATGCTACAGAGTCTTAGTCTTCCACTTAATTTTACAGATGAAGGAACTCTGGTTACTTCAATGGAACAATTCAGAGAGCACAATTAAGCATCTGGGTAAATATTTGCAGTATTATAAGAATTGCTTTGTCTTGATGCAGGCAACTAATGTACAGTACTTTGGAGATGTTTTGGTCTTTTGATGTTTTAGAGAATGGTATAATTAGAAAAATTACATTTTTGTAAAACCTGTTATACAGAGACAGAATATTCATTATATATTAGCCTATACTAAAAAACTGCTGTAAATAATACACAAAGGAGCTGTATATCAGAACATGGATCACTGGTTCAAGGGCTGTAAAACACTCCAAAAGAGGAATATTCTAAAACTAGTATTTTGTTTTGCTTCTACAGAAGTCATAATCAGGCCTCAGACTGTTTTAATTTAGAATTCATATTTAACATGGACTTCATTAAATAGTAAGAACTGTTAGCTTACAAAAGAGTGCTTTCAACAAAAAGTCAACAAAAGCTGCTGTGATTATCAGCAGCCCCAGGATTCAGCCATGTCAGAGTATGAAAGTCTCTATCCTATGCATCAGTCTGAAGCACTTAAAAAACAAGAAATCCCACCTAACTTAGAACAAATAATTAACAGCAGTGACTATATCTCACAAACTAATCTCTAGCACTGCATAACAGAAAAAAGCATGGAAGATATGAATATTTTATTGCATAAATTGCAATATTATTTTTCACTAGCTACTTTGTATTTTAAAGGAGAGGTCACTATTGAAACCATGTTTTTATTACAGTTGGCAAAGAAACATTAATATTTCTGCTGAATACTTTAAAAGCACCTGCCACTACTGTATTTTACAAGCATTGTCATTTAAAAAAAGTATTTGACACATGAACACTTTACAGAATTTCTCACAAGATATGAAAGTAAAGTTTTCTTATTTTGCAGTTTCACAGACTAAACTTTCAAAAAAAAAAAAAAAACCTACAAAAATGCCCCTGTAAGAAGTCACTGAAAATTAGTTTTTTAAAAAAAGGAGGGGTGGGGCCAAGTTTTACATTTCTAGAACTTATCTTTTCACGGGAGAGCCAAGGACTTGGTAACACCAAATCTCACAAAACATACATGGAAAAGTTACTTTCCTCAGTGAATTGGAAAACTGACACACTAAATTTCTTCCACTACTATGCAGAGAGGTGGGATTCCTCCCACTTAACTTCAAGCCCTGGCAACACATCTCTCCACACTGATTTTAGAACATCTAAGGCAGTCAGTCCTAACCTATGCACATTGGTGAAGCACCTCCAGTTAAGTGAATTCCAGTCAGTGTCAATGGCAAAATGAAAAGAAAATCAAAATCAGGTATAACCTTTATTACCTATGTCCAAGTATCCAGAAAACTACTTTTCCTCTCTTTATTAATAAACTTTTTGTGGGTAAGTTAGGTTGGTGTAATTATTCACTTTAAAATGTACATGGTCCACCCTTAAAAACACACATCATGGAGGGCCTGTGACAACTATGGCTATTCCAGCAGAGTTCTCTAAGCAATGACACAGCACCTAGAAATTAATTGACCCTACCCATTCTGCAGAACAATGTGCACTCAGATGAATCAGTATAAACTGTTTTTTTACAGAGATGGGTATTTCCATGGTCAAAACACTTCTAGGCATTTTTCCCCAGAAGAGCCCACATACATGAGCTTCAAAATGCCTCTCCAGTTTTCACTGAAGTGGGGAGAAATAGTTACAGCCTTTCTTCGTCAACAAAAATCCAGAATGGTGATAATGCTGAACCTTCACTCTTCCTACCTGTGATGGTTAAAGGTTAATTATCATCATTTGCTCTGCATTCAGCCCTACCTGCTGTTGCTAATGGAAGCATGTACACCCAGCCCATACACAAACCACTGCTCAGCTTTAGTAGGGTGTCACAAACATTAATAAAACTGCACAGTCACAAGAAGGTAAACATCAAATAAGTCTTTCCAATTATTTTACTACCAAATATATTTACCTGGTAACTATCCTAATCTGATCAGTTTTAATGATCTGAAATCTTTTCCCCACCCTACCCCTCAGGACCAGGGTAAAAGTCTGCTTTCAAGAATGCTCCACCTACATCTGAAGAATTTTATTGTTATGCTTCATCACTGTTCTGCAGTATTTGATTCATAACCAGATGCCAGAAAATGTTCAGTAATATATTGCCAGTAAGAAAATATATTAGTCTTCATTTTACTAATATAGCACAACAAAATGTAGATGAGCTGTAGCAATTGCTCCCCTATTATCGTTGGAATGTTGCATTTTATTCCTATTCTAAGAAATAATCTACATGTATTAATATACAGCATATGTATAGAACATGCTTCCCTCTTTACACCTCAGTAAAAGAAGAAAAGAAGAGGGGAAAGAAAACTAAACATGCGTGGTTCAGTGCATAAAAATGAGTTACATAAAACTGTAAATTTGGAGCACTGGTATATCTGCAAGAAAAGCCAAGTCATCAGGCTGGAGTTCAGAATCAAACACACTGTTCCAGAAACAGAGCTGGTGTTCCAACTAAAAACTATTTGTCATCTGTTGGCCCTAGTTTTCAGATGTGACTGGAGTTTCTAATGGTCAAAATACCTAAATATCTTTTTTATACCCTAAATAATTTTTTATAAAACCCTCACAACCTTTTGAATTTAGGTAGGGTTTGTTTGGTTGGGGTTTTTTTAATTCTTATTAAAAATAAATGTGTTCCAAGCTACATATTTCAAAGTGTAAGTGATTAGTTAGAAAAAAAGGAAAACCTGTCACATAAGCTGCAATTCATTCCTTAAAAAGGAGAAAGGCATCTGTTTTCAAAATCCCAAATGAAACAGTAATTCAAAAAGAAGATGTGCAGGTACAAAGTGTCACTGAGAAATACTACAAGAAAAAAGTCTGTTAAACTCACATTAAATATGGGAAATCCCCTCTATTCTAAGGATAAACATCAAAACAAACATGCAAATATCTTGTCTTTTTAGGAAGACATGCACACAAAAGCAGAGAAATATAAGTGGCTAGTAAAGGATTATTTTAATTTGTTAAGGCCTTAGCATCCTATTAAATTCACAGGATGGGATTGTTAGAAGCATAGTGTAAGTATGAAGATGAAACAGGTGTGAATTCATTGCAAAAGCCTAGCACAAGGCAGTAATTACAATGAGTTGAAAGAAATACGAAACCAAACCTCATGATGACTACGTTCATGTATACCATTACCCAGACATAAACTACAAAGGTACAGACTATTTATAACACAGGCATACAGAGACACATTGTACAAATATAAATAAACAGGTACATCAGTTACCCTGACTATGTGAAGCTTGAAATGCTGTACTAAATTTTATTATTATGGACAAAGTTACAAGCAAAGCCTAGAATATAAATAGGCATACAGTGTATTTTCTGCAAGTACACAAATATTATTTGTATAACTTTCATCATTGTTCCATTGTTCACATAGATTTAAACTTTATTTAAAGTTTTTTATTCTGTCCAGATGCAGAAATTTAGGCAACAGAAAATGGATGGCTACTCCTATTCTATCCTGATCAAAGAAAAGATCTCTCATCTTTTCCTCACCAGGTGAAGTTCAGCTTCCCAGTTTTATTATTTCACACAATGAACGGAAGAGCAGAAAATATGAGACAAAGTTAATCTTAATGTAAATTTTCTCATATGAATAAAAAGGTAGCAGTTTTATTAGTATATTTATGAGTAACTTTTATCCTGAACATTACCTTTGTGCAGTGGTTGTCTGCAAACACTTCTAGCTGCTGGAAATGTATATATTATGCTGGGAGATTTAAACTTAAATTTATCTAAACAGAATTGTTACACATGGCCAAGCTGTCAGTTAATGACCATCAACTTCAAAGATCCAAGGGAAGATACTACGCAGGAAAGCATGAAATCTGCAAACTGGCACTCTTATTTATATTCTCTCATTTCATTAATACTCTCAAATAAAAGTTTTCTTAAGCCAAAAAAGAAATGCCAATTTGGGCCTATTATTAGCTTTAAAAGATTAAAATACAGGCCTTAGCTAAACCCATGGGCCAAAACCCATGAAATGTATGTTGTCGGTCCTCTTTTTATATTGAAAAATAATTGAGGTAAAAAAAGGAAAAAAAATCATGAATGTTCACAATGATGGTGGAATCTAATGCAAAAGACTGTGCCAGATGTAAATTTTTTTCAAAGCATCAGGATAAGGTCCAGTGTGAGAAAAACATTTAAAATAGAGGTCTGTCTTCTACATTCCACAAAACAGGATTGATTCACAGTGCACCTTAAGAATGCATACCTACACTTGTATTAACAGGGATATAACACAGCTACTGAAACACTTGAGAAGTAATAAAATCAGGAAACTTTGGAGAAGAAAAAAAAAGTAAGTAGAAGGAACATTCTGTATATTATAAATACAACATATAGCAGCATGGAGTTGAAGAAGGTATTTCTCTCTACTCATCAGTAATGAACGGAGAACTCGTTGTTTGGCTTAAGTCCACTTCTCATAATTTTCCTGGTTATTCCTAACTTGTAAATATACTTTACTACATTTCCCTGTATGGCATTTTTAAAGCTAAATAATTTCCTTCTGAAAATGCTTAAAGCTGAAGATTTTGCCCAAGTGTTTTATTTATTTATCATGTACATTTAAAAAGCTGTCTGCTGATGACATATTTAAATGTACCATTAAGTAAATTATTAAAAGTATACATCTACACAGCAAAATGTATGTTAATATATTAAAAGATATTATATATTTAAGAAGAAAGGAGCAAATTTTAATTCTCCATTCTCAGACTCAAATGAAATTATCACTTATGTGTGCAATTTCTACAGTGGGAAGCACAAAACACATTTCACTACTCCAATGGTATATAAACCAATCCAAAACTAAGCACTTCAAGCTAAAGGAGCTTCAGTGGATTTATTTCAAAAGCAATGTCTTTCCCTCAGTGCTGACTGACAATCCTTTCAGTCCTCATTTTGTTTAAAACCAATCACTACCTGTTCAATTCATAATTACCTATCTCACACTCATCTCAGGAAAATTAAAGTAAGTCTGCTCTGTTAACACTGGAGACACCACAAAGTGACTTACATAAAAGTTGAATGAACTGTTGAAAGAATGGATGATACCGAAGAAGTGTCAAAATTAATTCTGTCATATGTCCTTTCAAAAAAGTATTTTTCACATTTTGTAAATCTTCACTTCAAAAAAATGATAATGACATCAAGAACCTTAAACAGAGTTGAAGTTGAACTCTCTTGATCATTGAGTCCCACTTCCCAGGCTGGCTTCAAATCCATGAAATACTTCCAGTTAACTGTGACTCCTAAAACTTATCAGTTTGTTTTTCTTGACTGGAATTGCATGATCTAAAGATCTAAAGGTCTCCTATCTTTCCAAAAAGGAAAAGATCCCAACAAGTAAGCTTACCATTTATTCTGCAGCAACCATCCCAGAATTATTCATCAGCAATTCTCATTACTCAGCTGAACAAATAAGCAAAAATGGGCTGTTTATCTCCTACAACAGTTCTCAGAAAAACACAGTATTATCGAACCAAGCAAAAGAATTGTGTATGAAAGCTGAATGACTGTCAGCAGAGCTTGACTCCCAGACATAAAACTTCTTACTACTGATTATATGAAATATGCAGTAAGAGACTGCTTATCATTTCTGTGACAAGATCGTGAATTTGTGTCTCCTTAGCACTACTGACAGTAGCCAATATTTATATTGTTTCTACAGTGATTTATATCTTGCTCTGCAATACAGTGTCATTATATTTCATGCACTGAAATGAAATAAAGCAGTTATGTCTGATACGTTTCCTGTAATGTCAATTAGTTTAGCAAGACACTGTGACGCTTGATTTTAATTTCTGACAAGTCACCCAGACTGAACCATGATACTGCACTTTTATGGAGCCAGCAATCTGCATGTCATTTCAATCAAAAAGCATCTGCCGTATGTCTTTTAGCTCTCTCTGATTTGCTGTCACTTGATAATAAGAGGAAGATTGATTAAAGTGAACTTGGACTGAAAACTGTAATCTAACTGCTACTTGCTTAAGAGAGGCACGTATCTTGACATCTTCAGATTTTTCTCTTTTTAAAGGATCTAGTCCTCTTTACAGAGCATTGCAGGATTCTCAGATGAACAGTACAAGTGCAAAGTAAGATGAATAAATGCAAACTATGCTCACTTTAAAAAAGTTATAAAACAGTATTTTTCTCTAAAAATTATATGCTATTATTTATTCATGTCTTTGAAGTAGAATAAAGTATTTTAAGCTACAAGAAACATTAAAAAAAGATTTTGTTTTTACATTTGAATTTCAAATTTTTCTTGACTCATCTATCACAAGCCATTTCCCAGAGAAGGGAGAAAGTAATTATGAGTTCACAGATCACTTCCTATGCAATTGTACAATCCTACAGTTCTTCAGAAAGGTAAATGCCTACAACAGAAACCATATTTATATTGCTTTTATTACTAGGCTTCCCTTATTGTAGCTTATTACTAATAGTATTGCAAAAGAATAAAAAATATTATTGAAAATACTAAAGAACAAACAAACAAAATCATAACTTCTTAGAGTGGAAACAAACCAGTGATCAAGCAGAACTGGAGATCCAACTGGAAAGTTTGATAAGAGCAGATGGTGGCCTAAGTTATTGTTTTGCAGAAGAGACTCAAAAGCAAAAAACCAGAAACAGCTACCAGAAACCTGTGCCTCTTACTGATACTTTA
>JANZLQ010000044.1:8047990-8080530 GCA_026212715.1 Elanus axillaris | reverse complement strand
CCACCTTGATTCTCTAACCCATCCCTCTGTGGGGCAGGGGGAGTGAGTGAGCAGCTGTGTGGTGCTTAGCTGCCAGCTGGGGTTAAAACACACCACCATACAACAACAATGGATAGAGCTACTGTAGACAAAGTGCTGGCTCAGCAACAGCCACCCCAAAATGTATGAAGAAGCAAGGAAGTTGCCCTAACTGTTGGATAAGGCTGTTGAAGAAACAAGTGCTTACACAATGTTTGAAGACAGTGCAAAGATTGTTCATATTAAAATGGAAACCCATCAGCGAGTCCAGAGCCATATGGGCTAAGAACCTCAGTGACAGCAGTGGTAACTTGACTCTTGTTGCACAAAGACTGCTCATGAAGAAGGTCTGCTCAGTGCTATTGGCTGGCTTATGGCACCTAAGTGAGGGGGCAAGAGCACATCTCCCGAGACACATGACAGTTTGCACACTGGTAATGCAGCTGCGGCCAAGAGGCTTTTCAGAGTTTCCAGTATCAAGAGATACAAGCTGAAGAATCTGAAATTTTCTGTGCATCAGTTCATAGCCTGGTATTTCAGTGCTGAATAAGCCTCTCCAGATTTAAGAAAGTACTACCCACTGGCTGGTTTCCTTCCATCACAGCTGGTGAGCTGGCTTCCTAACACAAACTTGACAGAGAGCATAAGCACTGCAGTGCAATGCAAACTCAACCATGATTAGTTTATGGAAAAGCATAACTGAAAAGCAATTTACTAATTAAAGCAAAGATTCCCCTGTGGTCCAGCTGAATATAGTAAAAAATTAAACTTGCCTATAACTCAGACAGCAGGCACTTGAGAACAACAAAGACACAACAAAAAATCCATTTCACATTTTAACTGCTAAAAATATCTTGAAATCTGGGAGCTTCAAACACATGCATAGCCATAGTAAAACAGACAATCACTAGAAAGAGAAACAAGACTGTTCTAACGATAATCGTGTTCATTTCAGCAACTAATAGAGGAGCTCTACCGTAAAAACTTTATGAAAGTGTTGATTTTTATAAGCTTGCTTCCAATATTTTATTTTGCTTAGTGTAGTTGTCATCCAGCTACCTTTAATTACCTGTCATAGATTTTGTGGTTAAAACTAGATGTTACTATATAGTTTACGTGGTTTAGAAACTTGAAGCTTTGTAGTATCCCACAGAACTCTCTTTATTGCATTATTTTTCTTTCAAATTATATCTATCTGAATTATGAGTAATTTCTCAGGGAACTTTCACAATAAATAAAAGCACTGGATCTGTCACAAGTAAAACCATCCATATAAATCAGTAATTCAGAGGTAACTTATGTCATTAGCACCTGTCCACTTCAGACCAGGAAATTGTATGCATGTAAAGCCAACATGACATAAAAGCTTAAAATGGTCCTTTCAAGGAACTCGAAAGCATACAGCCTTGACATTTTTAATTTTTCTTTCGTTTTTAATCTGGGAAGGCAAGCTAGGCCCAGGGCATTTTTACCCTCCTCTCTCTTTATGCAGTTTCCCTTCCTTGTTTGACGGTCTAGTGATCATCCAGCGATTTGGACACTAAACTTCAGTTACGTTCCTCTGCCTTCTACAAACTTCTTTTGTAATCAGGAACAAACTACTTACGACATTCTGTAAATTAAGCTATATTTTCCTGCTGGGGTAAGTGTCCAAGTCTATTATTAGAAGACCAGGACATGCCAAAATTTACTACAATTTGACTGGAAATCTATAGATTCTTAAACTTATCTCAGCAGACACTATGAAACCATTAATGTTCTTGGAGGTAGGCTCAAATTGCATGTGCTGCATGTTTTTGTTTATTTATGTCTGAATAAAGGATTGTTATTTGCTTCCTTATACTCCCTGTGGCATACTGTAATGTGGTAGCTAAAGTAAACAGCACCAGACAGACTTAAAAATTGATACTACAGTTCATTCTATGTTTTCCTAAAGGGCCTTTCATTAGTAGCACCCAAAGAATGAAAGCATAATTTACCTTATGTAAGGTGGAGTTAATTATCCCACACTAAAGCCCCAGCAACCAATCTATAAAACAGCTGGTAACATCTTTTTTTAATTGCAATCCCACTGCCTACCTAGCTTTTTTTGTTTCCAGAGTGCTATGTGCAATTTTTCTTGTTAATTTTTGCCTGCCTCATAAAAAGCTTGACCTGATTATCTTCAGATAAATACTGCATTACTAATGTCAGAGCTTAATAGACACTAAGGAAGTCCAAAATTCTCTTTTATGTTTTGTGAAATCTAAATACTCGTACAAAAAAGTAAGAATTTCCACTTCTGTATTGAATTTTGCACATGGTGTGAGCAAGAAATTTTATAAACCAGTTTGTAAGTTATTAGTAATATTTACTCATAACAGATTAGAGCTATCCAGCATAGCCCTAACACTCTGGATGAGAAGCTTCAGATTCTGTTCTAAGAAACACAAAAAAAAATCCCCTAACAACCCCAAACTACAGACAATCCACACACACAGCAAAGGTGTAACAGTCCTGCAATAAATGTAATAATTTTCTGAAGACATCACACTTGCAGTGAGAGTTGCATCCCTATACTCAAATCCACATTCTCATGACTAAATTATAAAAAGTGATAATCTGTGGACACAGTAAAACCATAGCCAACTACACAGCAAATGACACACCTAAAAAAACCCTATCAGACCAGCACAGATTACATACACTATTTATAATCATTACAGGGCAAGACAACAATTAATTAAAAAAAGTTACATTTTAAGGATATCTGCTCTTTTTGGTTCTTCAGTATTTAGCAGAGCCACATTCTATATAATCACAAGTAACATGTTCATGTTAAGCTATAACCATTATTCAAATACTTAATTTGAAAACTTCTGACATTGTACAATGAATCCTGAAAAATATGGATCTTTTTCCATTCCACATAACAAAGCATGCAGTAGCAGTAACTCCAACACACCACTATGCTTTTCACAACTAGAAGAATTATGTATTAAAAAAAAATGAATAGACAGACAACATATTTTATCATCATTTGATCTGCTGACTAAAAACTTATATTGCTTTAAACAAGATAAAAACAGTTTGCTTTAATTAAGGGGTATCATGATCCTAATGTAATCCAAAAACATACTTGGTACAGTACAGAGGCATCCACAGCCTACATGTAATGGCATTGTTTTTAAACCTGCCTACTATCCTGATAGGTTCTGTGACCTTAGTATTTTTGATATTTGGGTATTAATGGAATAAACCAGAAGGAATTAAACTGAACAGCTGTATTATAGTTCAGTACACTAAAAACCTCTGTAAGAACAGGGGAAGAAGCAGGGCAAGAAAGGCATTTTTCATTGTACCCTTTTGTCCTAATGATTCCACTGCTTTCTAATTTGTCATGCTAACCACCAGATCATTCCAGTTGGCCATCACCAAGGGATAAGGCTGTTACAGAACAAAGCACCCTCCTAGGGTTCTTACAGAACCATTTCAGATGGTTCAGATCATAATCTATGCATAAAGTGCACTTCTCCTTGCAGGCCTGTCTTTTTTTAAAAAATTGTTGTGCATATAACACCAAAACAGACAGAAACCGTTGCTGATATTAAATACATGAATACTACTGAGAGAGGAAAATAAAATTCTTTTGTTCAGAGACTTACCATAACGTTACAACTTGCACAACTGTAACTAAGGGAAAGCTTACCAGAATTATTTTCTTACATATGTTTCTTCTGATGGGAAGAGAGTATGGATGAGGATATAACTTGCTCATTTTGCCAAAAATGAAAAAAAGGTGTTGTTTTCTTTCTCATGCATTTAAAAGTCCAAAGCCCTTATGATAAGAATAGCTTAAAACCTGTCATTGCTGCAGAAATGTTTAATATTACTGATATATTACAGAAAGAAATCCCACAATATTTACAGTATTTAGTAGTCAAGAAAGGTGCAGAGGCAATGTCAAGTGTTTAATTTTAAAACATGATTAGATATATTAATGAGGTATTATCATAAACTCCAAATGTATAAACTTGTGCATTGCCATATACCAAAGAAAAAATAAAAGTCACAGAAGGACACTAAAAATTAAATTGGTGACCATATTTATGTAGTCATAAATAGGCTCATTTAATCTTAAACTTAATGCCAATGAACTTATAAGTGTAAAATAGAGCAGGATAATGAACCAGAATAGACCCTTAACAGAAAGAAGTTGAGGTACCACCAATTCCAATGTCTTCCCTCTGCTAAAACTGTTCTGAGTATCAGATATAGTATCAGAACTGCTCTGAACCACAGGTATTTCCCTCTTTTGTTTGGATGATTTCCGATCATTCCCCCAAACTCCCATGATGATAGAGATGTGTTTTCCAGAGTGCAAAAGACTCTTCAGATTCTTCCTGCTTCAGCTTAGGTGTGAAATTAGTGTATAGCATATACATGATAATTTGGCCACTGAGAATCTATGTACGTGAACAGAGAAGTGCTCTCTTGTGTTCCCAGCAATTCATAAAATGTGAGAATTATTTCTGTAACATCCTTAAAACCTATCTTCAAAAGCAAATTATTGCTAGAGCAATGCACAAACAAACCAAATGTCGAGACAAGTGTACTCCCAAAGTATTTATAGAAAAAGAGTGGTCAAAAATTCTTTTCCCTATTGAAGTAAGTCTTTCAGTTAATGCTTCCTTCTAGCAGAAGCCTTGCAGGATGAAATGCTTTTGTTCTTTCCAAAACCAGACACTAACACAGATACTGTCTTGAAGCTAAAGGACTCACAGATTACCTAATTTTTACCCTAGTTTATGTAACTACAAATGCACTGTGAAACCAAAGTGCCCAGCATATGACTAATTTAAAAAAAACAAAGAAACAAAAAACAAACCCCAAACCCTTTCAAAATGATGCTGAATTAGCTCTTGAGGCCCAAACTTCTCTATCTTGACCATTCTTCTGTGGCTAATGGGTGTTGCTTTGGCTTGACAGGACATTTGTCTTCCTGAATCTTTTTCTGCCCTATGAGCAAGACCTCCCTTAAGTCATCTCACTGCATTTATTACATAAACTACTCTCCTTTACAAACACATGAACAAAACTCCGAGTGGAATAAACCAGATTTTCCCAACTGTAATTACTTCTACCATGGAGCCTTCTCAGGGATGCAGGTAAAAGTCATTACAAGTCTCTCATCCTGTTGACTGTGTGAGGAAGGGAGGGTGATGCAGAAAGGAGGGAAGGGAAAAAAGAAAAAATAAAAAGGCATCTTTACTGCTACTGAAGTGAAAAATTGGTTTACTTTTATCTGAGGCTTTGGATTTGTAACTATTGCTATTCAATGCATCTTAATACTTCCAAAAGCATAGAAGAAGCATATTGATTCCTCTAAAATTTGTAACCTAAGTGTTCCTCCAGACAACCAGTGACTTAGTCTGCCTGAAGATCTGACATGAGAGAAGAAAGAATATTACAGTGAGAAGAATGCAAATAGTTGCACAAAAATGCATTCTTTTCTCAGTAGATGCAGAAGACCAGAGATAACACTGCCAAACCACCCCACTTTGGGCTAGGCAAAAAAAAAAAAAAAAAAAATTATTTCCATACATACAAAAAACCCTATTATGAAATATAAAGCTAATCATAGACATCAAGAAAGTGAAAACAAATGACAGATAAGCTTGTATAAATCACCCATCATAGATTTCACTTGGGTGACATCACTAAAGCACCAAATCTTTTAACACAAATTTGACATAGTTGTGTTCTTCCTCTACTTCAGGAATTCTGGAAAAATTACTATTCTCTTCCTCCATAATTCTTTATCCCTTTACCAAAAGACTCCACCAAATATCTTGTTTTTTCTTGTTCAAGTTCACTTCTTTTGTTTCATACCTCTTGAAGTGCCTCCCTGTACAGATCCACTCATTTCCACAGTCACTGGGAACCTTACAGCAAGGTGACTTGCATTCATTACCTCCTAACTTCTAGTAATCTAATGCCTCTCTGCATCCCTGCTGCTATTACTAATGACTGCATTTAAACATTTCTGTGTAGATTTAAACAATTCAATATTAAAAAGTTAAATTGTGATATATAATGATAGCTCTGAAAATAAATCTGCCTGTAATTAAGTGGTTTATCCATACAGTTACACAGTTATGCCTTTTCCTGAAGACCACCTACCTCAGATTCTTAGTCTGACAGCAGTAACTGCACAAATGTTACTGCCTACGGTTAGCACTAAAAATCTCTGGCAACAAATTAAAGCCCCAGTAGGTTTGGCACTGGCCAAACGTAACGAAAAAGTGGTCTCTGCCTCACAAAACTCAGTTGAAGATTACACCATTCAAATGTTCAGAGTTGTCAAAGCTGCATCTTCACACAGGCTTTCATCTCCAACAACAGAAATACTGTTCTTTTCACTTACTGCTAGCTTTCTCCTCTGTACAAAATCATCACTTCTGGCTGATTCCCCATATGCTGCTACGTGTTTGTCCTCTCTCTCATGTTGTGGTCCTCAGTTAAGTACTTATCTGTATCTTGTAAAACAGGTCCCACTTCCTCATTCAAAGTACTTCTTTAAACTGACTTCCTCTGTACCATTTTGCACTTTTCAGAATTGGCCAGATGACTTTCTACTTAACATAGTCCACCTGAATTAAGATGTAAACTCACATACAGAAACACGTTGCAATTATGTGCACAACAGAATGCTCCAGAAATTACTATTTCCCTCAGTAGAAAGCAGAGATATTTTACATTTTAAAATCAACATTTTGTCTTTTGTCTCAACATGCAGTTTATGCAACAAGGTTCAGAACATGGCAGGCAGACAAGAGAATAACCCCAACCCTCAAACTCTGTGTAGTTCTGACACAAAGATACCTACTCATCTGCTTCTGAGCAAAACCTTGCTATTTGAAAACACACATGCTCATGAAATCACAACTCAGAAAAAACTTCCCATCAGAAAATCTGTCTATGCAAAGGTGTGAGGAGCCACGAGTAAGCAACAGGGAAGATGCAGGAAAGCAAACAGAAGCACCTGCAAATAGGAGGAAGCAGTCATCGGGTAACAGGCCCATACAGAAGGGTTGGGTAGCAAAGCAGGGGGAGCTGCAGAAGAAGCCTAAGTCAGAAGCTTAAAGCAAAAAGCCAAGTCTTTGCTTTTCAGAAAGGTTGGCTAAGGGGTAGCAAGAACAAATGGAGAACCAGAACCTTGCTCTATAGTACAACCAAATTACACATTCTTCATACTCTACCGAAAAAAACTTCATTCCTCCTATATACCTCCTAATTTATAAACAAAATGGACAGCCAGAGAGGAAAAGGTAAAATTTCCCAAACATGGAAGGGCTCCACATTCAATACTGGAAAAAATCCTCATCCCTGAAACGTCCAGATAAAATAAAACATGAGGACAGAAAGGTAACACAGTTGATGTGGTCAGCAAGACCAATTATTAATACATAGAGCAAATAGAGTGCAAACTGAAAACTGAGACCTCTCCCCTTACTCTCATCACATCATGAATCAGTTATACATTGCTCACAGCAAGAAAATGATGTTACTAATTTTAGTTTATTTTGTTCAACTTCATTCACTTCAGCTCTTGGTTCACTTGACTTACTGACAGTCATAGAAGTAAAAGCAGAATTAAGAAACAAAGCACTTTTCTGACTACTAAACATCAGCTAAGTAACATTGACGATTGATCTAAAAGATAATGGCTGCTGCTCTAAAATGAGTATTTTGTAGGTTTTAGACTCATCTGTTTTCCTTCTTATTTCTTGGAAAATATTTCTATTAAGATATTGTAAAAATGAAGTGTGGAAATAAATACATGATTTTCTACCCTTAAGATTATTTATAAAATGGAACCAGTCACTGATGCCGAGAAGTGGATTATGGCATGCAGCTGTGGTCTAGAGGAACTGTCCATTACTAAGAGTCTGCTGTTCTTACGTGAGCCACTTCAATTATACAGATTTTTAAATGTTTTTTAATGCCTTAAATCCAAAAGGCAGTTATTGAGATACTGAAGCTTTCTTGAACCTCCCTTTTCCTACATAATTAAGGTCTTTTAAATGACAGTGATTTTTAATTGCATTGCAAACGCTAGTTTGAATTGTGAGCCTAAAAATTGAGCTTCTCAGGTGAAGCATTTTAACATACTACATGCTTCTATCTTTCCTCTTTACTCTCAATCTGCAGTTTAGTCCTGAGAGCTGAAAAGTAATTCCTGATAAACCCAATTCCCATCACCTCCAGCACATACCATAAGGATGCCACACAGCTCTCAGTCCCTGAAAAAACACAGGGCTTAAAGCACAGACTGACAAAAACAAGTCTGTTCCCAGTGAGAATGACAGCATCATCAGTACAAATTTGGAATTATCTGACAACTCCAAAGAGCCAGAAGAGGTTTGGAGTGCAAGAACTTTTCTGAAGATTATGTTATATATGTTATACTGAGGTTTCCACAATACAGAAACCAAATAATATTTCCTTTATTTTCAACCTTGTGTGGACTATTAATGGAAATTATCTGCTGTCTGTCATCACATCACTTGTCAGCTGCACATTGCCCTAAACAAGTATGCCATTTGCTGGTTACTAACTTTAGCTTGTTCTGTTCATTTTAGCTCTTTATGGTCATTTCCAGATTTACTGTTACAAACAATAATAAAAAGTTTTTCAAGAGGCTTCTTTCTAATAATTCATGAATGCTTAAAGAAAGCTATCTTTTCTTGTTAGGTAGAGTACAGCTCCACTGTTGACTTACTTTCTGTATTAAAACATGTGCTCACACACAGCCATGCAATCTTTTTTACATTCCAGTTAATGAAGACAATCAGTTGGCTAGAAAATATTCAAAGAAATTCATTCCTTAGCTCAGTGAAAATACTATGTGTAGCATATTATTAATGTGTAAGGCAGGAATAGGGCATACATGCTATACCTTGAAATCAGAATTTAATATAATTTACTTCTGAAAAAAAGCCTACTCACATAAATAGGATTTTACATAAAGTAAGGTACTTCTCAAAGTGAGGACAGCTATAGTGCACAGTTCTAAGTAACATTTTGTAGTTCCAATTTTCTTATTTATGTTCCTGTACATATTCTTTCCCTATCAGAATGTAGTGACTCTAAAGGCCTACTTATGGTGTGTATATATGATTAAAGTGCCCTAAAACCCAAACTGGAATCGCTTTAAAAGCACAGCTATATTTTCTGTTTGGGGGATAAGACTAAGATAATAGCAATGCAACTTTCAATATACTTAAAGAAAAGCAGATAAGATTCTACTGCAGGCAACTACATTCATTTTACCCATATTCAGTTCAATTTT
Organism: Elanus axillaris; assembly: GCA_026212715.1. Classification (NCBI taxonomy): domain Eukaryota; kingdom Metazoa; phylum Chordata; class Aves; order Accipitriformes; family Accipitridae; genus Elanus; species Elanus axillaris. The sequence goes on along the minus strand of JANZLQ010000044.1, from coordinate 8,071,178 downwards.
TAAAAGTACATTAACTCTTAGACAGCCTCTTAAAAATAACTTGGCATTTGCCTAAACTGTACAACTGTAGAATATTGGTACCATAAGACTGCCATGTTTGTCAAATTACTTTTACATGTCCATTATTACTTGACTGAATTCCCTCATTCACTTCATGGTTTCTCTTTTCATACAACCTAGTACACTTACACATATAATAAAGTAAGTCTATCACAGACACTCACATCTTCTAGACCACCCTGACTTGCCCTCTACTAGCATGCAAATAACCCCAGACTGTGCTGAAGAAGTCTGTAAGTTACAAGAATAAAAGATTTAAACATATCATATTCAGAGCTTTATGAAAATTTAAATAAAAACTCTCTTCTCTGGAGAAATAGCATTCAGACATCAAAGGCACTTTATCCTTTATGCAAGTGTCTCACAAGACACGTTGCTCCCGTGTGACAAAGTTTGTTGCGATCACACTTTCTGATGCACATTAATTACAAGATCAATAAAATTACCTTAGCCACAGGATAATGGCATATGGAAAGCTACTGAAGCGGGAAACTATGTTCTCCCAGCAACTGGAAAGATAAATTAAATCACTGAACAACAACAAAAAAGTACGACTTTAAGATAATCCCACAGAAGTAAGGCTCAACCCCTATCCTGAACTTGTACCATTTTTAAGCAACAACTTAACCGCCATTTGTTGACCTAGATACTCGGCTTGCACTCCAGATGTTGTCACATTCTTTGCTGCTAGATTTGCTTTCTTACAGGCAGTATGAATGGCTACTCCATTAAAATTCTCAAAGCACTGGAGACTGACAGGAATACGGAAGTGTTTTTCATATTCTTTCCTAATGGTCCTATCCTACATTTTTATTTCACTGTTTTTCTTCAGTAATAAAGGTTTGGGAACTGTTAAGGAAAAGAAGTTAAAACAAGCTGTTAAGAAAAATGGGTTAACAGTACATGGAGAAACTGTTAACAAATAATTATGTATTATTAGTACTTAGTACATCACCCTTTCTTCTGTGAACACTGACTAGAGAACACTCACGGTAGCCCCTAACCTAAGTGCTACTATCACTACTTTTTAGCTGAAAAAACAAATAGTATGTTACTGATTCTCTGTGCTACAGACAGCCTAGAGCCAGGACAGAAGTTCATAATTAGACATTTAAATTTAACTAGACCACTCGTTTAACTTGCCATTTAAACTACGCAGGATTGACAGCAGGAATATGGCTACAGGAAACTGGGGCTCAGCTCCTATATTCAAAGGATTACTTTTTTTTTTTTTTACAGAACTGAGAGGAACGCCACAACAGTGCCAAGATGCTCCAATATATGATGCACTAAAATCACCCTTCACAGATTATTTTGTCAACCCAGAGGATTGCACACTGTATTCTAGCCGTATTTCCTTCTTCTCTAGGCTACACACTGACATCCTTCTAAAGGAAAGTTTATAAAGATGCAAGAGGAATACTGATAACATAAACAATGTGTATTTGATAAAAACACTATCAAACTTCACCTACATAGAATAGATATAAATGCATGCATTAGAAGAGTCATAAATTGAAAAGGCAGCATTTACCTGTAGTTGACACTCAATGATATTTTAGAGGGGCTACTTCCAAATAAATATACAGAAGCTCTAGCTCAGTTACCACTGTTTGGATGTCACGAGTAAATGATGATTTTTTTAAAGGCAGTCACTGCAGAACTTATTTCAAATCTTTTAAAATAATCAACGAGTCAAAGTTTATGAATAAACACATACAGAGCGAAAGGTCTTATATACTGTCAGAAGACTGTTATACCTGTCAGTTTGACATCTTAATGAAAATCTTAAGTTTTAATCAAAAAAGGGGCATATGCAGGCAGACTGCGCAGCCTCCAGAGAAAGCTGCGAAGTGCCAACAGATGCCCAAGGAGGAAAGCATTAACAGTCTTGAGCTTTTGTAACTGAAACCACCTCTACTGTAGCATTATTTACTATGAAGAACATACAGGTTTATAAGGAAATGTTTCCCATCGTTATAAATACTGCAATTACCTCCAAAAAAACACTTGGGTTTAAATAAACCCAAACAAAACAAACAAACAAAAAAAACCCAAAACAAACAAACCCACAAAAAACCAAACACCACACACAAGAAAAAATAATGAAAGTAGCAACAACAAAACTTCCTCCCAATGCTTAACCATAAATCACATGAAGTCACCTGCTGCTATTGCCACACGTTAATTCAGAAAAGAAAGAGTATAGGTAAGATGGACTCAAAAAATCAAACAAATACCACCACACAAATATAAAGGAATGCAGAATAACAGCAGCAATGCATGTAGGACTGGGCAAGAGATCATACTGAGGATTTAGTATGTCAGTGTCAGGCAGATGGTTATTTGGGAGAACTGCAGCCCACAGTTTTGGTTTGCAATGTAACAGCATAGTCTTTTCTAGTAGAAGAGAGGAATACTGAATAGTATACCTATAAAAAAAAGTCATGATAACTCAAGGAATGCCACTTTTAAATGGTTGCCCTTCTGTGAGTATCTTTACAGGTGTGAACAATGAGAAATGATTGTTTATGATTTATCACTACAAGCAAACACACAAAGGAAGCAAACCAAAGAAAGGACAGAGAAAATATGAGTATAAAGAAAAACATTAGCAACATTACAGAACAGATGAAATGCTGGTTATTTTATTTTGCCTGTGTCACTTTAAAAGACTATTTTCATAAAGACAGTAATTACAGAAAACTGATGCTGCTCATAGGCTGGAACAATTGGCTTACCCGAGTTCCACCTTGCTCACTTTCAACCTCCTTCCCTTCTGCTACTCTGGTTTACCTTTAGAGAAATCATTACCCTTTTCCTATTAGACAATGCTTTAGGCTGTAAACAGAGGAAGTGAAAAATCTCAGAGGAAGGTGAATAATTAGTACTTTCTCAAACCCACGTCTTAAAAAAACATTTTGAAAGTGCCTCCACAGTTGGGTGCCTATAAACAGGACACAAACACAATCACAGGTCTCATAAAACCTCTATGCTGTAGCACATTAAGAACTCTGTCTTTGCTTAAAAGGGTATTTCCTTGCAAAGAATTATTTTTGGTTTTGCCATGTTGTCCTTACTTATAAAATAAATGACTAATATGGTATTTTATTTTCTCTAGACATATTAATGCAGATGGCTTCAGCAACCAGACTGCTGTTGAGTTATATTTAGAAAACATGAGAGGAAACAGCCCAACATAGCAACTCTCTTCTGCTGGTGAAAACTTTGTTTGAGACAGAAGCAATATGTTAATTGTTCTTACCTTCATGGATAAAGATCTATGTAAATTCCAACTATGAATTAGCAACCAATATTTTTAGAAGAAAATTATTTATTATTGTTAATTGTTGTAACTTAGGTGCTGAAGGAAGGGATAATTTTCTAAAGTCAGTAATAACAGTATACCAACCTGAAATTGAAGTCTCATTTATAATGTAGCCATTTGTGTAAAATATTGTATCAGAGATGTACAGAGGTGATACAGTGAACAGCACCATTGTTCCACATCACTTAAAAGTTACGTAAGTAGTATCTTGGAAGCCCAGGCACAACGGATAGTAGAGGTCCGCCATCAGAGAAAACTCTGCTCTCAAATAAGCTTATGACTATCAGATGATTAACAGAGTCATGCTGCTAAAAGTTTGCACTACACTATTACTGGTTCTCAAAACACTTTCCTCACCAGTGAGCTTCAGAAGTAAAGTTTGCCATAAAAAGCTGCATTTAGTGACAGCCATGCAATGTTTCTTTTGCTTTCTGTAGAAGCTTTTATACACATTTTAAAATTAATCTTTTGGGGAGTCTTTCAGATAGCAAGGAAGCTAGACTGTTGGTTACCACTTTGAGACAAAAATTGCAGTTCATCTGCTTCAAGCACAAGATCTTTGTCCTTATTACAACAGAGTCATTACAAGGGCTGGTAGCTGATACTGCAAAATAAACAGCAACTATAGCACTACATACCCCACAATTTGGAAGCTCTTATTATGCCACGTGTGAGGAAACTCATGATACTGTGAACCAAAAATTTAAAACTGAAGTCACCTTCTACATAAATTGAATTAAATCTTAATTCACATTTAAACATTATTTTTGTCTATATAGTCATGGAGAATTTAACTTCAAATACCTCAAAGACCACTCTAGTTCAATAAAAATCCCAATTAAGTTTCCCAATTGCCAACAAAAAAAATGAGATAAGCATTTTGTTTGTCCATAATAATAACAAAATAGAAAATTTAAAACTAGACTGGTCTTTGTCTAGGAATATACAGGAGAGATGCAACAGAGCACTTGTTTTACTGATAATATATGATATAGTTAATACAAATAATTTTTCTCCCACTGCTGTTCATATACTGCCAGTGATTTCTACATACAACTGGAACATATTTTTTCTTTTCTTTAAGACATTTGTTATGTTGTATCACCAAGATCAAGCTCTCAACCCAAAATCAATACCTTTCTCCCAAGAAGAAACCGGTTCAAGCTTCACTGAGCTCTCAAGGAGTTGTTTTTTTTCACCTTGCAGTTCCAAGAGACTACACGGTGTAAGTTCGGTAATCTTGACATTTTTTCATTTTGGTCCAAATGTTAACATGCACAAGTGCTTGCCTGCAATGGTGGCAGTAACGTATTTCTGTTTTTTTTCTAGGAACTTCCTATATCAGGCTACCACAAAGGCAGTAAGTGACAAGGGTTGACTAAAATTTCCCATGCCAAGTAAATGATATCATAACTTCCCCACCCTGAGAAAGGTTGCTTTTCCATCTTCCCTCTTGGCCTTCTGTGTACCTGGCCACTGTTCAATTTAGCACACTCACTTATGCAAAGCCCCACTTATATCTAGTTTTACAAACTGCTATACTGTTTTATATTCTAAATGTTACACTTTGCAGCAAGGTAAACTTTCTAAAAATAATACCAATCATATATGGAAAAAAAGTCTATGACATCTGATTACTATAATCAAAGTACTTCTTAAACAAATCCTTAACTCAGGAGTTGTGAATTTTAAATACATTAATTGCTTTATTTCATATTTGCTACTCATGAGTCAGCTTTGATCTGCTAAAACAACATACAAAAGACATTCTTTCCCCTATCAAGATCTTTATTTCTGCATTATAAACAAAATACTTCTTTTGTTAGTATTTAAAAATGACATTAAGATGACACAGCAAAGTGGTGTGGGTGAGAATGTGTGGGAAGTTGATCAGAAGCACAACGAACTTCTTGGATGTTCAGAGAACAGCTGATGCCTTAAGGGAAATTTGGAAAAAATACTCTGCATAGAAACAATTCTGCCTATATATCACATTTTATCTTTCTCTCCTAAGGTTCTTTATCACCGAGAATATTTGCTGGAAAACAGATTTTCTCCCTTGACAGTTGTCTAATCTGCCACTTAAAACTGAAAACATAATCCTGTTTATGACACTACCATTAGTTACAATGGAAAACTCTCCCACCTCCTAGCTATACTCAATTTTGCAGACTGAAGCCAGGATGATTGAAAGGACACTGTTCACAAAAACACTTACAAGCTTAACTTCTAGCACATGCTTATGTCTTAAAGGGTATGTGTCCTCAGCAAATGAAGATGTGAGGACAGAATGTACAGAATTTCTATCTAGGTAAGCACTCAGATTGTCATTATTGCTGCAGTCAATGTCATGATATAATAGCAGCACCCAGCTAGATTAAGGCCAACGGTCAGACATTTACACACTACAAATTCAGCTTCATATTTTTGTGTTTGTAAACATGCTTACACTTGCTGAACCATATATGCTCAACCAATTTACTGTATTGGCCAGAATAAACATGAACAGACCCAGGGAACTGAATGAATGGGAACTGTTACACACCCATACAAGGGGAAGCGAGAGAAACAAGCACTGCAAAGTCAGGCCAGATTGACAGAAATCAATGAACCAAAAACAGTAAGAACAAGATGAAATGGTGGAGAAACAGATCAGCTATGATGAGGAGAGGTCTGCACTTCAGCTGATGTTCAATGCAAAGTCCATGAATGCATTTCAGCTCTCATTCATGCGTTTTTTGTGTGCCTGTATTATCCAACATTATTGTGGTCAAACTGCAAGTAAAAAATATGACAAGAAAATTCATGAAGGGCATAAAAGTCACAAGGGCTGACTATCCCAGGAGACTACCCCTCCCTAGAGTTGTTCTATCATCAGTAAGAAAAAAAGGGCTGTTTTCAAAATGCAGAATGGGCTCCCAGACATGCTGCCTACAATAATGTGGACTCAACCTAAACTAGAGACTGAGGAGGGGGGAAGGAACAAATTACACTATGGTTTACCATTTTATAGTAAAAGGATACAGTAGCATCTGGAAACAGTCAAGGGGGGAAGCTTACAACTGGACTATTGCACAAGGAAAATAAATATTTTTTAAAGAACAGAATTCTCAAGCAAATGCCGCGTGTCTTCACGAAAAACAAGCACACTGGAAGAGTAGCATGTACAAATTAAAATGAATGTTTCAAGTTCAAAACCAGCTATGTTTCATAGATTTGATATTACTGACAATTCAAGAGCAGACTGATGATTCTGTTAAGTGTGCTTTAACATCAGATGAAAGTTGTGAGTGAGAAGTGGTATTTTTAAAACGGAACTGTATGTTTTTCTCTTATAAAGATCTACAACCCCCATATCAACTAGGGCTGTGTTAAAACACAGAAATGCTTATTTAGAAAACCCCATCCATAACCTACCTTCACCTATCTTTCTCATTTAAGCTTTCACTTATCTCTTACTTAAAGGAAGGTGAGGGAAAATTCAAGTATGTATTCTACTTATGTAGCCCAAATAACAGCAGTAACAGTATATGGTTTCTCCTACTAAAAGGTGACCTATTACATATCTGTCTTTACAAAAGAAGCTAGTGACATAGCCATATACACTGGCATTCTCTTCTAGATCTTCAAAATGACACAAGTTCCTCCAGCCTACAAATATATACAGCCATATATACACACTTTTCTATCTCTTCGCTATTTTGTGTTTGGATGATGCATCAATATATCAACATTCACAACAAATGTAATTAAAAACTACTTACTGTATTCATCCTCTATTAATTTCTCGCTTCTTTTACTGTGGCTCTCTTTCATGGCCTCTAATACTTTGTCTTTTATGTGTATCAGCTAGTCCAGAATTCAGTGATCAAGGACAGATGACCATGGGATTGAAGAGACCCTATTCCTCCATAGTACCCGACAGCACCATGTTGTTAATTTTCAGACTCAGCCCTGGATCCCAGGACAAGTTACAGGAACCATCATTTAACCACACCTTCCATTACAAAAGGTTAAAGCATTGTGGTTTGTTACTGATTTTGATGACCATACAGCTATTTGGAGTAAGTTCTAAAAGGAAGAGAAAATCTGAAACTGGAAAATTGCTTCCTTTCACCTCATTGTGAGAGCAATTTCCTAGTGTGGCAGTCTGCACCCCAGGGCTGAAAATTTCAAAGCCAACATGTTCTTCTCTTCTGCCTCCTTCCACTCAGAGATGTGCCGGTTTAGTTCTTAACACCTTTTCTGTCTTTTCTTTCATATAAATAGACATTGTTTTTCCATTTGTTACCCTTCTCACCGACCTTATATACAGAATAGTGCAATTTGCTGTTCCTCACCCACGTTAGGATTCCTGAGAGAGAACCTTCCTCAGAAGGAAAGCTTGTCTTAACAAAATTAGCAGTAAAAGACCACAGATCTAATAACCATGGACTTTATTTGGGACTTTATTTGGAGAACAAGTACAGAAAAGGTCCTGATTATTACCGGCTTCTGCAAAGTAGGTTCAGCTTTTGGCACAAACGATAAATGTTATGTGAAGATCTGCCCTGATGCTAGGCTTACAGCCTTCTCTCAGAAGACAGTGATCTTAAAAGTCAGTAGATGGAAAACTGCATTCAAAAACACTCTCAGCAATTCCAACCCACAGGCCCTGTGAGTAATAGCAAAAATAAGTACCCCCTGTTAAGTGATTTTCTAATAAGAGATCAGTCCTTCTCAAGCTAATTCTCCAACAGAGCTTCCTTGAACATGCCAATTTAGCCCCTAAACCATGCTTCTTGCACAGCAGGAAGGCAGAATGCCTTCATGGACAACAGTCAGAATTCACCTCCATGCTTCTTTCTGTACGAGTAGTATCTTGGAAATACCCAACAGGGGAAGTAGAAAGAAACAAAGGAGTTCACCACCATGGGACAGAAGAGGCTGCTTAATGGAAACCACACAAATCTGGTGCCTCAGAATTTTTTGTGCACTTCCCTTTTCTATAATGTTTCTGTGACATAGAGTGGGGAAAAAATGCCACAAAATACTAATTTCTGTTATACCTTTAATAAAACATTTATAAATGACTCATTGAAAGACATCAGTGAGCCTTAAAGATCTTTGACCTTCCACAATACTTTTAGTAGTAGTTTAAACCTTCTGCCTGTCTTTCACATGCATTGGGATCTTTTTCCATGCTTCTTTGTCAATGACTTCATGCAAGTCCATCATCTTTTACAGAACATTTTTTTACTCCATGTTTTAATGCTTTTTTTCTACAGTATTGTGTTTCTTCAAAAACTAAACAAATACAGACCAACCATCTCTCTTTGCAAAACAATTTAAGTAATTTACTTCTCTCCCAAGCAGGACAAAACATTTAAAAACTAAGGTTAGCTTTGCATTTTAAAGGTATCTTACACATATCTGCCTCAATTGTCACTAACAAAAGCTTTCAAGGTTTGTGATTACAATTTATGTTTATTTGTGGGTTAAACTGGTTCATATGATTTGCTTTCTTTCACAAGTCTGATAAGTTGCCTGCTGTTAATTCACAATGATTATACCTCATTCTCTCTACAATCTCAGATTTTACCAGAATGCATCTTGTAAATACTTGGTTATGACTTCACCTAAGATTCTATTCTGTTGGTAGAATTGATGCTGTGTTGTGCTTAACAACTACAAGTGACCCTAAATAAACTTAGAACATGGGCTTCCAAAGCCATAGCATGCAGGCTGAAGTATCTTCCATGGTTACTTTGGACACACTCTTATCACTTACTGCGTGTTCCTGTATGCTAATGTTTAGTATCTAAATACATAAAAATGGAGGAACTCAAATATAAACAGTCATTGTTGAGATAATAGTTCAAGCTCTTCAGAACACTGCATGTATGTATTTGCAAATGAGGTATCAAATTCTACTATCTATCAAAAATTTGTCTGGATGCTGAGTAACTCTATTCATTTCCACTCAGATTTCAACATGAGTTCTCACATACATTATGTTCTAACTTCCTGTTCTGAAATAAAAGTTTCATAAATATACTTAAAGATTCCATAAAGAATATATTCTCAATTTATTACTGAAGAATACATGAGTAACTCGAAAGTCTAGAAATGGGTAGCCCTAATAAAATACATATATATTGCACTAAAACCTGAAGATCAGTAGCAACTCAGAAGATGGTCTAAATGAACATTCTCCTGAACCATAAGTAGATGAGATAAGAAGATTCCAGGAACAAGACTGCCTTTAAAACACCACTGTGCAAGCCACCAATTACAGACTGTAATTAACTGTAACAGTAGCAAAGAAGCCTTTCTGACCTCAGTAACTGACAAGACCCAGTGTCATTCATGGAAACCGAATTGCCAGTTCCACAAACACAGTCTCACTTTACAGACTACCCATCTTCTTAAACCAATTAGAAACAAACAAACAAAAAAATTATACACACACCTCCCTGCACCCCAACTATTAGTCTCAACACACTCAATGCTAGCCATGGAACGTACCTTAGAAAACTGCTTACACCAACACTAGCATTAAAAACCCAAACCAAACAACGACAACAAAAAAGCAACCCCCCAACAAACAAACAAACACCACAAACAAACAAAAAATCCCCCCCCAAAAACAAGCAAAAACCCACACCCAAAAACCAAAACCACACCAAACCACAACCAACAAACCAGCAAAAACTCCCTGTCAGCATGTCTGCAAAAGGAACAATGAATGATCCATCCCAGAAATTCCAGCCACAAATACTCATCAACATGAAAAGCATACATTTCAAGGCAGGAAGCATCTATCCCCCAGGGAAACATATGCAATATAAATATCAACTCCAACTAAAAGAAAGACACTCTTACATGTCTGATCTCAATGAATTCAATCCTTTGGACACTCCAACTACGACCACTGAAGTGTAAAGCCACTTTATTATTTCGTAAAATTAAGGAGCCATGAAGTGATTCTTCCAAGTAAGCACAGCACGTGTATTTCAACAAGTTTCTTAGAAAAGAGCATTCTTGTAGGTGATGATTGGTAAAATCATTTTAACAGTTTAACAATGCAACCACCACATTCATTGTATCTGCCCAATAAGTACCAGAATCACTTAACTGTGGCACAGACATAGGCTGGGAATAGATGTGCTAGATGCCTCAAATACATACTGAAAGTAAGGCTGAAATTGTAAGGTATAGTTTACATATTAATAACACATGCAAATTGCTAAATTTATGTGGTCGTCCCTAATGTACTGATTACAGTGTCTGGTAAAGGTACTAGAATGAAACAACATTCATCCCTCAATAGTTTAAAAAAAAAAAATCAGTTAAACTATAATCTGAAAGAAAAGAATCACTTTGAGGAATGAAATTACTCTCTCTGATTTCAGTCCACAGTATAGGCTCTCTATTGTCAAAAAACTGACTCATAGGCCTTATCTGGCTATCCAATACAATCACAGAGAAACACAGCTAAAGACCATTACTTTGATGATGCAGCATATAAAAACTTAAAAATTGATTCCTTCTAGGTTCATGAATGCAACAAATGTTTACCCTGTGCAGAATAATTTCTTATGATACATTACCATATGACTATATGTACCACCATAACTAAATCAAACAATTTAATACATGTAACTACTGCCGCTTAATTGCTGGAATTAACTTTTGCTCTTACTGCTTTCATATAGCTCACATATCTGAATATCACAACTATCAGAAACATAAACCAAAGTTTGTTTTCATAAACTAGCATAAAACTCCATGCTGCTATACTATAGGACCAGACCTACTTCCATATGTACTTATTCCTCTCGGGTCCCCTTGTTCAAGATTCTGCCTTTCTACCTTCTCAAACCAAGCTTTCCTCCTTGTCACCTGCTTTCTAACTAGGCCTAAGGAAATAAAAATCAGTGATTAAAGAAATGTGATCTTGCTATACGTTCTTCTATTACGCAGAGAAGGATGTCTGTTAGTTGTTTTGTCGGTTGTTTTTTTTTAATGGCTATCATTACTGAAGCTCATGAGTAGTTTTCCTTATCTTAAAGATAATAAAAAAGGTAAGGAAAGATTAAGGGATACATTTTTCAGGCAGAAAGATTTCAAAGCAAAAAGTCAAAATTTAAGGTAAAAATCTGAGTAAAAAAAAAATTAAGTTTAGTTATTCTGTTGATATGTTACAACACTGTTTTCCTGATTTGCCCATCAGATATACAGAACTGTTTTTCAGTTTGTGGAAAACAGTCTGATTTCAAGCTTGAGTTAGCAGTCTGTCATTTATCATCTGAGCTATGAAACACCATTAATTTATGTATTAACAGTGCATTAACAGTTTTAATCTATAAAAATCTATTTACTATTCAGTTCTCCATTAACTAATGAAATGCAGATATTGCCTCACCCTTTATTTCATAATTAAGGCAACCCAAACACAGGTCCTTCCCATTTAAGATATCATTCAAAAGAAACAAACAAAAATCTTTGTTTAGAATGCCAACTGTAATGATGTATTTATGATGTAGATCTCCTGCTGTGCATTCCTCACTCCTTCCTTTCCTCCCAAGGTAGGATCAACCAGACCTATAACCTTTCCAGTGAAATCATAGTGGTTCTGTATGAGTAACATGAATCATCAATTTCAGCCCTCCAGTATTTGTACTACTAAAAGTTTTGACTAATATTTGACCTGAATCTTGATGCTGTGGTTTCAACACATTACTTCTCATATTACATCCTGCAGTTCTGAACAGTAAATTTCATAGTGGCAGAGGTAGACACAGGCTCCACATCACCCAAACACCAGTGACATGTTTCTTCTGACAGCACATGCTCCCCAAGCACAGAACTCTGAGAAACAATTTTCAAAAGCCTAACAGCAGTCTTACTACTGAGTTACAAACAGCCACAAGCATACAGGGATTCACTTAGAAGATGGTAATGTAAGAACAGTGCTTGTATGTCTTTCATCAAGAAAGACACAGTACAGTATAGACAGAAAAAGGAAAAAAAAAAAAAAACAAACACAAAAACCACAAACCCCAAGAGCTGTGGTATCTTATTAGACAGAACCTTAGAAAAGTGGAAATATTAATCTCTCCAGCTAAATAATATTTTGGTTCCTAACACCTACAAAGATTAAAAGGTTGTGTATACTGCAGTCAATGTATTATTTAGCTATAATGATATCAATTTTTTTTAAAAATATGTTTTTTCCAATATAATTTGCTAATGGATACTGACAGGAATAAATGCAAACTATTTAAAAATACAAGAGGAAAATGAGTAGTTTTACTGGCCACCAGTACTACAACCTCCATTTGAAAATGTTCTTTCTTAGGAATTACTTAATGAGAAAACACATATGCACATTCTTTGTTTCCAAAAAGTTTAACTCAAGATAATTTAAGTTACATAAAATGTGAAATACTTCCTTACAAAAACAATTGTTTCCCCATAAAACTGATTAAATCAAAACCTTTTTGTATACAAGAGCAGCAATTTTGATTGAAATATCTCATTATGAATCTTTACTAAATAACTGCTGCCTTCATGCTTTAACAAAACTGTAATCTAGTCAGCATTTTTGTGGCATAGATGTCTAAAATGTCAAAAGCCACATCAAAAGTTCATACATCATTGTGTTCTCAAAAAGTCAATTCAATTAAACAGTTAATCAAAATTTAATTCTACAGTTAAGACTGCATTACCATCTACCTTACCCAAGATGTTTTTATGATACAGAACAAAAAAGTTCATTTTTATTCATTTAACTCAAAGTAAAAAAGGATGCCAGAAAGATACTGATGTAAACTGATGTCTTCCATTTATCAACAGGCAAACTTTGGTCCAGGTAGGAACCACATGAGCCTCCTAATGCTGCCTCACCAATGCATTTGGTTATGGTACAGACTCAAGAGTAAGAGTAAAAAAGTACGCTCTTCCCATGATTGGGCTCGTCAGCTTTTAAATATCCTTAAATTAAAGCTGCCAGCAAGGTCTTAAGACTTTCTGGCCAATAAAAACTGCCAAGTATATCCATTCACTTCAAAAGAGCACCTATCACACAGTAACAATTTTGGAGACTGTCCCCATTCACACTCAATGTCTGAGACATTCTAAGAGCCATCTTTTATTGCATTTCAAGTCATTTAAGTACCCACAAATCTTCTGTGAAAACAGGGCAGAAATAGCCTCAGTGGAAAAACCAGCATCAGATTTACACATTTTAAGACTTCAAAAACAAGTCTCAGGTGGGACTTGAGCTCACAAAAGCGTTCTGCAAAGCCTACGCACAGAGGTGGGTACTTTTAACTGCATTTTTGAATGCAGCCAGTTAACTAGAATTATTATGGATTTCTCTAAGTGGTCACTTGTGTCACATAATAGTAGATCAATGAAAACTGTATTCATTTCTAGGCATTTACGCTAACAAAAATGAGTATAGTTAAGGGTCTCCTGGCATTTCCATTACAAATCTATTTTTCAGGGACTTATACATCAGCTATAATAATATATTTTTGACTGAAACTTGATAAGAAAGGTCTCAGCTATGCTTAACTCAGTAAACATTCCTACACCTTTGAAAAGGCTTCTTGCAAAATTGAAAAAAGAAAGTAATTTTGCAAGTAATTTTTCTATCTACTTAGGTTGTTAAGCATTTTATCCTGAGCAACCTTAGGTGGCATATGCTACACGACATGAACATTACATCTCTAATTCTATTAGGGACGGAAATCCTAAAAGCATCCTACATCACAAAATATCAGTGAAAAAGAACAACAGGACGGTATAACAGATTGAGCATTCACATAAATTTTAGGAAGATTTCAGACTGATTAAAAGACTTCTTTGGTCATTTCTGGACTTACATGATTAGTGAAACAATCTAAAAGAACAAATGATTTCATGATAAGGAATAATAAAACAGTTACACTCCTAAATTATTTAATTTAGAAACTCAGTCTACTGGACGTTCAAACTTTTTTTTTTTTTACTTAAATTTTATAACTCTTTCAGTGCATATCTTGTCAAAACATGGATTAACATTGTTACTCTGACACCCCTGAGGGAGCCAGAGCCTATTGGGTCAGCAGTCCTTGAAAGAGAAAAAAAAAAAAATTCCATAATGCCCTACAACTCCTTTGGAGCTGCAGGGTCTATTAACTCAAAAATACACTTTATAAAAGAAACAAATATGTATTACATAATGGACCATAACAACTTTTGGACTATTAGGTAATAACTGTTATGCAAATGACAACACCTATATAACCTTACGGACCATAAGGAATTAACAGTATTTCACTACTTTCGCTAAACGGGTGCAATAAAGTATGTTTAAATTTTTTTTACAAAATACCTTTTTAAAGGCCTATACTGAGAACAAATAAATTTGAGCACTAATTTTACTCAGCTGAGCAGAAAGGATCTCTGTTCCAAGTATTAAAAAGCAATTTAAACTTCCATTAAAAAAAAAAAATCTGTAATAGAAATTAGGACCAGATTTTCAAAAGGTCACTGCATCCATGGCAGTGAATAGTTTTTCAAGAGGCTTCAGTCTCTTATTCAGATACTTAGTTATTACATGTTTTAAAAGGTAGTTCTCACTGAGAAAAAAATGCCTTCAGTTCCTTGAAAGCAATAGGAACTTCCGGCAACTTCACTTCCGGCTACTTCACAGCTGCATGCAATCAAAGAAGTTGAATGAGAAAACTTCTGAAAATCTAAATCACAAGAGTCACAGTTCTCACATCCCAAATATATGAAAACTCACAAACTTTTCTGGAAGACCTTCTTCTCATCTCAAATGGGTTTAGCATGACCTTTTACCTAACTCTATGCTTTGCGCCCATTTTGCTCCAAGGGTTGTATCTAAAAAAAACCAAACACATTTAGGGCATTTTGCACATCAGGGCCCTTCACCATATGTCAGTCCAAAAGAACTTTTCAAGAAAATTGTCTATACTTTTATTCAGGATGGAGCTGTTTCAGGTGAGCAGTCATGTTGTTCCTACTTAAGCCCATTCAGACAGGTTTAAAATATTTAAATCTCATGAAAAAGTAGATAAAGCTAGTATGGATAAGTCATGCCTAACACAATAGCAAGTCATGGCTACTGCAATTTAAAAACATTTCCAGCAACAAAGGTAAAGGGTGTGTTGGCAGCATAGGTTAATTCACAACATGAAAAACCTCTGTTCCTGGTCCTCTGCAACCTGAATACTTCCACTCACAACTACCATAGGCTAAGAAGCTGTTTAGAATAGAAGTTCACTGCACCCAGGCTACTATGCAGCAAAGAATTAAAAACTCATGACCACAGGAAGGAGACATTCAAGAGCAGCAATCAGGGCACTAAACTGTGAAAGAAAATTCTGGGGTTTAATCCATTTTCACAGAGTTGCTTAGTTAATGGAAATGCCTATTCATTAAAGAAGAAAAGAAATAGTCCAGAGAACAGGCACTGGAACAAGGACTTTCCATTTCAAGCAGCTGGACTGGTTTTAATATGCATTCATTAGAGTAATTTAATATACTACCCCGTCCAAGGCCAAGTTTCCTGAATTTTTTTTCTTCTACTTGTTCAAAATGTATAGAGCTAAATTTGTCTTTCAGCACAATCACAATGAATCAGTGGTTTGTCTATAGGAAAATCAGTGGAAATACACTGCCATACCCACAACAGCACACACCTGAAATGCAAAGTGCATCTCTTGGAAGGGTTGCTTTTTTTCCCCCATGTAGTTTTCAAGTAATAAGAATTTAACTAACAAATGAAGCCCTCTGTCAGGATTTACAGAATAAAAATTAACAGGATTTAACCTTGATGGAGATACGCAAAAAGCAGCTCAAGATAGACAGAAATAACACAGTACCCTTGTTCTTTAAGTCTGTGGATATGGGAAGAGCTCACTTTAAATGCTTTATCTGGCCTGTGAGAACCTACCTTAAATATGATCTACAAAATCTGTGTTCAGTTGCATACATGTCAGCCTCCTGAATGTTAAATGTCTTTTCATATTTAGAACAGAAATTTTAGTTTTGATTGGGAAATAATTACATATTTATTTGCAAAACTCATACAAAAGGACATATGCAGTAGATGTGATTCCAAGTCTGGGAGAATCTGATGAGCTGATTGGAAAATACTTACCCAGACAATTTGCATGCCAAGATCTTTGTAGGCAAAACCTATAAAGTGAGAGCATTGCTACTTCACAACCTGGCCTTCAGACAGCTAAGACTATATCTGTAAAAATGCCCACTGTATCACTATTCTTAAAAAGGCTTGGGTTATACTAGCCACTTTATGTCCATTGTATACAGCATTGCTGTCAAGAAATGTGAGCAGGGTGGGAATCCCTGTATAAGCATAGTAAGAGTAATTACAATAAAGCACAAAGGCTGCTTCTGTCTTGTTTATCTGTCAGCCCACAGTATGCCTACAATTTTAACATAATTATGCACATTCATTTATTTTTAAATTACAGATTGCATCCACCCATAGTAGCCAATTTTTCAGTATTAATAACTCAAGATATTTGACTATTTCTAAAGTTTCTAACTCTAAAGACAAACAAAATGCTATCTTCCATTACTTAAAAAGGCATTTCAAAAACTACCTCATGGATGAGCACCCTCCTTTGAAATGAAGCGACTAAATCTTCCTTACCTAATTTATATAAGCACTTGCACAGACCTACAGCATTAACCACTAAAAGCCTACAAGGAATCCGAATTACTTCTAGAAAAATGAAAGAATTATTACTATAGAAGACTGTACTTCAACATGGTTGAATACTAAACGCTCTACTATAAGCCTTGCAGAGGGCTGCACAGGGTATGAGGATAAAAAAGGGAAGGAGGAATAATAAGGATTTAGTCATGGTACACTGACAGACTTTAGAGTCACTAAGAAGCACAAATACGACCATTGGAACAGCTTAAATTTGTAACAAGTTTGTAGAGCACAACATAAAAATCTTTCATTCTACTACATGGCTCATCTATAAAGATTTTATGTGATTTTCAATAGAGAAGTTATGAAATAAAGCAGCCTACAGTAGGAGCTAACAAAGTACACTTCATGGTCATTCCCACACTTTAGCACCAAGACATTGCCCATAAACCATATTAAAGAGATCTTTTCTTCTATGGCAGGAGCCAAATTACTTAAACATTTATAGGTCAAGGCTTTCTAAAAACAAGGTGGCAATAATTATTAATTCAGTTGTACAAATCACCTCCAAGGCAATCTCTTTAAATTACTGACAACCAACCCCTGGTCTGCTGAAGCAAGCGACCACTTTGAAAAACCACCACCACCAATGAAACAAGAAGATTTTCTACCAGTTAAAGTTTTGCAACACTGTAGCACACCAAAAACACAATCCAATTAACAAACCATTTATATTGACCTTAGAAAGAAATAAAAATTATGTTCTGCTTATATATATATTATTGATACACATAATATATGTAAATACACATATTATTGCTTCTGAACTAGCTTATAGAAGTAGTTACAAACTCACAACTTTCTTGCATATATGTTCTAGAGAAATCATTAAATACTGTGGCTACATATCTTCTAGCAAAACCAACATGAAAACTTCAATCCACATGTAGTGTATCAACAGAAATACTCGCTTTGCTCCCCAAGAATAAACATTTTATTTCAACATGGAAACTCTTATTTATTTTTACATACCTTAAAGCTAAAAAAGGAAAATGCCTGAATTAGACACATGTAGTAACAAGAAATGGAAATCCATACTAATGTAATTTAGTCCAGTTCAAAACTAAAGGTCTTGTGATGTCATCCCAGACAATAACTGAATGAAAAGGTGAAACAGGGCTTTCATTAAAAAAAGTTCTGATATACATCACCTGCTCTGCATTCACAGGAGTCTTTGTAGACACTTCAGTATGAGTCAGTAGCGTACAAGCACTGTAATTTGGCGAGAGCCAAATTCAAACTATCTGCTGAGAAATGTAATTTTGTGTGAAGAAGCATATGCATCTATGACACAGGGGAAATAATAAACACAACAGCCTCTAGCAGCAGGAAGTATTCAGGATTAGGGAAGCAACACCTTCCCAATATTTCTAATATTTCATTTTCAATGCATTTTCAGTCCTGTCCTCTCCTTATTCTCTCTATGGATCACATACAGCAACATATACAACTAGAATGGATCCACAAAAGAAGATACTGCTGACAGGAACCATTTTTCTCACCTCTTTCTGTACCAGTGTACATAGGACGCTTTTTTCCTGGTTTACGATTTTATTTTTCTTTGCTAGGACTTTCCCTCTGAGTTTTCTGGTTTGGAACAGCTCCACCCTATTTCCTTTACCACTTAACCACCATTTCTTTTTGTATCACAAGCGACGTCTTTTCACACATGAAGATAATTGCTGCTACGTGAGAGGTAGCCACACAGCTCCTGTTCTTTTCATAATCTAAACCTATGTCTCTTGAGCTTTGTCAATGTCCCCTACTGAAAATGCCTCAAAAAACCATGAGGGATTTTAAGAAAACCAACACTGGGTCTCTATTATCACAAGCAACTGAAAGTCGGAGGTCTACCAGAAAACTACAGCTGTGCCTGTATTTTTTTAGACTGAGAATATTCTGATCTATGAGCATTATACTTACTATTTTATGCAACTTCAGCATATCTCAAAGACAGACGTGAAATATAATATAAAAAAGCTTATTTTCCTTTTTTAGAGCTTTGCATTTATTAGAATCTGTTGTGTAAAACTTGGCATACACAAATAAGTAAACCTTTCCCTGACAGATAACAGCTCCTTTCTTTCTCCAACTTGCACTTGATGGAAGGATTATGCACTCAATCAACCCTAATGGCTCCCACTAAGACAAACCAATCTATTGTATCTATTTAACTCCATGTACACATGCTGAGTCCACGTGCCAAAATCTGTACAATGATAAGCAAGTAAATACATTAAATTAAATAAACTGTTCGAATTCCTCTCTGCAGAACTCCAGTGACCCACAGTATGAATAGTTATATTTAATTAACTATACAACCCGTTAGCTCAAAAAGTGTGTATTTCCTGGATAAAAAAATATATCTGTAGAACATTTCTCTCTCTTTTCAAGACATCCTGTACTAGAATCCCAGAATAGCCACAGACCAAGGAAGGAAAAAAAAAAAAAAAGAAAAAAAATGGAAAAAAAAAAATGTTGACCTATTTAATACAAATAAGCCAAGACACTGAAAACCACCACACGACCGACATTATCCACAAAAATCTTCATGTCTTATCTAGATAGATCAAATACACAACATGTTATGCAGAATCTTCAGTGGTGTCTAGGGAAGAAAATTTATTTCTGTTCTTCTTAATGAACCTGTATTTTTTAAAACACTTTGAGGGAACTGTTGGGAGGAAAGGGGAGAAAATTAGCATGGAGAACAGTCTTAGCGGCTGTGTTGTCAGGGGCTCCAGTAATTAACTAAGGAATTGAAAATGTGGAAATGTGACATCTCAGCTAGCACTGGTTATTAAAAAAAAGTGACTATTAAGCTCTCTATAGATATTATTTTTACAATAAACTTAGCATTAAGGAAAAGGAAGTCAAGAAGAAAATTCAAGTACAGTAAGAAACACCTGGAAACTACTTTGAGAACATTACATTAGACTCACTGCAGAACAGCTAATCTTATGTAAGATCAAATTCGTTAGCCCAGGAAAACCATTTGAGTAGCTTTCACACCCCTCCATGTTTGTTTTCCATGGTTACCTGAATAAAAGAAACCTTAAGAAAATCTACAGTATAACTAGCATAAAACAGAGTTAACAATACTGCAGGGCCTGGTCCAGAAAAGTGAGTGGAATTAGCCATCATCATTATTGTACTGCATAAAATTGTTACCTGATGTGTATTTTTTCTTTGCAAAATTAAAAAAAAAAAAAAGAGTCCAAATAGCCATGACACTTGTCAACAACCACATACATATGCCTGAAGCTCTCACTTTTGTCATGTGCATTCAGTGGATTCCCCAGAGCTGGAAAAAATTACGTTCACAAGTACCAGTACTTAGAAACCATTTTTGAAATCTAAGATATATGCCAGTTCAAGTTGCTGACTACAAAAGATTAAACAGCTTACAGTTTCAACTCTGTTGCATACAGGAAATATTTGGAAGGCAGCTGTAAAGCCTGATACACTACAAGTTTGTTATGATGTGAAGTATTTCTCACCTCTTTAAGAATTCAGAGTCAACAATAATTTTCTTGAACATGCTAAACACACCCTTAGTTTCTATAACAGCAACTCTAAATTCTGTTCAACACAGTAAAAACTTTATGATTTACTTCATGACACTGGAGACAACCCTTCTGCCTGCAGAGTGGCACAAATGTATACGGTAGGTGGAATGTGTCAAGACTGGAAAAGAAATGTAAGGATGATAATTTTAAAGTAAGTTAACATTGGAATTAACAGAAATGATCTCCAGCTAAATAATTATGATTATTTAGCCTTCCTCCCAAGGCAAAAGTTTGATCCCATTAATGTTAATACATGACTCCAGGCAATGATTTGCCTTTCTCTCAAGTCAGTGGTGTTTGCCATGACTACAGGCAGAGCAACAGCAAGCCCATGGCTCAGAAATATAGGTCCACAAGTCCCAAAGAATCTTTCTTTGTCTCTCATTATCTCAGAAGGCTTTGCATCAGCTAGCATTCAATGGTATTCCTCCTGGTTTCTACCCCAAATTCTGGTGACTTTGCAAGGAAAAAGTCAAAGCCTTGTATGCTAAGTATTTTGTCATCTGCTTGCACGTGCCCTCATTTATTTCAGGCCTATTGGGGTATATAAGTACTTGTTACGCTATACAGATCACTGCAAAATGAACTGCTACATGTTACATTTTGCAGTTAAGCAGATCAAGAAAATAATCTTGGTTTGGAATCTCTTCTGAAACCGTAAGTGAAAAAATTATGAAAAATGAGTGCCTGTTTTTAAGAAATAGGTAGTTTCTTAGCGTAAAGTAAGCCCAGAGTTTAAATGCTTTAGGCAAACGTGTGGAACAATATTGCTAATAAATTTCCCCTCCCTCCCCCCAGAGTTCTGCTGATAGTTTGAAAAGACTTTTCTCACAAAGGTCAAACATTTCATTATAGAAACACAATAAACTGACTAGAGAATACTAAAAATAATACTCAGTTTTATAGTTTGTGCATGTCAGATCACAGTATTCTGATATGCTATCACCTTTAATTGGAGACCAAATTTCTAGAAATCATTGAAAGAAACAAAGAAGATTCACAAGAATCTTCACAAACTTTTCACAAGAAAAGAAAACATTTGGCACTACCTTCCAGTTTTGAAGGGATGCGAGGATGTAACACTGACCTAGCAGATAGCAGTTCCATCAAGAAAACCCTCATCATTCCCACACTACTCGTGGCTGTCTAAGAAATACATCTGTGTGTCCATATCTCCCCTACCCATACTTCTTTTAATGAAAAGCAACTGGTTTAAAATACAATGCAATCTTTCTTTGCACTTAAAGCTCCTGAATGTAGAATACCAAATTACAAGTTTAGTGAAATAAAGTTTGGAAGCCGATTTTAACCACTTGTGAAATCCTTCACAAGTCATGCTGCTCAGGGTGAAATGATTCAGAATTTTCCTGGTATC
The DNA here is from genome assembly GCA_026212715.1 of Elanus axillaris. Taxonomy (NCBI): domain Eukaryota; kingdom Metazoa; phylum Chordata; class Aves; order Accipitriformes; family Accipitridae; genus Elanus; species Elanus axillaris. The sequence continues at coordinate 8,049,102 of JANZLQ010000044.1, read as the reverse complement.
TTGAAAAAGCGCAGTATCAAGCTTTCTGTCACCCAGACCTCCCAGTCTCACAGCACAAACATGTCATCCTCAAATTAGGCCAAGAGCTCTATTTTACATTATGAAAAAATCATACATCATACAACACATCCAGTTTGACAACAAATGTTTGCTAATTCATTCAGTGCAACATGTCTGAGAACCCAAACATGCCACTGAGGAATTAAACAAAATATTTTAGTAGAATGATATTAACAACTGATAGCTTTCAAGATATTATTTTCAAATGCATCATTACAGCTACAGCAGTATCCCTAAAATCACACTTGTAGTTAGAAAGGTATTTCCTTACAACTTATTCAAGAATAATGGAAAGTTTTCTTCAAACAATAAACTTTTATTACTAGTAACAAATATTTCACAAAACCACACTTATTTTGTATCAGCTGCTGCTACCATGCTTCAGAGTCTTTATTTTGTCCTCATATTCTCTAATACTCCCTAAGAGTACTAGGTCAAATTCTGTGCTCTTAACCAAGTCAGATGTAAGTAAAGATAAAAACTTCAAAACTTAGCTGCAAACATTTGCAAATAAGGAAAGTAAATGTTAGAAAAGTTTAATCTAAACCAAGAACACCTTCTTCTACAGGATGAATCTGAGACTTCTCCAATTTTTTCTACACTTCATTAGTCTCCCAGGTAATGAAAGCAGAACACAGAAAGTGGTGAGTTATTATAGTAGGAACAGGTTCAGCATTTGAGCACATTCAGTTCGAACTACTGAGGTAGAAGAGACAAGCATCTTGAAAAATTAAACTTGTAAAATAATTGACTCGGTCATGACCATCCCAAACAGTGTCAGGCTGGTAACCTTTGCATACACACAGAAGTAAAAACCGTCTTTTTTTTTTTTAATCTAAAGAACACTGCTAAGGCAAAACAGCGAATTATTTTTTTAATATCACAGCAAAAAAAGTAAAGCAAGAAAGGCATAAAAACAGGTTAGCCACCAAGACCTCGACTCCGTTTCCCCACGACCCCGGCGCGGTGGAGCGGGCGAGGAGCACGCTGCGCGGCCGCCCAGGCGGGGCGAGGCGCGGCCCCGCGGACCGGGTGCGCGGGAGCGGCCCCTT
>JANZLQ010000044.1:8021905-8037235 GCA_026212715.1 Elanus axillaris | reverse complement strand
TATCAATATTCTTCTCATACTGAACTCAAAACACAGCACTGTACCAGCTACTAGGAAGACAATTAACTCTATCCCAGTGGAAACCAGGACACAGTCCTAGAGGAAATTATAATAATCCTGGGAAGACAATTCAGGACGCCATGACAGATAAAAATCCAAACCAAAACACCCAAACCAACAACAAAATTGAGTGTCGAATAATCCCTCTCAAGAAGGTATATACAGAACAAAACTCAGTAACACTGTCATTATTTATCACTTTGCATCCAAGGATCTCTCTAAAATGCCTTAATGTTTCTGTGGATAGTTATCCTTCATTCTCTCCTCCTACCCCATTTTGTGCTCATACTTGGTAAATTTACAAACAGCTATCATCTGGAAGAGATCTCATTTATGCAAATAAGTAAGTTTCTGCAATATTATTATGCCAATTTCACAGATGAGGTAGATGAAGCACACACTGGCTAAGCACCCAAGCCGATTCCTGCTGAAATTAATGGCAAAATCCACATTCAGCCCAGGGACATCAACATCAATGCCCATCTTGCAAAGCACTAAATGGTAGAAAACTGGAAGAGTGTCTGAGTCATGATTATCCAATAACTTCTTACCAAAATTATCTGTACCACATTTCCAGGGAAATTAAAAAGAAATAGTTTGTAATTTTTATCTAATGAAGTACTAGATGGAAATTAAAACATTCTCAGGTTTTTACACTGTTTGAAGCTAGAACTTCCAAAATAGAGGATTTGTCTTACTGTAGAGAGGTCAGTCTGGTACAGGTATGCTCAGTCCTCAAGCAGTGATTGTGAGAGCTCAGAGAGGGTCTGAAGCAATTGTAAATTACCATTCTGAATTTGATTTGGGTGACCTCCTCCCTGATGTCTAGAGACATATCATATCTATCCCCCATATGCCAACATAAGGTCACTTTAACAACTAGTATTATTGATCACTCCTCCAGACATGGACAGTTCAGTGAAATCTTAAACACGGCAATAAAACTGTCTTCAGAGCTGCTTTGAAGAATTGTGAATTAACCAGTCAGACCAAGAGTCTGCCACTGGAAAGAGAAGAACAGCTCTAGGTAGTAATACTAATCATGGTATTAACTTTGTAAACTTATTCTCACAGGTGAAAAAAGCAGCCAACTAAACCCCATATTTGATGTTGTTACACAGCAGACTCAAAGTACTCCTCTGCATTTTATGTCTTAAAATGGCAATTTTGGACATCTCATGCCACTTTAAATCAGGAGTAACTCTACAAATTTTACATCATTACCAAAAAAAATGCCAAAAGTACAGTGTAGAGTAAGACCTTCTCTGTATAGTAAAATAAGTATGCATCTTTATTTATGTATTTAGCTTAACTTTGGTTACACCCAACTGTTTAGCTCACTCTGAAAAACTAAGTATGCTTTATGTAACTTCCACAACAAAGCTTGATAATCCTAACTCTATACATGAATAACTTATATGTCCATCATGCCTCAGAGTTCAAGTTCAAAAAGAGCTGGACCTGTCTTTCAAATATATTTTAATTTTTCCAGTTACACTTTATAAATGTAGGTAACTTGCATCACCATAAGGCATCAGAGATCATTTGAACATGTCAAGAAATTAAGAGTTAAACACTTCTCTAGTTTCTTGAAGTTTAAGTCCTATTTAATTTTTTCTGTTTTGAATTTGACCAGCTTCTTCCAGGCATTAGTCCCTCCTATGACATTTTACACTAAGTAAGAGATAGAGTTGACACTGTCACAAATTGTTGTTGAGGCTATGGGTAAGAGTTCTTCCCTTTTCAGAGCAAGGCTGATGGATGTTGCTGTCATGCACTTAAAATTTTTTTTCTGAACCCATCAGTTTTCTGATGATGCTGTGTAAGTCCATAGCCCCACAGGGGAGCATGCCATATACACAGGAGATCTGTCCATTACTGCCACATATAATTCTGCATGAATGACCTCTTTTTTTCTTAAGGTTATTAGAATTTAAAAGTTTAGTATGATTCTAATTTATACTGCCTCTACAATCAAAGTGATTCTTTCACCATTCCTTTACTTCAGACTTTTTTTTTGAGGAAAAAAAATAAACAACTACCTTCCATTTCCTTCTCCTATTTCATTACCTTCAAACATACCTATAATAAATTTATTTGCAACAACAAACTTATCTCTTGCAAGGGATGCAAGCACTGCAGTGTCATTGTTTTGAATATCCTAATTAGTAACCCTGCCTTTCTTTTAAGAAAATAATTAAAAAAATCTCATTCCTACAGCCTATACCAGAACAGAAAAAATGGTAAATAGTGTAATAAATCCTTTTGAAATAAATGCATTAATACGATAAATAAATAAGTATCAAAACCTGCAAACATGAGAAGATTTAAGGTAAGCTTCACAGAGCTTGGGCAAAAGTTTGTACTTCTGAAACTCTGCAAGATAAATATTTTCAGCCAACGACAAAAGACACAAAAACATGTCTATGAAGAAAATCAGGGTCTGTATAAACATTTGGGAATATGTAGTGTGTTACATTGTATATATACAGTTGGACATGCATATATCATGTATTCTGAAAAGAAAAATGCAAATTATAAGTCCAAGGTTGTTTATTAATGTTACCTGCAGGCCCTTCTTTGCATTGCCCTAATGATGATGACTGTTGATGACTACATACATCCAATCCAGCACTACAATATTTTGAAGGTCACAACATTTTATATAGTCCTTTCACACTGCACTGAATATGTGATTCAATATGACATGAGAAAGTGCATCATGTCTGTCCTCCCCACCCCAAAACTACTGCCTTTTTTTTCTTCCACTAGGTGCGCACTAGACTGGTACATGAAACCTCTGGTTCTCTGCACCTGAGGGATAACTTATTTTAAGATGGTCTTTCTCAGGCTAATTTAGAGAGATTTCTAAGTAAATAATGTTGTATATGTAGGTCATACGTCAAAATCTAGATAGGTCTGTGCTACAGCATGATCCAGGTTGTAGAATACTCTTACAGTTGGGAGTGTTTGCTGGTCTTCAGAAAGATTAGGACAATCTGTAACAAAGTCTGTTAGGACTATTAGCATACCAAATATAAATGAGTTGGATGTCACATCACAACATAAATTGGAAAGACAATTTTGAAAGTAATAAACAATTGCATCTTGGAACCGCTCATTCTAAAGCATACATGAGAATAGGCTATTCTTGACTTTGCCTTAAGTAACTTCCTGAAATAATTCCTGTAAATAAGTATGATTGAACTGCTAAAGAAAAAAAACATAATATAATTAAATTTGACATCGTTGTGGTTTAACCCCAGCCAGCAACTAAGCACTATGCAGCTGCTCACTTACTCCCCCCACCCCACAGCAGAATGGGGGAGAGAATTGGAAAAAAAGTAAAACTCAGGGGTTGAGATAAAGACAATTTAATAGGACAGAAGGGAAGAAAAAATATGACAATAATAATAATAATAATAAGTTAGAATATACAAAATAGGTGAGCACAATGCAATTGCTCACCACTTGCTGACCAATGCCCAGTTAGAACCTGAGGAGTGATCCACCGCCCCAGCCAACTCCCCCTAATTTATATATTAGGTATGATGTCATATGGAACTATTGGTACTATACGATACACAAAGGACTATTCCTTTGGCCAGTTTGGGTCAGCTGCCCTAGCTATGTTCTCTCCCAACTTCTTGTGCCCCTCCAGCCTTCTCACTGGCTGGGCATGAGAAGCTGAAAAATTCTTGACTTAGTATAAACATTACTTGGCAACAACTAAATACATCAGCGTGTTATCAACATTCTTCTCATACTAAATCCAAAACATAACACTATACCTGCTACTAGAAAGAAAATTAATTGGAAGCTGAAACCAGGACAGACATGGTTTGTGAGATCAAACTAAGCAGTAGTTTGCAACACTGAAATTCAGGAGTCAGATTCTTTTTAAATGAGTAAGCTACAGCAGTTTGACAGACAATGAAGTAAAAAGAATAGAAAACTAAAATCCATAGGAAGCAGCCTGGACACCATCTTGTTAGACAGTTGGGGGAGAGATCTGAAAACCCTTGTATACCAAAACAACAAAAACGAAGTGAACAGGACAAGTACTGAAGTGGTTTAAACATAAAGTTTGTAGGCCTTCAAGCCACTTTTTCTGAATGGAACTCAAAATATGGCACCAAATAAGATTCCAAACAATGGCTGGCTACGAGGTTACAATTCAAATATGATTGTCAAAAATAAGAGCAAAGTACAGTAAAAATCAAACTTCGGAAGCTTAGCAGAATGCATGTGGGATGTTCGTACCCCTAGAGCAATGAGACAATTTTTTTACTCACTTCTTTAGACATAGTGAATTCAAGATACCTATATACAGAAGTGAAGTAGAAAGCAGCTTTTGAGGCATTCCCAAAGCTACAGATATCAAAAAGTATAAGAGCAGTGGATGAAATAAGAGGAGGAATCAAATTGTTATAAGAATTACATTACTTTATCCAAGAGCTTTGAAAGAATTGACAAATGCAATAGCAAGCACTATCAGACAATCTATGAAACTCAGAGTTAATACCTTCATGATGTGTATATACCAGACTAGGTTTTGAAAGAACAGTATTTCTCTAACTCCCCAGAGTTCTTTGGAAAACTGGTAGATAATATCTGTAGAACTCCTCAAAGAGTAAGAATGTTCTTTCAGGTAAAGTCTGAACTGAGACATACACAGTCTACTATACGGATTCTAATTAAGGACTCATAGGTATGCTAACATTACAGTAAAATCTTATGCCCAGCTTAGTAAGATAAATAAAAAATAATATATATTACCAATTCAGAGTATCTCCATCAGTCAGATGAAGCATCTGTGAAAGGCTGAGACTTTCTCAAGAATAAATAGATAGTCAAAAGTAGAAAGGGGAATACCTATTGCCCTTTGCTGCTATGAATTCTGAACTGCAATTCACATATGATCATAGGTTAAGACTTCCAAATTAGTTGCACCATGTGGTTTCACATCTTCCTTTTAAGTTCTGTTGTTGACCATTAAAGTGGATAGACTACTATTACAAATTAGGATATGATAAAACCATTGGTTTGGGTCACTCATGTCTAGGTACAGTATGCAGAGTACTCATGCTGGTTTTAGTTCCTGCTAGCTTTGGAGTCAGTCCATGGCTTACTCTTCCTTGCAGTGTATAATTCAGGACAGATTTCTGTTGAATAATAGGGAAACTAAAATGTTTACAGTGGGCTACAAAAAGGTCTGTTACACCTATCCCATTGAAGCTCTATTTTGATCCTTCAGGAAAGACTGAAGTAGTGCATTACCTCTGAATTTGTACCTTTCAAAAAACACATCTACACTATATCTTTGGAGGGACTTCCTGTGGAACTATATTTAGCTTGGGTATCAGGAGCTCAGCTATAGCAGCATGAAACTCAGCATGCACTAATTAGTCAGACTTCTCAGAAAGCACTTGCAGGCCACACAGCTCTGCGATGCTGCAACTTACTGCTGGTATTTGAAATACATGCCAGCCTAAAAGTTAGCTTAGTTGTCTTGTAACTGCAGTATAGGAGACGCTGCAAAAAGATGCATTTTGCCCTTGATTGTGGGATGAATATAGGATATACATATATGCTACGTTATGTCATATCTTAATTATATCTTCTCTGTATATGTGTATAGAGAGAATATATACCTGTATCATGTATAATATTACATACACGTCTGGGTTTTTCTTTGCTTTGCTTCAGCTGAAAGTTGTGTCTTATGCACAAAACAACCAAATAATGAATAACAAAGGCATGTTATTTAATTCTTTTACTGGAAACCAGCAATTATTATATACTGACTGTTCAAGGGTGTTATTTTTGTAAACAAGAAACAAACAAAATGAGCATAGGATTAATCATTAGGAAATGGTCTCTTATTCAATTAGTACACATTCAAGAGAGCCCCATATGCATGTACTCTAGTCAGTGAAGTACTGCAGGAAAATAGGAAGAGATCTCCCAGGGTGCAGCACACCCTGCTTTCTCTACCATATGCCTTCTAAATATGTTCCTCCGTGTCACTCTACTCACTAGACAACTTGCTGATTCTTGGCAAATTGATTCTGATACATTAAAAACATATAATTCCTAATGAATAGACTTTGCTTATTAAAAAGAAACAAACAAACAAACCATCCCAAACCAAAGAACAAAGAAAAACACCCTTACAGTGAATTCTGGCAACAGGTATATACTTTCAAAATTGTGGTGCTGTCCTTTATTTCTGGAGTAATGCCATATAATGTCCCATTCCTTTCCAAGCTATGGCCTCAACAAGGTGCTGAAAACCAAAGCTTAAAAACCTCAAGAGATACTCCATCATGCATGAAACATATTAACAGTATTTATTTGGATGAGATACTACAGACAAGAGTTACTATAAATTTAAAGAGAGTATGACATAGATTCAGGGAAACCAAAAACTGTTTTGAGGTTAGCCTAAAGGTGGATTAAAAAAAATTTAGTGAATTTTCAAGAAAACTATAATATATTGCCCTTTTTTGTTTTGTGTAAGGCTAGAGGAAGCCTAATGAGTTCAAGTAATTAATAAGCTGCTGGTAAGTTACAGAGTTTAAATAATACACTAACATGGACATTTACAGTGTAAATCTTCAATACTGTTCTACAACAGTTTTGCAACAAGTTGGGTAGGAAGCTTTGTCTCTAAAAAGAGACTTTTAAAGGCCCTCCAAATAGCCACAGAATAAGGAACTATAACGAGGAGATGGGGAAGTAAAGGATAGGGGAAGAAGACATAAGTGATTTATATAAAGTTCAAAGCATATTAACACATTTTAAGGGGGGGGGGTGTTATAGAAAACAATAAAGATGAACTGAGGTGAATAAGGTTGGATAAAGGTAAAGGTAGCAATAAATTACTATCTACAGGTGATAACTGAGATTAGAAATTCAAGAGCTGAAACATTAGCAATTACTATTAGAAACTCTTTGATAACTGAAGAGGTATCAGTTGATTGGAAACCAGTGATTTGTTTCAGTACTTAGAACAGCTTTCTTAAAAATATTTAAAATAGATACACATCTGCAAGTTCCGCATCTCTTTACTGTGGGCTTGAGAACTACAAATTTCAGTTTGTGTGTTGTCTATTTGCTTCCTAAACTTAAAATCAGTAGGAATGCTTTTCCCAACAAGACAGGGAACCTGAATTTCTAACTACACATCCCATGGATCTCCTAAGAACTGCTTGGATTCGGGGAAAATAAAATGTTCTACTGCTTAGTATTGCTTTGCCCAGCTGTGAATCCCAGAATACTTTGTCTGTTTTATCTGAACTTTTGCAGTCAATGACATCCTAATTACTAACTGTCCTGAAAAGTGCTCTTAAAATTAGTTCAATGGATTGGCAATTTTCATTGAGTCCAATGGGCAGAAATAATAAAAGAAAAAAGTGTGTATAAATGTTCTGTATTATTCATTAAACAAACTTGAAATTAGACACACCTATATGACTGCATATTATGTGATGTAATAAATATGTTTTTACAATATGAAACAATTCATGTTTAACATAGAACCTTTTTACAAATGGCTGTTTCAAAACAGGAGCAGAGAAGTCCATCTGCAAATAAGATAGGTAAATCAGGGAACTAGTAAATATTTGCTGGGTAGAAAAGTTTTATTTTTGCTGTGCTCAACAGAATCCATCAAAATCCATCACATACAATGTAGAAAAGATGGGATCTATGTTAAGATTTTAGTGTTTAGAAGCCTCACTATAAAACTTTTTGCAAAGTAAAGCAAAAGCTAAGACATTGCATGTTATGGTAAAGGGACTCTAAGGAAAATTTCAGCTAAAACTCGATAGTGATCCCTGCCACAATATCATAACTCTTAGAAATTCATCACGTCCATTTTAAGAAATTCAGTGATGTTATAAATCACAGGTAAACGGAGCTGTCTTATTGTACATTCATAACACCTCACATAATATGCAACGCTTTTTATTTATCTTGACTTAAATCTAAACAAACAAGGCTTTTGTTGTTCTAAAGTAACATATAATAACAAAATACACAGTGACTACTGATAGCATTAACAATATAGCAATATAGTGTGCTGCTGGAAAGTTTTCATTGTGGTTTGGGGTTTTTTTCCATCTTTGAGGAGTAGCTTTCTGTTCATCAGAAAAATACACAATTGGACATTTGAATCTGAGGCTTTTATTGTACATAGACAGATAAATATGCTGAATATTACACTTCCTTCAGTAAATCTTCTATACTCAGGGTCTGAAGATGTATCACACTGCCTTTTTTGCCACATATATTCACTGATACACTGAGATCACATTTGTATGTTACAAACATTGTGTTTTAACGTGCTGTCTTTGACATCAGTGGGTCCATGGCCTTAAGACTGCTCCCTTCTTCAATACTCAAAACTTCCTAAGTAACAAAAATTCTCATTCAAATATTTTAAGAAATTTATCACCTTTAACAATAAACAATAATGTAGAAGACCTCCCATTACACTGTTCAAACAGGCTGGTATTTAAAAAAACATTTTTTAGATTAAAAAAGAAGTGCTGTATTATGTGCAAGCTACTTGCATGCTCAAAATTGCATTCCAGTTATTCCATGACAACACTAACACTTTGCATCTAATTCTTTCTTCCTCAAGATTTTGCTCGATTTTATCTGTGCAGATCTCTTTCTGGCTATTCACATTTAAAGATCCTTTTGAGACCATTTTGAAAATGCAGCCACTAATGAGAGGGATGATTAAGAGGCCTAGCAGTTTGCTATTAGCATATGGAAAAGTGAAACAGTTTCCATCTGCATACCTATTTTTATCTCTGTTCTCCTGCCCTTAAAGTAGAACTATAACATTAGGTAATCTGCCTTGTTAGGGCATTGGAAAAGCAATCTGAAGCGGGAAGTGTCCTATGATTGCTGAGTGAGCCAGTGCAAAAAAGTAGTGGCTCATTTGCCCATTATTATCTTTGTGCTGTAGTCTATCATAGAATGAGTACTATAGTTGTGTTAACTGACACCTCTGAATTCAAGTTAGTATTTTTGTGGTCAAGTTCTATAAGGATATTTCAACACCTCAGGTAAATAAAGATGCATACAAAGATGTCATACATGAACTGGTAAGTGTTATATGTTAAGAATCTCTTCCAAGTTCACACATTTAACTTTTGGCTTTGATCCTATCACAAATAAAATGCATTTGACAATTACTTGTGAATATTCAATGAAGTACATCAGGCTTAATCTCCAGCATTCAAGGTTAAATCCGCTAACATTTCCTTACTAAGCACAAGACAGAAAAAACCCAACAAATCCATCTTTTATTGGAACTCTGCACTCTGATATATTTTTTTGTGACAAAGACTATCCAATGCTTAAGACAATGAACAGATTCAAGAGTAGTGATAATATGAAATTTCAAAGAGGGTTAATATTGCGTTCAACTTAGAGAAGACATTAATTACTCTTCAACACAGTAGCAAAATTACAACCATTTCCACATTAAAACAATAGGCATACCACGAAACCCAAACTTAGTCAAATTCTGAAGTACTTGCTCTGAATTTCTTGTCTTTAGGTTGACCCCAGCAAAAAGATCAATGTGTCAAATCTAGATGGCCAAGTTAACTTTTGCTTTAGAAAAACCTGTATAGCTAGACCAGATAGAAGATTTGGTAGGCAAATGAGAGCACTTTGGGGAAGAATTTTTTTTAAACTTATAAAGGGGGCAAGGAATTCAAATTTGAACAAATGGTCATTGTCTGCCCTCACTTTTGTGTTGCCTCCTTCCTAAAAGGGCAGAAAGGGACCAAGGTATGGTACAACACTTGCAGATGGGATCTTTCAGTGAGCTCCAGGAATATGCATCAATGGACTGAAGGAGGTTTCTGAATTTCCTCACTGTGTACTGCTTGACCATGCCTGAGTCTGTCAGAGACATCCTCAAACCACACCTCAGCACTCAGCACCAGACCAATTTCAGTCAGAATAACCATAAGAACTCAGAGAAGTTTGAATTGTGTAGCCTTCCTACTTCCTACAAAACGACACCTCTACCCGGACTCATGCAAAGCATTTGACACTGTCCAACACAACATCCTTGTCTCTAAATTGGAGAGGCATGGATTTGAGAGATGGACCACTCGGTGGATAAGGAATTGGCTGGATGGTCACTCTCAAAGACTTAAGATCAATGGCTTGATGTCCAAGTAGAGAGCAGTGACAAGTGGCATTCCTCAGGGCTTGGTATTGGGACCAGCACTGTTTAAGATCTTTGTCAGTGACGTGGACAGTGGGACTGAGTGCACCCTCAGCAAGTTTGCAAATGACACAAAGCTGTGTGGTGTGGTCAATACCCTAGAGGGAAGGGATGCCATCCAGAGTGACCTTGATAGGCTTGAGGAATGGACCCGTGCAAACCTCATGAAGTTCAACAAGGCCAAGTGCAAGGTCCTGCACATGGGTTGGGGCAATCCTAAGCACAGATGCAGGCTGGGCAGAGAATGGACTGAGAGCAGCCCTGAGAAGAACTTGGGTGTGTTGGTTGACAAGAAGCTCAATATGACTCAGTAATGTGCATTTGCAGCCCAGAAGGCCAACTGTATCCTGGGCTGAATCAGAAATGTGACCAGCAGGTCAAGGGAGGTGATTCTCCTCCTCTACTCCACTCTTGTGAGACCCCACTTGCAGTATTGCATTCAGCCCTGGGGCCCCCCACATAAGAAGGACATGGACCTGATGGAGCGAGTCCAGAGGAGGGCCACAAAGGTGATCAGACGGATGGAGCACCTCTCCTATGAAGACAGGCTGAAAGAGTTGGGGTTGTTTAGCCTGGAAAAGAGCAGGCTCCAGGGAGACATTATAGCAGCCCTCCAGTATCTAAAGGGGACCTGCAGGAAAGTAGAAGAACAACTTTTTACAAGGGTATGTAGTGCTAGGACAAGGGATAATGGCTTTAAACTGAAAAAGGGTAGATTTAGATTACATACAAGGAAGAAATTCTTCACTATGAGGTGGTGAAGCAACTAGAACAGGTTGCCCAGAGAAGCTGTGGATGCCCCATCCCTGGAAGTGTTGCAGGCCAGGTTGGATGGGGCTTTGAGCAACATGGTCTGGTGGAAGATGTCCCTGCCCATGGCAGAGGGGGTTGGAACTAGATGATCTCTAAGGTCCCTTCCAACCCAAACCACTCTATGATTCTATGATTACTATAAGTTATGAGTTTCAAATTAAAATATCTTAAGCATTTCTTAAGCACAAGTACTTCTATGAATTTTAAGCCACTGTAGTTTATTACTAGTCTGAGTATAATTTTGGAAAGAAAAGGCAGGGAAGCCAGGTATCCTTTGTCCATTCTATAAGCAAGTTTCTGTATTTATTTTAATATATTCAAGAAGTATTGACACAATTTGAATCAAATATTCTTCTGAACATCAATCTAGCAATCCAGTGTGTGTATTTTCATAGTACTAAAAAGCCACAAAACAACAACAAACAAAAAATAAAAACCACACACAACAGCCTGACCAATATTCCTTGCCTGGGGGCATGAATAAAAGTAATTAGACAAAACAGTACCAAACAGAAAGCTACTTCTAGAAAGTCTAGAGAACTAGATTCTTCTATTTTTGCAAATACAGTACTCTGTCCAGAACAATATATATAGCATAGATACAATAAACTGAAATCATGCTTCAGAGTGGCTTACTTATCAGAAAGGTAAGAAATGAGTAGCAAACAGCTACTGAACTGTTTCAGTATCTGAAATATATTTTAGTTAGTATGATACAGTAAATGAACTTGCATAATTTCAGGTAAAAGAGAGATAAAGCCATGCTTCAACTCACAATCCCTATAGGCAGGGAACAGTACTTCCAATTTGGTTCACCTCTTTCGTCTTGAAAAAATATTGCTATTTGAAGCCAGTTGCCATATATTTGCATTCAAACAATGCCTATCATCAAGTTTGGACTACAAGAAGCAACCCTGCCCTTTCTTAAGTAAATCCAGTCAGGCAAAGATTTCATTTCATTGAATTGGGCCTGTAAGCAGTCTAAACACAATTAAAACATAGATAGACATTAATCAGTTTGAGGGTGTTTTTTTTGTTTTGGTTTGGGTTTTTGTTATTGTTGGTTTTTGTAACCACCACCAGCTGTTACAGCTGCTCTGTATCTACTAGTTTGTCACAGTGATGTTTCCTAAGATGCAAATATGAACTGATGCAAGTATGATCAGGCTGAGAATTTTACAGCTGACTTAATGGGGAGATAACAGGTGAAGTCAGGCATAATCTGCCAGTTAGCACTATTCTTAAGTCAGCTCATTTTTGCAAACTGGTGAGATGTTAAAGGAGACAATTTCCCAGTCCAACTGTCTATTCAAAACACCATCTCTTAAAGTATTGTTGCCATCCTCACTGCTTCACACATAGCCATAGGGACTTGTTGCTACAAGCAGCACCTACTATCTTATGGATTCATGTGGTAAACAAGCATGGTGTTTGAAAGATTATAAAGGTAATACTGCAAATCAAGTAAAGTTAAGTGTTTGTTCAGTTTGCTAAATTTAACATATAGGAAGACTATTTCCAGGCAGATCTTAAGGGGGGCAGTATTTTTATAGCTCTTACAATTGAAGGAAAACATTTGTTGGATAGTTGGTGTGAAGCTAATGATGTTCATTTGTATAGTATTGAACAAAGTTTTCCATGAGAAAGAAAGATTAAATGGAGCAGCCTGAATCTTTATATATAAGGAGCTAACTTTCTGAATAGAGGACTAGGAAATCATCAGTAAAGTATTATGTAACATAACAGTAACTGAGATACTAAGGTATCAAATAAAAATAAAGAATGAATGAAAGAATGTTTCATTTGCTTATATGTCCATGATAAAGACTGGGTAAAATGAAAAGTAAATTGGAAATTCTCACTGATGAGAAACAAATACATATATAATTGATATTATTGACGCTGGTGGTTACTGGAATTGAAACCACTGATTACAATCCATTTACATTAGTAAGCAGATGGAAATTCACCAGTTGTTTCAGAGGCCCAAGAACCTCAAATTCATAGTTATAAAGGCATATTTCATGCTCTAACAAGCCCAGGAAGGCTCATCCCTCAGTCAGCCTACAGAACAGGAAGAACTATTTCTTCAACACACATCTGGAATGTATGGGTTCATCAGCCTGTTAGGAGAACTTAATTACGGAAGACTGGCCAACAATCTCAAGCAGCCGGAGTAATAAAATGTTATTAAGTTTTCAAAACACAGAAAATACTGCAGCTGATGCTATTCTGGACTTTGGTGGTCATTTAGAGACTAATCATCCTGACCAATTTCTTCCAGTGTGAGCGAACAGGCAGCACTCCCCATCTTCTGTGCTTAAGAAGGGTTTCTTTCCTTCAAAATAAGAAATCCATTGGCCAACAAAAAAACCTTAGAAAAATAAGATTGAAAAATCAAAGGTTTCTAAAGACCAGAATACTAAAAGTTCCAAATTTATGATAGTACTGGAAAGACACAACTTCATTGCAGTGATCAGGTGAAGGTAAAAATTAGATTGATAAAAAAAAATCAAACAAAGGAGATTGTAAATAATGTAAATTAAAAGTTATGAAGCATGGAAATTTGATCAGATAAAGTAGAGATAGTGTCTTTAGCCCAGCAAATCTTAGGACATTTGAACATATTCTTATTTTTCAACTTTGATTTTAGGATTAGTGGTACAGAAAACCTTTAATAAGTTCTATTATTCATGTTTCAATAAGAAATGTAGCCATCTCAATCCATTCTGTCTCAATTTGAATTTAGGTCCTCTCCCAGACAGCTAGACTGCTAAGATTAAGTCAATGCAGTAATTTTTAATTTGGAATAAATTTTGAAGGGTTTTTTTCCTCCTAGGTACAGTCAGCCTTAGCATGCTTTTTTAAATAATTTAGTGTAATTTTCCTGAAAAGTAGAAAATCCATATAAAAGAGAAAAAAATAGCTGTAGCATACATACAATACCAAATTATATTATTCACAGCATAATAATTAGGGATAAAATTAGAAAAAAGTATAAACAGTAATGCTTTATATGAAAAACAAACAAGCAAACAAACAAAATACAAACAAAACAAAACAAAAACCCCAAACCCAGGATAAGCTGTTGCAGAAGAAGATGACAAAATAATTTGTTGACAATTAATTATTTGGAACGATGCTAAGGAAAGCTTACTAAGGATAAACATTGTAAAAATCAGAAAACCTAGAAGAAAAAAAAAACCCTCAAACAAACAAAAATCCCCAAAGAGTTCTAAAGGAGAGGAGGCAGAGGAAATCTCTTGTCTGCTAGTGTTAATTTTCTAATAAATCATGAAAAATTGGAGAAACTCCAGAAGATTAGAAGAGAGCCAATGTTATGCCCATACTAAAAATGCCAAGAGGGATGAATCAGGTAACCACAGGCCAGATGTCCAACTTCAGTTCTTGGCAAAATAACAGAAAGCTGCTGCAACAGTCTGACAAATTAAACTGTAGAAAAATACTTAATTCCCAGCTACATGATTTTAAAGACAATTGGTCTGGACAAAAAGCTTGATTTTATTCTTTCAAAAGATTACAAATTTTGTTAATGAAGGTAATTGCCTATGTGTAATGAACTTAATTTTTGTGGGGCATCAAAAATGAGTAGAATTCAGTATTGTACTCCATCCACACAGAAAAAGGTAGCTGATTGCTCTGGAGGGTTAGCCCTTGAATTCCTGGAGTTTCCTGCTTTGAAAGAATGATATAGCTACAGTGGAGCTGAGAGATTGGAGTAGCCCTGCAGGTATCTGTGTCTGCCTGTCTATGTTTAACATCTGTCTGTCCAACTGGTGAGCAAACTTGTAAGAAATGACAGGAGTTTGCTTCAGATCCCTTTTTCAAAATAAATAATAATAAAAAAATTTGCATAGAAAATTATTTGATCAGAATATTTCTGATTCAGAGCTTTGTTCAGAATATTTTTGACTCACTTGAAACAGGAAGGAGGAGGAGACTTCTGTGGGCACCACTGAAAACTCCAAAAGGAGAATTCTGCATCCAGCTTCAATATATGCATTACAAAAAAGTTTAAATATTATTGCCCTATCCTGTCCAGGGTGAAATGGAGCAAATTACTTACTTAGTAGATAAATTAAGTATCTGTCTAGCTGCTTGTCTTGAAATAGACTGAGAGGGAGTTTGCTTGTTGTATTTAAGTATTCACTTACACTGAGAGAGGCACTAAGTGC
>JANZLQ010000044.1:8007989-8021805 GCA_026212715.1 Elanus axillaris | reverse complement strand
AATGAGAGAGGCACTAAGTGCAAAAGAATTATTTAACAGGGCAAGGACTAATGGAAACCAATAGCTAAAAGCAACAGATAGATAAACACTAGCTGGAAATAAGACACAGTTATCGTGGGGATGGTTCATAGCACAGGATAATTCAGGCTGGAAGAGACCTCAGTGGTCATTTAGCCCAATCTCCTGCTAAAAGAACGGTCAGCTCTGATGCCAGAGAGGATCACTCAGGGCTTTTTCCAGTCAGGTCTTGAAAGCTTACAAAGGTGGAAGGTGGAGACGGAAAAACCTCCTTGGGCAACCTGTTCCATTGCTATTAATTACTATCGAGGTTGAGCATAGAAGTGAAGATGTACTTTAGCTATACGTTATTTTTTTAATTGAAAAAATGTCTATGAAAAAAGTATTGGAGTCATTCAAGAATGAAAGTGAAATGCTACTTCTAAGAAAGTAGCAGCTGAAAAATAAAGATGGTAAGTGTATCTCTAAATGGTATAGTAATTTTACTTTACTCTCATTCTTTCCTCCTAATACAATCATATAAGCATCCTAGGGTAATCTAGGACTCTTCATAAGGTAATATAAACTCTTCACTAAGATCAGATATTTGACTTTTTTGACAGACAATGATGATCAAATAACATTAGATACTGATGTATACAAGAACTACATTATCATCCATGACTTTCTAAAGAATTTGAGACAATTTTTTTTGCTTTATGCCATACAGTTTGCCTTTTCAATAGTAACTGAGACAATTTGACATAAGGAGGCCTTAGTCAACAGTGAATTTTTGGTTGAAACAAAAAAATGTGTTCCTATACTGTTGAAAAAAATGTAAGCAAAGCACAATCAAGGATATTGAATGCATCACTGTAGCCTATCAGTATTCATGAGATCAGCAATGTGAGTAGGAGAGGCTATTAAATAATTTTGATGTAAATTCTTAAGACATAAAGGGAAAGAATATAAGCAGCTCAAAGGATGTGAACTGCTCCTATTCCTCTGACAATATACGACTATATTTTGTAACAGTAAAGAGTTTCTTACAAAGATCTGTCCTTTTTTCAGTATGAGGTTTTAGGATTGATTGGGGGCTTTTTTTTGTTCATTTTGTGGGTATTATTACTCATCCCTCTTAGTGCCAGAAACATGTCCCATAGTAGATACCACCGGAAAAAAAAAGGAATCAAGGAATAGTTCTAGACATGAAATGAAGAGTTAAAAGTGTCAGGGGGTGGGGGGGGACGAAAACCCCCAAAACACTATAGGTTCAAAAAAGATGAAATTTTCAATCCATTACTCATTCCAATCAAACTTTCAAGGCATTACAGATGTACTGCTTCATGTGTCTACCTTCACATTAAAAGAATCTTAAATTGTGATCATTTAGTGCTACTCACTTTGTGCAGCCTATGAGATGTCTGCCACTTGAAACTGCCCACGACTTTAATAATCAATTGGAGAATGCAGCCAATCAAATTTCACCCCATGATAGTTTCCAAGGTAACCGACAAAGATACTGACATGAACTGCATGCAGTGGAAAAAAAATGCACAAAAAACGCTGCCGCATTTCCACTTTTTTCAATACTTTCGAATGTTTATTATAAAATGCTACAAAACCTAGATCAGTATTGACAAAACCAGTAGCAAAAAACAAAGCAGAATTAAAAGACAGTGATGAAGCACTTCTGTCTTAAGTGACTCAGAAGGGCTACAGAGCCTTCCTGAAGCTCTGCCTCTCACAAACTACAGCATTGACCCCACCCTTCACTGGTGAACCATGGAAAATAAGAGCAGCATCTCATTACCTCAATTAGGACACCTTCTCTCTTTTGCCCCGGTAAATACTTTATTAAATTGATATTTGTTTGTCAGTGATCTATGCAGAAGTGAACCACTTACATCATGACACAGTATAGGACACTGATTTTTACACCTATTTACACTAGAACTTTAAGTTGTCAGCCAAAAAAAGCACCAAACCCAAGCAAAAAAGATTAACAGTACTTTGGTGTAAAGAAGTCATCAAATTACTCATTAGAAAAGCTCTCCCTCCCAGTCCCTTTTCTTATCCCATCCTGCCATTCAAAGCAGAATATGCAGGGGAAAAAATATTAGGGTCTTTTGTTTGTTACCTCCCTGCCCCTTGATGCTGACACCAGAATTTCAGGTCCTAGTTTCTTTTAGTTAAAATATCTCAGAAAATCATGATCTTGGCAAAATGAATCTTCAAGAGCCAAACTGAGCTTCTATTGCTTAAAGACTTAAAATTGGGATTTAGCAATACACAGGTTCTGTGACAATAGCACTGAGCATCACACATACATGTATTGGAACATTTTTCAATGGTTACGATTAAGAAAAAGAGCACTTATACCCAAGAATGGGCTCTGATACAGGAAGGTTTTCCTGAAAAGCATCTTGACACAGCCTCTCTAATTTTGAAGTTTTCCTGATCAGAGATTGTCAGTCGTGTTTCTTAGTACAAAGCCACATAGTGGATAGACATCACATTCCCCAGAACCTAGGATGACCCTGAGGCCTGCTTTTTCTTGTGAATTCATCAAAAACTGAATGCGGATCTCCAGAAAAGAGGAATGCTTTCTGCATCAGGAAAAAGCTGTTTTTTCTATGAGGCTGTCTTCTACAAAAAAAACCCTACCCACACTGAAACAACAACGAAAAACAAACCAGAAAAACCTAAACTAATACACAAACACACACAACAGACTCCAGTCACTGGAACTATTTCTCTCTGCCCTCTGACTATCATATCTTATAAGGCTATTCTGTGGTGGTAAGAACAGAGTATTTCTTGTTTATGAAGACAAATCCTTCATAAAGGCATTTAATTATCTTCTATTTTATAAAGTACTGAATGACACAAGCTGTTTGGTGATGCTTGTGAAACTGACTCTTCAAGCTCACAGATTTGTCTGAGTGGTTTGAAACACTAGACTCAAATGATTTTTAATGATTTTAGTCAAACTGGTCAGGTTATTAAATTTAACAACTGTGCAGGAGTTGCTAAATATTTTTAAATGCAATAATACTTCTCAATTATTGGAAAATTTAATGCTAGCACTCTCTCAGATAACCAAATATATAAGCATTACAGTAGATCAGAAGTTGGCAATCAAGTCCTAATTTTAATTACATGTACTCAATATTAAATCTTGCTGTAAGAAAAAATGGTTTCAGAACATAGCCCCAATTCATTTATATTCTACAAGCCTTGTGAAAAAGAGGCACAGTAGAATCAACTTCCTACATTGTTTAATAAACAGCTCTGTAAATAAAATGAAGGCCAAATTTTGAAAGCAAGGTGCAGGCAATGAGACTGCAATAACCTTTGTTTGCACATGCAGACAGGATAACTACATGCTTAGCCATCTGTCTGCAGAAATAACAGATTTTATTCTTTGACTCAGAAAATACAGTTTTGAAATTGTACCGTGAAACTTCATAGAATACAATAAAAAGTGAGATTTATTTTTATAGTCCTCATACTATATAGTAGTAAACAATAACAACACTTCTTGGAAATATAAAGATGCAATTCTTCAGCTTGCCCATTTGCTTTACATTTTCCCATCTATTCAGACTGCATGGGAGGGAGGAAGAATGTGTTTATTAAGAATTTGTATGAGAACAGATTGACCCAAATGTCTGTTACCAAAATAGATTATATTAGCTAGAATGGAGTGTGTTGCTTCCATGCAATCAGCAGCAACCTTATGAAAATGTCAACTCTTATATATACATTCTGATGCAGAATAAGTCAAATTCTTTTTCAAGTCTGTAAAACAAATACATTAGAAATACCGTGATTTGTACTATGAGCACAGAATATAACTCTCCTAGAAATACTATTCCTGCAATCAGTTTCTTTCAACACTTAGTTTTATTTATCACTCTTGGTAGACTACCAAAACGAACCAACAAGTTTGAGACAGTCCTCTCAAGTGATTAAACATTAAGATTAGCAGATAGGCAGCTGCTATGATCAATATTCTCCTCTGATAAACCAGTCTAGAGCTCCTTGCATCTGGTCAAATTACCACTGAGCATGAGTACAGCAGCTCATTTTTGTACTTTTAGGATAATATATAGTTGTGCTGTAAATTCCAAAGTATAGGACAAGTATTCTGCTCTGAAAAATTGCACTGCTTACACTTCATCTTGCATATCAGAAGGAACCTCTGGGGATGCCAAAACATACAAGTCTATGACGACTTTAAACCTGAAACGTGTTGCTACCTGCTCTAACAAAGATGGTTCAACTTGCTATATTCCACTTTAATTTTCTCCTTAACCATTTGTCATTTAGGTTTTTATTTAAATGCATCTCTATAAGGGGGCACACAGGGGAGAGAAAGGCCTATTTAAATCTCAATAAGTTACGGATATTTCACTTTTATCCACAGTCTTCTAATAATTAGCTAGCATAAAAGCAGCAAAGCTGTAAGATCTGGGTTAGATAAAAAGTAACTGTAGAGTTGAGTGTCATCTTTTTAATAATGATCTCCAGAATGTTTCATAGTGCCACAGAATCATTTGGTAAACTAGGAAACAGTCATTCAAGTAATGTTAGAAAAATATAGCAGAGGAAGAAACAAAACAAAGAGAACCTCTTTTGGGCACAAGCATCCAATAGCAGCCTCCAGAGTTAATAAGGTCACTCACTATTTCTGTGTATCATCTGTAAGCTATTTATCTTGTTAGACTCTCCTTCACCTTTTGTTTGCAACTGGTAAACCATTTACAATTCTATATTTATGTGCAAGTGATCAATACACTGTTATCTACTTCTAATAAAATCTTCTTGCAAGTTACAATTATTTAGTCACCTTTAATTTTTTTTTACATATTTGTATGCAAAAAAATGCTACTGGCTCACTTATGAACTAGTGCTTTTGCTTTATGTGTTCACCTTTTACACCTTTCAGTTAATTTAGCTACATCACTTAAGTTACCTGATACTTCTTTCACTTCCTGAATAGATTATCCCAAAACCTACTGGGAAGCATGCAAGTATTTACCAGGCATACTCACTTGCTTGCAAATTTATGAGATATCTTTTCACTAATAATGTTGCAAACAGCATTTCCTTACTAAAAGGCAAGTACCACCAAGCCATGGATAATGTTGCAGCAATGCTCTGTGTTTTATATGAAATTATATCTTCAGACACCGTAATGAGTAATAATAAAAAGAACTCTCTAGCCTGAAAACTCTACACTAAAGTATGAATATGGTTTTGTAGGCTATAAGCTTCTGGTTTATATATGAATTGATTCAATATAAGAATAGGTGCTTAAAAAAAGAATAAATAGTATTGGCCTGAGACCATACTAGCACTCTTACTTATCCTTCAGTCATATCTCCCTTTTTTACAGTGAAGGTTTATATTTATTATGACATCATGCATATTTTTCACACAGATTTAATATATTGTATGATGCATTCGGAACCCTCTTCCATGCATTCAGTCAATTAAGAAAAACAAATGGCAATATCAATTGAGACTAGAAAAGAAAAACACTTTCCATTCTCCCCTTCTGTGTTCTGGCATGGCATCATAACAGACAGTTGTATATGAAGATAGGTTTTCCATTGTGTTGGTTGTACAAGTCATCTGTTAAATAAACCCATCAAAGGATTTGGATGCTTGTTTTAGAATTGAAACATCAATAGTGGGGTCTTTGCTCATCCCTAGTCCATACTACTCTGGAAGCTTAAAAAAGTAGAAAGCTTAGTATATGTATTCAAAAAAAACCCCAACCAACAAACAAACCAAAACCCAACATCAAGCACTGTAATTTATGTCTCCTATTCTGTAGGAGTTCGTTACTTGGAAAATTAACAAAATTCTGTCCCTACAAGTAAACAGCTATACTTACTTTGACTTATGATTTGTTAATTTTACAAAATATTAGCATTGGTATTCAGCCAGGAATGTTTAATCTCTGAATGAGAGGGAAAATGAAAGGAGAAAAAGGAAACCTGATGAAAGTACTGCAGTTGTGGTTACATTTCTTACAAAATTAATCATCTTAGTGAAAAGTAATACATACAGATGTTTCTAACAGGTCACACTGACTAAACGTCACAAACAATTTTAATATCCCCATTGAACAACAGTGTTCAATATTGAAACTGTTATTAATTTGAGGACTAGTCTTAAAAATGTGATTCTCTTCCAGTAGTGGAGAAGATAAGTCTGCCATTAGTTTTAACAGATTTCAGCTATTCAACTGCCTTTGGGCCAGATATTTAAAGTGCATAAAGATGTACAAGATACATATGGGATTTACAGAAGTGACTAAGTGAAATTTAGTGGGAAGTAGACACTGCTGTCTAAATAGCCTTTAAATAATTCTGTTAAACATCTGACTCTACTGTCAAAGCACCTAAATAGACTTTCCCTTAGTAAACCCATCTCTTGGTCTTCAGCACTGCTGGACAACCTGTCTAGTTGTTATAGATCTTTTCTTTTTGTCTAGCAATGTCCTGGTTTCACCTGGGATAGAGTTAATTGTCTTCATAGTAGCGGGTACAATGCTATGGTTTTGAGTTAGGTATGAGAAGAATGTTGGTAACACTGACGTTTTCAGTTGTTGCTAAGTAATGTTTAGTCTAAAGTCAAGAATTTTTCAGCTTCTCATGCCCAGCCAGCGAGAAGGCTGGAGGGGCACAAGAAGTTGGGAGGGGACACAGCCGGGGCAGCTGACCCAAAGTGGCTGACGGATTGTTCCATACCATGTGACATCATGCCCAGTGTATAAAGTGGGTGGCATGGGGGTGGGGGATCGCCACTCGGGGACTAACTGGACATCAATCGGTGGGTGGTGAGCAATTGCACTGTGCATCATTTGTATATTCCAATCCTTTTATTATTACTATTGTCATTTTATTAGTGTTATCATTAGCGTTGTTAGTTTCTTCTTTTCTGTTCTATTAAACCGTTCTTATCTCAACCTACAAGTTTTACTTCTTTTCCCGATTCCGTCCCCCATCCCATTGGGTGGGGTGGGGGGGAAGTGAGTGAGCAGCTGCATGGTGCTTGGTTGCTGGCTGGGGTTAAACCACAACAAGAAATCACACCAGCTTTGAGATGTTAAGCAGCAGTGGGTCATTTGGAAACATTATTTGAAGCAACTAAAAAGTACAGAGTGTCCTGCACCCTGGAAGTCATATTCCATTGAAGTCTCTCGAATTAAAAACATTTTCAAATTTTCTATCTATAGCATACCTTGCACAAAATGAAGTCTTCATTTAGTTTCACTACTTTCAAAATAAAGTATCTTTTACAATTATTTACTCAACATTCATTTAATCATCACCTTCTTGTGATCATATTACACCGAATGATGTCTTGGGGCCGGGGTGGGGAGGAAGGACGAGTTGAGATTATCATAACATAACCAAGAGGGCAATTTACTTTTGGATTTCTTAATTCAGATTCAATTTACAGCCTAATGAGAAAGTAATTTTGTTATTATTGGACTTAGCTTTTTGAGAGAAAAATATATATTAAGTCATCTTTCTTATCAGGCTCTGCCCTGAGAGCTCTGACTGGCTGATGGGACATGAGCGAGGAGAATGGCTTCCGCATTCCTCCCTCCCTGCTACAAGGACTAGATACCCATCACTCACCTCTTTACTTCCCACTTCAAAGTCTCCTTCAGATCAGAAAACAATACTGTAAAGTGGAAAACAAGTAAGGGCATGTGCTCCTATCAGACAGATTTTATACAACAGGAGGGACTTTATTTTCCCCATTAACAGTACCCTCTGCCTTGTGTTACATGACTCAGCTGTGGCCAATTACTTTGGGACTTTCTGTTTCCAGGCACTGAAAATTTGTTTGAGAGGTTGAGATCTAAAGCTAGGACAAATAGTGCTAAAACAGCATAAGCATGTACGTGGTCACTCAGAGTGAACACTTCATAATAAAATGGTGTAAAAAAGAATCAAGTGTGTTACCCAGAAAAAGAACTACTTGCAAGACAGTTAAAACAAACACTTAGCAATGAGTTGTGATTAACAGGCCTACTAATTTTCAAAGTCACCTGCTCATCAAGTTTTGATAAAAGAGATCAAATTTGCTATAGGGAGTTGAAGTTAAGAGGAAAAGGCAGCCGAAACGATTTGGAACTCAGTAAGGTGGATTTTTCTTTTTTTTTTTTTTTTTTTAAATCTTTGTTAAAAGACTTTTTAGTTTTATAAAAGCAGATTCTAAAATGCATACCCTTCAGGTACCCTAGCTATAATGCACAGCTTTCCCTTCCCAGGGTTTTCTTATTCTCCCTTGGAGACATTAGAGAAGTCATTTCTAATCCTCTCTGAAACTCCAGAAAAAAGTGTTAACCATTCAAAGTTGGGTTCTGGTCCTACACATTCATCCAAAAAGCCTAGCTTTTTCTACTCCTCTTTCTCAACCATAGATACTTCTGGCAGCAACAAATGGAATTTCTGCTTCCAGATAAGTTGCTGGCCATCTTTTAAGAAAAGGATGACTATATAGATCTAAGGAAATGTTTTGCAGGTTTTGTGTGCTACCTAAGTAATTCCAACAAAAAAATTACTTCCAGGAAGTAGTGATTCCCTTGCAGCTTATACAACCAAATGTGATTAAATTTTGCTGTCACAGATGAATCTCCGCTGCCAAACTTTCCCATGATCAAGAAAAAGATATCTGCTGTAAAAATGGTAGTGATGTTTCAAATAGAAGACCTTAAACCAGCCTATTATGCATCAGAGTACTGGAGAAGTCTCCACATACTCACGTTCCATGACCCTATCTACTGACGTAGATAAACAGTGTTGTTGTTTACCTCAAATACTCTTGTGATGACATAATTGCAGCAAGAATTTAGTGAAACTCTGCATAATGCTCATCTTGAGCCCGTTAATGAGCTTCATTATTAACATGGCACTTTTAGCAACTTACAAATGTGCTCTGTTCTGCTCATTCCGGGGAGCAAAGTGACACTTGGAATTGGACACTTTTGAGTTACCACAAAGAGGGGAAGGGAAGGATGACAATGAATCAACAATCCAGTTGATTGATACAAGAATTGGAATTGTAGTTCTGGAATCCTAGAACTTAGCTTTTTTTTTTTTTTTTTTAAACATTCAAAGTCATAAATATAATGGCAGGTTAACTATGTGCACAAAGCATCTATAGCTTAATGGCTTTGTATTACTAAAGTAGGAAAATAGACCAGTAGGGGAAGTGTTACCTGATTTTTTCTAAGCAATGAATTTAGAGGTTTTGTAACGATCAGGAGGACCAAAATGGAATCCTGAACAAAACCTAAGATGATAGAGTCGAGAACTACAATTACTGTAGTTTTCCCTTGAGTTATGATTTATGAACTTATCCCATGTTAGTAGATCTATAACAACTTTAATTGGAGTAAAAAAATCTTAAACAAACAAAAAAATTCTTCTTCTCTTAGGCCAAAGTACTTGGTAGCACTCAATGTGAATAAACAGTTAACTGACATCTAAGATATGAGTGATATTTGATTTTCATTTCCACATCCAAATACCCTTAAACATTTAGAAACATGTATTAATTAAAATATTTTTGAGACCTGAATGCACTCAAAATGTTGCCATTAGTCTTCAAGGTACCTGAAGACAAAACAGTGTTCTAAGAGTTAAAGAGTGAAAAATTCCTGTGTTCAGGACAGTGTATCTTACATGTAAAATATTCTACTAAATTTTAGTTCCTTTATTGTAATAGCATTATGTATGGAATTTGGAGGTCAAATCCATGAATTATCAAAAAATGGATATTTATCACATTGATAAATAACTTTATGTACAGCATTTGCTTAAATTCCCACTTCTACACTATAACTCAGGGGCTTAAGCTCAACAAAGCTGTTTTGGTTTGTCTAGGAACAAAGCAGAAAGCTTTAAGCTTTTTTGCAGTAAAAGGAAATGGGAATTTGAGGAATTGACTTCCATATGGTATTTTAAGGGTTGATCCATATTCTCAAAGGGGAAACATTTCAACAGGCTTCAAAACAGGGCAAAAACTACTGAACTTCCTAAAAACCTTATTTCCTGGAAAGTTATTTGCAATTCAATCGCTAATAAGTTTGCAGATGAGTTCTTCTACTATAGTCCATTGAAGATAAGAACATTCAGGAAAGGAGGCATTTTGGTATAAGTTTAAACAATTAATATTTTTCCAGTAATTAATTTCTTTATGATGCATTATGGAAATGCTTCTTTTTTTTGGAGGCTAAATTGTCAGTCTGAAAGTACCTGCCATTAAAAAAAAAAAAAAAAAATCTTATACTACCTATCTGGATTTCTTCTCTCCCTCCTCCCCCTTAAAACTTTGGAATTAAACTCTCTCTATAACAGTAAACAACAAGGACTTACCTTACCACCTTCTGCATTAACTCTGAAAGAAAAGTGAGAATCAGGTCACATATCAGATGCTACATAATTCCTTATTTATTATGCAGAATTATAGTCTCTTATTTGGATTTTGGTTTGCCTGTTACCCCTTCTAAAATGCAAATCCCAAAACCTTAAAAACTTTTCTTAAAACCTTAAAAACTTTTCTTAAAACCTTTTCCCAGCTTCCTGCTTTCTCGTGAGTAAGTCATATTGAAGTTCATTGCTCGATAAATATTTCATAATAGTTTGTAAGTTTGCTTATAACCACAGAAAAGCTGTGGACAGATTTTCAAAAAAGTTACCTTTCACTCATGGTTAGAAAAATTCAGGAGTACTGAACTTGTGTACACAACCCCTTCACATTACGACTGAGTTTCCAAAGATACTGAGTTAAGCTAGAACACTTTTCTGAAAGTGACTGACCGTTCTCTAAAAAACCCAGACCATTTTAGCTTTCAGATTGGACATTTCAAAGCAGAAGACAATTTCAATAATTTGAGTGATTATATTATTGAGTTCCAAAATAAAAGCAGTGCTAGCATCCAACCAATGTTTGTTTTCTTACCCTAATAAGTTTTTTCATAGGTGGAATAGTCATTGTTTTAGGAATGAGGAAAAGAGATTTGTTAGGAGAATTTGCTTATTTTGCAAAGGCTCCTGAATTCTAAGTGTTCTCACATAATGGTGTTCTTTAAATAAGGAGAAGTTTATCTGAATTTTCAAGTCTCCTTTTCTCCCATTAACACAGTTTTAGGTGTAAAAACCTTTCTCATTTCCCTCAAGAATAAAATTTCAGTACCTAAACTATGTTTTCAGACAAAGCTGACAAATTTATCACTTGTAAGAAAAGACCCTAAGCCCAAGATACTGAAGCCATGAAAAATCCGTTAACTTGAATACATACAAGTATGTGTCACGAGCCACACTGGACAGACCAGGGAGCTGTGTTTAATTTGAAATTCCCTCAGGCTAAATTAAGGTGAAACAACACCAAATGATCAGTTAAAAATTTTATTCATGACAGAAGCAGACTGAACTGGGGAGGTGTGGTAGTATGTGGCAGGGTTTCTCACAACAGGAATTGGCATAAGACTACTGTAAACTGTGTAACCCGTGGTAATCATACACATCCATTCAGAGAATAATGAGATCCCTCCCATTGAGTCACGAGGTTCAGAGCAGACTCCCTTGCTTTCCAGACTCCTCCACAGAGAAGGACCCAGGGGTGGCTGGATCCACTCTTAGTCTCAGACTTGGTCAATGGTTTATGTCTCAAAATGGATGAAGTGCAGGGATTGTGGAAAAGGAAAGAGAAGACAGAGAGATATAAAGGAAGAGAGAAAGATTTCAATGCTGGGTCCAGCATTGGTTCAGTCAGCTGAGGGGCCCGGTTCTGGTGGGCTTGCACGCCTGGGGCTTCAGTTTGTGTCCTTTTATCATCCTTGCCCCTCCTTTGGGAGGGCACCCAAACTCGTCAGGCTAATGAGCGGTTTGTGAGCCTTTGGGCTTGGGGGTCATTTGTGGAGTAACTTCTTCCCTGCATACATGGCCATTTTTTGATCTCTGTATCAGAACTGAGCTGCGCACTCCCCAGCACTCCCTCCCTCTCCCACTGCTGATGTCTGAGCTGATGGGCTTTTCACCTTGGTTCCTTGCTGTGCAAAGTTTGTCTTTAAGCAAAACTTGCCCCACCAAAATGTTTGAGATATTAATTCTTTCCATCTCTCATAGTATGTTCACCTGTATTGAATATAAATGTATCAGTGTGCTGAAAGAAGTAACTGTCTTTATAGGGACTGAAGTATGCATGTTGTCTACAGTTACACCTATACAACAACTACTAAAGATATACCAAAAAGGTCATATATTTTTCTTCTAGTCCACCTGCAGCCTTCTTTTAGTTTTAATCATAGTTTTATGCACTATCAGATCTATTCCAAAATATCTGATTTTCTTCCTCAGTCATCATTGGCATTATTCAAGAAATGTAGGTATTTTATGCCCTAATCATCACCTGAATAACTGGAAAGACTAGGCAAAAACAAACAAAACAAACACCACCACCCCCAATTCTTTTGGTAGAGTTGTACCAAAAAAGATGAGGTAGTTCCTAAAAAGACTCCACAGATTCCAAGTTAAAACATTATCATATCATATCTCTAGTGTAGATCAGTGAATGATTTTATTGAACCACATTTAAGCTCAGTGTTTAATGTTTCATTAAATTGGATGATTTATTTGTGCTATGATACTGGAAAAATTTTAAAGATCCATTTCTTCATGGAAAAATTAGAGATGGTAATAAAAATTAGAAGTAGAAAGATCAGAAAAGCTTAATAAAAACATTTTTGTTAGATTATTTCAATGTTGCTAGCAAGGTAACCACAGAAATGAAACTGCTTGCTGAATGACATTACAGGATTTTAGGAATTACACAAAGACAGTTACAGGTTTACATGGGGCAAGTTTTTCAAAGAGGGAGAAAATTGCCCACACCTTTAGTATACACTGAATAGCTCCTAGAAATGGGGGATATACAACAAATTTTTGTTAGGATTCTGCTTTGAGACTTCTGCATAAAGACAGGTATCTGCTAGAAATAAAATTACTTTCCTCAGTGTATACAACTCGGCTATGTACATAGATGCTGCTGTTGACTGACCCGGCCAGGAGTTCAAGCTGTCAACAATTTCAAGTAGGACTTTCAACTTAACATGCACAAATTACACTCTGCAAAACCAATCTATAAAAAGCACCTTAGAGAACAGAAGTACTACGCAGGCATTTTCCTTTCATACCTTGCTGATTTGCACAGGGGTCATATCTCAACAGGGTTATAAATTCTGTAAATAATACATAACTTATATAACAAAGGTAATAACTGGACTTGATAACACAATTCATGCTTTGCATTAGAGAAGGGATGAGTTGTCCTTCATTAAAGAATTCCTGAACAAAACCCACAGTTCTAGAAAAGCTGTTATACTTCAATGATAGATTACTCAGCTGTTGAATATAGTTACTGTGTTATTATACCAAGAATAGTTGGGTTTTGAATACTGATTGGTCATTTTAATCTTTTGTCTTCTGTGTTTGCTTGAGTGAGAATCTGTAACATCATATAGAAAGAAATCATCACCATCATACCTTAAGTCATTGTCCTTTAAAGGAAAGCCCCATTTTAAGGCTCCTGATCAGTCAGTAGATATGCAATTCTTAAATTTAAGGCATGGATGCCTTTCCTTAGGAAAAAGATATTCTGTACTCGTCGGGGCTTAACCCCAGCCAGCAACTAAACACCAGGCAGCCGCTCACTCACTCCCCCCCCCCCACCCAGTGGGATGGGGGAGAAAATCGGGAAAAGAAGTAAAACTCTTCGGTTGGGA
>JANZLQ010000044.1:7991623-8007889 GCA_026212715.1 Elanus axillaris | reverse complement strand
TATCAACATTCTTCTCATACTGAACTCAAAACACAGCACTGTACCAGCTAGTAGGAAGACACTTAACTGTATCCCAGCTGAAACCAGGACAGTACTTCAGAACGCAAAACCTACAGACTTCATAGCACTTCTATACATAGCCATATTTTTGTATCTGACTAGGGCCAGCTGAGGTGAGCTGTAATATTTGGTATGAGTTCTTGAAATACAATAGAATTCTAAACTCAATTTTCATGCACATGGAATTTTCTGGCCTTGAAACCAAGGTTTTATTGCTGACTATGTCAAGAAACACATACACTAAGACAATCTGTGTTTCAGTTGGTTATGTAACATCCATCTTTCTTATTAAAATAAAAGTAAACTGCAAAATTCAGCACAAGGCAATTAGAGACCAATATAATTTTCTTCATATCATAACCATCTTTATACCATTGTTACTAACTTTGGATCAAAATTAACAATTTTGTATGTAATTAATGCAGATGAAAACTTCTTGAAATAAGTAGTAAAATTTTCAGACTTTGTTCTGATTAAAAAAAAAAAAATCAGGAACAGGCCTCATAATCAGCAAAAGTTACTCATGTAATCATGTTCAGATAAAAGTAAAAATAAGCTGGGAAGTTCAAGCAAGAGTTGAGTCAGATAACCAGTTGGATTCACATGCAGTTGAATGAACATCTGTATACATAGTGTTTGCTCAGATAAAAATATTTTAGTAAATATGGCACAGAGTAAAGGCTGACCATAAAGATATTCTTGAATAGCACTCTACACTTTGTCAAACTGAGCTTCTGGTGTACCACAAAAAAGTAAACTTCAAGACCAGCAGTTGCCCTGCTAGGAATTTCTGGTACCTTCAGAACATGTGATTGGCAATAATCATGCAGACTAGTCATGTAAATCTCAGTTGGTCAAATGAGCTAAAGATGTCAAACCCTACTTTCTTCTTTACTTACAAAAGGGCATTCTCAGCACATTGTGGATAAAAAAAATATACGAGAGAACATGACCAAAATTTCCACATCTGTGGAAATACATAATTGCCAGAAAAAATAAAGTAATTTTAATAAGGGTATGGAAAATAATACACATTTTATTAAGGCAGTTTAAAAGCACTAATGCCTCTACTTTTAGAGAATTTACCAGTGGAATTCCACAAGATTTTCTGCTGTAGTCATAACCGAACTGTTAAACTTCACAGACTGCTACTGCAATAAATTAAATATTTCTGTAAATGCTTTAATAGGTGCATCTTATTACTAATAAAATTAGTGCTATGTACCAAACACAAATAAATAAAAATCAATGATGCCTTAGTACTCATGACCAATATTTAATTTCTATTGCTACTCTCCAAAACCTTGTGCCTATGAATTATAGGGCAGAGGAAGCTGAAAATAGGATTACTAACAACATTTTCAAGAAAAATAAATTTGATTCTCATGCATATTATCTTAATTGGTTATTGCAGTCATTTAATATGATGCATAAGATAAAAATTCAGCTGAGTACTGTAGTCTTACAGTCTAGGTAACCACACGTCATTGCAGTCAATTGTGTAATATAGCCTCCTGCCAGTAGATGGAGATAGGAAAACAAACGAAATGGATGTAGAGCAATCATCTGGTGTTCAACTTTCATTGAATTTTCATTGTTTTGATAGGTATCTGCATTTGTCAAAACCATTGCTAAACCTAGCTAGATCTGTGTTTTCTTTTATTAACGTTGTTTCTAAGAATACTTTCTCTCCCTCAGGTACTCAGAGTACATTCCATAGGAATACTTTTGAAACTGCATTGTGATAGAGCACTGCCCACTAGAGAAGGCTCGTTGGTACTCTGTCATTATTACACTTCATTCCCCTCCTTTCCCATTTTTATCTACAATTTCACATTCTCTGTTTTACTCTGTGATATAGACTATTATTATTTCCTGTTGTTCACAAACAGTGTCAAATGCTGATTATGTAGTTGTATTGCTTACTGGCATTTCAGCGAACTCGTGCAGACTGTCGGCAGCAATATGTCTGAGGTAGATCAAAGGGAGTGGGGAGGAAGGTTAAGTTTCAAACACAGTAGGAGTTTCACTGATGACAGGACTAACTTTTTATGCAGTACAGGAAGGCTGAACCCAAATCACACCTTTCATCCCACGTCTAGATAGGTTTTGTGTTATACTCTGAGAAGATTTGGATTGTTCCTTTACTTTCTGGTAAACAGTATTAATGCACTAATATAAAACATGAAGAAAACAGAGAAAAGATGCAAACTTCAAGAAGGGAAATTCCAGCTAGATAAATGGTAATAAAAAGTCATAGGAAGATGGGTCAAACACTGTAACAGACTACCCAGAAAGGCTGTGAAATTCCATCCTTGGAAACACTCAAAACTGAGGTAGATTTGACCTTAAGTACATTGATTTGACATTGGAGCTGGATCCAACCTTTGAGCAGGGGGCTAGAACAGATGACCTCTAGAGACCCCTTCCAACTTAAATTATTTTATGATTTTATGAAAGTATATTGCTCCTTTTCTAATCTCAGATATACCAAAAGGAAAGGTATAAATATGATACTAGCAAAAGGAAAAAGTAAAGCAACTTTGCATTTTTTTTAAGTTTTTAGAACATAATAGGAAATAATCAGAACAAAGAGGACCAAGGTCTGAAGATACTTTACTTGGGAAGAAATGTTAGTAAAACGAGTATTTTTGTTTGTTGATAAAATGTTACTTGTCAGACAATAACTGGAATCATTTGGTAGTCCTTGGTTGCTG
This sequence comes from Elanus axillaris, assembly GCA_026212715.1. NCBI lineage: Eukaryota > Metazoa > Chordata > Aves > Accipitriformes > Accipitridae > Elanus > Elanus axillaris. The sequence goes on along the minus strand of JANZLQ010000044.1, from coordinate 8,005,112 downwards.
AAACCGACAGACATTCAACAATACTCCCACAGAAAGAATTTTTTACTCAAATTTAGCTGTTAAATCTGCTGTTGATTTAAAAAAATACTTTATTGAGGAAAGCTGGCAATTCTCATGAGGTACTTTAATTAATAATTTTCAAATTTCAGTAGGTAAATGTTACCCCATCAATAAAGGCTGTCATGCAGTAGAACTGCAAGATCCAATTGTACCAGGCACTGTAGAAACTAAGATTATCAACAGACCTCTGCAAGCTAAATAATCTAAGTCAGTAAGGCAGACACATAAGAGAAAGGAAGAATGAGGAAAGCAGTATTATCATTACTCTTCACTAGGAAAAAGCAAAGGGTTTTTTTGCAATGGATTTTGACATTTGAATTTATGATGGACAGCAAAATCCAGAAACACAGACATTCTCTGCAAAACTTCAGCTTCATTGCAGCCTTCCAAGAGGGCTTTCCTGATGCGTGGGTAATGGGAGCCCAGATAATAAGACAGAGCAAGTGGCCACTCTCTCCAGAGCTGCTGTTGGAAGGACAGGAGCCCAAAGACTTGCATCATGCTTCTTGATTTAGCAAACAGTGACTGCTGAGGACCTGCTGAGTCAGAAAAACTTCAGAAGCCTACAGACATTCTTCATAGGAAGAAGCCCAAGGTTCTCTGCAGCTGAGAAAAAACTTAAGTGTTCACTTAGAGTACTTATTTTGACAAACATATTTCAATAAGAGATTTTCTTATCAGAATTTTTCCATCTATTACTATAATTTGTCCTTCATCAGAAGTACAGACTTTTACAGAAAGTTGTACGCAGAAACAAATTTTAGTAAAACCTGGGCCTTTATGAGACTATCCCATCTTCTTGTCAGCTGTAGTCTTCTCATGAGGCAAGATTTATATATGTTAGTTCTCTCTCATGTATCAGTATTCTTGCATTTATATGAGCTTCAACATACATGCTTGTAGGTTCACACTCAAAAATATTATAATTAGAATAATACATGCAAATAAGGACACTATTAATAATTTCAGATTTCAAGGTAGCTAAGCTAAATGAGAAGTAGCTGAGGCTACAAAGACATAAAATAAGTCTGCAGAGAGCCACTACATTTGGCTGGCATATATAAAGGTGGACAGAACTGGACACAATGAAAGCTGGCAAAAGTTAGGAGTCAGGTAATATAAAATTACTGCCGTAGCATTTTTCAAACACCATTTTTAAAGCAAAGGCTACCTGGGAAAAAGTTTAGTGACAGAGAATTCTATTCATTTAAATTTTGGGTAACAATTACACAAAAAATAAGCACAGTAATATACTGTACAGATAGTGGAATTGCCTTCTCTGTTGAAAATTTATTGGGCAGAAGCTGTTCTTTATCAAATCTAGCTCCCATATATGTCATATAGCAAACACAGTATTACAGTCTCCTCAGTTCAGAAATTATACACAAAAGTTTTCATCCACTGATCATCAGTTTCATCCATTGATCTCAAGGCATTTAAAAGGGAATCAGTATCCTTCTCCACATATACTCAAGCACTCAGACTTTAGAAAGCTGAATTTCTGTTAGGACCTTAAGGCCACTATGACCCAATACACTGATTAAACTGAAAGGAATAGCTTGTGTATCTTATTATCTACAACTGTAAAGTCTGCATAGACAAATCATGTTTAAGATTGAATTAGAAATACCAGTACTGTCAGAAAGAAAGGGCTGATGTGTCTAAATGGAAATAATGTGCGTACAACATTAAGCATTTAAGCAAGATTTTTAAAAAATGCTATGAATGCTTTTGTGAGAAATGGAGAAAAGGTAGCTATAAAAATTGAGAAAAACAAATTAAAAGGATACATTACAGCAAAGGAAAAAAATTTAGTATATTCACAGAAGCCTGCATGCAGAAAGGAGGACACTGATCCAGAAATAATTATACTGGGAAATAGGATAAAGAGGATAAAAATAGCTGCCATTAAACTGTTATTTTTCCTCCACTTGTCCTATAACATAATGTTTTTTGTCCACTGCCTAAACTGTTTTGTCTTTTATGTATTACATGTATTAATACATATATGAAAAGATGGCAGAGCTGATTAAGATTATATATTTAGATGGATATATATAAATCTATTACCTACTATATACAAGACTTAATAAACACAAAGTTGCCAAAATAGTGGAAGACATGGAAATCTTTTAGGTAAACCAAATATATACTTTCAGACGGATTTAATTTTAAGTTGATAGGTTATTTCACCATGATCAAGTTTGAGGCAATGGAAAGTAAAATAACCAATGTTGAGGTGGAAGGAGATTAATGTCCTGGGAACAGACAGGCACCATCCCATGAAACTAGGGTTGATAGCAAGCATTCTAATTAATCTGCTAAACTATGGCCTCACTTGACTGGAAAATACAATGCCAATGCTTATGCTACAACTAGTCCCTATACAAATTAACACTGTATAGCCTGTGGATAAAAGCACACGGGGGGGTGGGGTGTTGCAAGTAGACATACCCATTATATTTGTCTTACTGTATGCCACATAATGCAACTGCTGACTTTTAGACTTTTTCTGCAAGGTTCAGAGTAAAGTAGCAACCCAATTCTTTCAATCACTGTGTACCTGAGGTCTAGAGCTTTTCTGCATAGGAGAGTTCACTGCCATCTCTTCATGTTGTTCAGCAAAACCAAGAATTATGTATTACATCTCTCCCTCCATAAGTCTATACATAAAAGCCAATGTTCAGTACCAGAGTTCATAAACTTTGTCCATGTTTCTTTATTTGCAAGAGTCCTGATGATTATAACAGAAGATTGGAGAGTTCACTAAGTAATATGAACAGGGCTGGAATATTCATCTGGAATATCATCTATACACAAAGAACTAACAAAAGTTCACTTCAATCCAGCTCTTGACACAGTGTTTATTTATGTATCTTTCAATTTCAAGACTGAAAAGAACAATTTTTCTATCTTAATGAAGTGTTAGCAACTTGAGAAGCCTCTGAGTATTATATCTATTATAATAAAATTATTCTAGAATATATTTCATTCTTTCACCATATATCATGTCAAAGAACATCTGGCAAGTATTTGAAGTAAATAATTTCTCTATGTTCTGTGTTTGTGTGTCTTTCATTTCAGGCCCCTCCAGATCTCCTTTCTAGTAAAAGCTATAAATAACTAGAAAGAATTTATTCTAATTAGTCTTTCTATATTTTATAATCGGTGACAAATTACTGATTCCAAGATGCTTATCTGAGAAATATGATTTTATCCACTGTAAAAATAGTAGTAAATAATAGTATATACAGTATCAACAAATCTTTGAAGATACAAAAAATCTGCAATAAATTACAATTTTGAATGCTGTTGTAAAAGAGGGGCAGATTATTCAAAATTCTTATAATTGCAAGATTGTTAAACAGCAAATGATTAAAATATTAATAGATTATATGGCTTTTCTGTGAAATGCATAAAAATTATTTTAGGTTACATATGTAGCAAATACATGAGCAATCTAATAATCTTTTTTGATTCACATAATTTTCTATATAAATAATTCAGCATGAAATTTTTGAAATAAACTTGCATCTTTAATTCAGAATTTCACTGGAAGAGGGTACTTATATTTACTGAAAATAATTTACATATTTGTTGCGTTATAGTGTTTCCTTTGTTCCCCTCCCCTCCCCCCCCAAGCTCACACTGTTGTTTGAGTTCGGTTTTTTTAAATATATACATGGAAATAATGCTTACATTTTATACTAGGAGAAGGTGCAAAAATAGATATAAATTTGTGTCCTAAAACTGTATTCTATTAGGGTTCATTTAAAGCCTTTAAATACATGTGTCAAATGACTGAGATAGCTAGCTTCGGTTTATAGTAAGGTGTTTTAGGGACAATCATTACAGAAGGATACAGCAAAGTAACTAAAAGTTTTATGTTCTGCAAGAGGCCTAACAACATTTCTTAGAAAAGAAGTAAACACAGCACCTTGGACGTAAATATATAGTGATATAACCCCAACATAAGAAAGAGCATATAGATTTTTGCAGTATGAGCAATTAATAGTTTAGTGCATTCATTTGCTAGTCTGAAATGTTTGCAAACAGGTAAGCAAAATATTTGACTATAAAATACCTCAGAAGGATATTTACAAAAACCAGCTACATTTTTCAAGATATTTGGAAGGCTAATCTTTTATAGTATTGTAACTTTGATGATGCTCCAATATAAGACTGATGTAAAATAACAAGTACATTTCAATAATATTAAGATTATGGAGATTAGGTGAATACAAAGGTTGAGAGAGAGAAAAAGCTGCTAGCTCCACAGGTAAAATTGGTGATAACTACCATTTATATTGTTCTTAATATGTCAGGAAAGTTGAGAATGAAACAGTTTTCTTATTCTTTTTACTAATACAGAGTACTAAACATACATCTTACTGGTTTCTATAATGCAACCATATAATCTTTCCTAATAACTTCAAGCAACTGTTGAGAATGAACCTAATTAAGGAACACTTAACTGGCTTATCTCTATCTAAGCAGTCAACAAGAGGGAAAGATTCACATGTCAGAAGGTGTGTTTTATGCAAGCATACAAAGTAATCTCCAACATGGGAGATGAAAGAAATTTCAGTAGTGTGAAACAAAGGAAAATAAGGAGAAAACTTTAAGGTTTACCAAATAGTCCACAAGTTGTAATTTGAGAAACATTACTTCTTCCCCTTCACACCCCTTTTTTTTCTCCTGGGAGGGCATGGGGGAGAAGGAGGGGAAAGACTAACAGTTATAATTACATGAAAGTTATTTGCAACACTAAAAGGGACAATTAAAAGTTTTAATTTCACATATTTATCTTAACAGATTTCTTATAAATTGTGCTCTATAGTACGCAACATTAAAAGATGGTTTAACTTGAGACTGCCAAATAGCTTACATGAGGTGTTTGATTTCTATTTAACTGAGTATGCAGCTAATAGCACGTTCTCAAATGTACAAAAATACAAGCGCATGACTTTGGAACTCATGCATTTAAATTATGTATTCTGAGAGAATATATAAACCAGAGACAAATATAGATGAATTAATCTTACTAAAGTGCTTAGGTGAGCATCCACAGGGAAATGACATAAATCCAATCTCTGATCACAGTCAAGGAGTGTGAGCTAAAGGAAATAATACTGGTTATCAATGTATCCCACAGTTACTCTAGAGTGAAATATTAATGTGTTTAGGATAATAAAATATATATTGAAGACATTCAGAATCTAACATGTATTCATCTTATTCAAAGCTACTGCAAAAAATTAGCACTTCTACATTAGTCTCTTAGCTAACATACAATCAAAAATCAGTGAACTGTAGGATTCTGAGAGAAAAATATGGATTCTCTAGACACATAAGAAGCCATCCAAGCATTGTAGTGGTTTAAGTGAAATGAGTAAGATGCAAACCAGCTCTCTCTCTCCCCCTCCTCCTTTTGTTGTACTTTACTCTTGTGTAAAAGCACACCCCACCCTGAAGATTAAATAAGTTCATTATTTCACCTTCCTTTCAGGTCAAAAATGAGTTGAAGGTTTTTAATCATGCTTTTGTAAGAAAAATCAAGTATAGAAATATCCATATCTGAGAAGTAAGTTTATAAGAAAGTTAACTTTATCCTAAAATGATGTGAAAACACATTAAATTTAATTTAACCCTAAGTCTCTACAATAAAATAAACCTCATTAATAGTAGTTAGCAAAGACTTAGTAAATACACATCTGAAAAGTGCATTTGTTCATTTAGTTTGATTTCTAAATGTGTACTCCTAAGGAAATATGCTCAAGGAGAGAATATTAACTAGCATATTACAATATTTTGAATCACTTGTCTAACTTCTGTATCTTGTGCAGTCTTACATATTTTTATCCAGGCAGCTTTATCTTTATATCAAAGGCAATGATATTAATGTGACTATGCTCCTTCCGTAAAGCCTTGATAGTCTACCATCTACATGATGGAATAGAAACCCATTTATCTACTACCACACAACTAATAAAAGGCCAGCAAGGATTTACTGGGCTTTTTTCACCATGCATTTGGGCTTAGCATTCTCTCTAGACAATGTAGAAAAGGACTGACCTCCAAAAAAGCAGAAATCTTGAGAATTAAGAATCTGTGTCCACTGCTTCTTGAAATGTGAAGAATGACAGGCTAGAAACCATCTGTCTCTTGTCAAACAATTCCTGTTCGCTGTGAAAAAAGAATCACTACTATCATTACTATTATATAATCACAGGGGTTACTACTAGTTAATATTGATGAATTCACTAAGCTTCACACCAATCCAGGTGCAGTGAACCTGCAGTTGCCAGGGCCTCCTACCCCAGGTGCTGCTGCTGGAGAAGGGTTTCCTTCTCACCTGGAGCTTGCACCTTACACCTGTGCTGGAAACATACCCAAACAATCATAGGACCAATGTGTGCCTGGGTTGACAGTCATACACCAGGAATTTGCTTCTTCTAGATTAGGACTGGGACACCTGCCAATGCAATCAAGATGGCAAAGTTTATGCAAGATTCAGAAAAATAGAGAATATATAGTAGAACCTGCTTCTCCCCTACTATAACTGTCTGTCCTGAGACAAAGGGTACTATGCTCTTCCTTATAAATTAATGCTAAGCCTTATTATTTAGTTGTAAATGGCTCTGTAAAGATTACCTATATTGAAATAATAATGGATGATTAATACCAAGTACAGTTAACATAACCTAGTGAATCAGATTTTTGCTTTCCATACAGTATCTCTGAGGTAAAAGAGAACATCCTCTTTTAAAACAGGTCTGTCTTTCGAACACACACTACTGAAATAGCATAAGAAATTTGAGACTCTGACTACATAGATGAGGTCATCTGGAGAACCAGCAAGGTTTCAAAAAGTAAAGCATTCCTTCACTTACAAAAAGATTACTCAGCCATCAGCTCTGCTGTTGGTGATGGTGCCTAAAAAAAGGTGACTGAAGCACAGGATGACACAGACTGTTAAACAGTATTGTTACCATGCCCTGATTCCTTTCCCTCTGCAACTGAGAATAGGAAACAGTTGCTCCTATTAACTAAGAGCCCTCTTGTCAGTCAATATTGAAAGGTGGCTGGTATGGTAGATGGCAATAATGCTAACAAAAGAAAGTTCTTTCAAGTACTGAGGCAAGGGAGAGTTATACAGCTTACTGCTATGTTGTTCCTACCAAGTCTGTCTTGCAGTGTTTCATGTCTATACAGCAGGGAAGCAGCCTATGGGCTTCTGTTTGGTTTAGGTTATTTGTAGATGGCAGGTGTATAAGACATCTAGAGAGAGCCATCAGCTTCCATAGAATGACTCGTGGATGCTTCACATTTCCCAGAAAGCTTTAATCATTATTATGACTGGTAGAAATTGCTAAGAAAAACAAGAAACCACACAATACTTGTATTGATTTATACACTACACAGCCAGTTCCATCTGTACTTGAAATGTCATTTATATACCTGCATGGTAGGTGGAACAAGTACTAACAACTGAACAGCAGTCTGTCCCATGTCCTTCAAAAATATTTAATGAAGAATTTGTTTAATTTGCTGCCCAGCAGATCTGCCAAAATCAAGCTTCCTCCTTTTACTGAAGTGTTTATGCTAGACTGCACATTGAAAAATGTCTAAGACTCAACTTGAGATTTGGAACAATATGTTATGGTTTCTGTCTGTTTGGACCTTTAATTTTCCTGGACATAAAAGCAATCTCAAGTTCAATCTCCTATGCATGCAGGCTCAAATATTTAAGCATTTTTTATGGAAAAATAAGAATGTATGTTTGTGTATATGTTTGCAGGTGCATAACTCAGATTTGTATGTATCAGTTAGCAAACAATTTTTCACTGTGGTCAAGCTTTGTACAGGCCAAGAATGAGTAGGACAAATGCACCTTTGCCATAGGGCGCTCCCTCAGTTCTGAAAGCTGCTCTGTCCTGTGCCAGCTCCCTGTGTTGCAAGGTACCAATAAGGCAATCTGTGAGAAAGATGACTCATCCGCACTCAATATTATCAGTGGTAGGGTGGGGTGAGCAGCATAAGTAGCAATATGTGAATACATTCTCCCTGAAGATTTTTGAAAGCAGAGGAAATATACTGAAAGGGCAAACAGAGTAAATAAACACTGTCCTGTGACAGAAAGATGACCACCAAGGAATAGTAATCTGGCATGCATCTCATTTCCACAGAATTCTACAAGGAAAACTGTTTTTCCTATATCTCCATTGTATATCATCTACAAAATTAATTTCTTCATTGGGAAATAAATAGAGCTGGTAAAAAAAAAAACAAAAACAATACCCCCTGCCCCCTGAAATCCAATTTTTTTCTACAAAGTAAGGGCACTTTTTAAAGAAGTTTTCCCTATGTCCCCTCAATTAATTTAGTAATTACATCCACATCATAAAAGCTTATTTCTTCTTATCTAGTATGTATATGCTCAGGAAAAAGACATGGAGGGGAGGACACATCTCCATCAGGGGCTGAACAGTTAGCATGTATCAGATTAAGTGCAAATACTGGAGACTTAACTGCAGTCTTGTAGCCTTTGTGTGAAATTTGTCATATTTTAACTTGCTAGTTGCCACAGAAACTTTAATTAGAATATCTGTTTTCATTTCAAAATTCCTCAGTTTCAAGAAGATTGTTTTCTTCTGTTTGTTTACACATCTCAGGAAGTTTTCAGCTATTGCACAACTCATCTATTTTTCAGCAATAGTATTCCCAAATGAATTAGAAATATCATCTTTCATCACAGTGCTAATGACATCCTACAAGGTGGTAAAATTAGCAGCTGGAAAGTGTAATCTTGCCACCACACTTCTCAATTTGCCATTCACTTCTTCCAAGCTGTTGTCCAGTTCATGCCACTTTCTCAACAAATTTCCAAATTGTTTGTTTCCTTAAATGCCCAGAGCATATGTTGCTGACAAGCCTTTTATAAGGTAAACATTTTCATTATTCCCATGAGAGCTTTGTCTCCCAAGAAACTTCTCTTCTTGTCTCTATGATCACTATTCCTTTGTAAAGCTTGCTAAAATCACTTATAAAATTATGATTTCCAAATAATTTTCTCAGCTATGTTTATTCTCAAACTGGCCTAATAACCACAGTCTCATTAAAATTTGCTGGTGGTTTGATCTCTGATAAAGGAATATGTGCATTTGATAGCATGAGCATTTCTCTTCATAATTAGAAAATAAATACAAGAGTACATGACTTCTTGGTTCAAAGAATTTCAAAACTGCTAAGAAAAGGCATATAGCTGTTTCACTCTTAAAAATTCCAAATTCCAGTACCTAAAGGGGGCCTACAAGAAAGCTGTAGAGGAATTTTTACAAGGGCATATAGTGACAGGACAAGGGGTAATGGATTTAAACTGAAAGAGGGTAGATTTAGATTAGATATAAGGAAGAAATTCTTTACTGTGAAGGTGGTGAGGCACTGGAACAGGTTGCCCAGAAAGGCTGTGGATGCCCCATCCCTGGAAGTGTTGCAGGCCAGGTTGGATGGGGCTTTGAGCAACCTGGTCGGGTGGAAGGTGTCCCTGCCCATGGGGGATGGGGTGGTGGTGGTGGAACTACATGATCTTTAAGGCCCCTTCCATTCTAAGAATCCAAACCATTCAATGATTCTATGAATTCCACAAAAAGAAAATATTAGCTTAAGGTTCAAGATAGATAGATTAGATTAAAATATCTATCCAAAGCTTTTTTCAGCTCATGAAACCATGTAGCTCTGTGACAGTCAGTAAAGTCCCTTCTACTGCCTTTACCATGCAAAGGCTGGTTTTAGCATTTTAGAAGGCAAGCTGGAATATTTTGAATGGATTTGAGATCTTTTTCCCTGTCTCTGACTCTTCTCTGCAAATTCTTTACAAAGAACATTATAGTGTCATTTTCCTGCAAGGAAATCCCAGACTGAAATCATATGACTCATTCAAACCCTGCAGTCGACTTGCCCAAGTTATCTGCCTTGACATCAGAGATCCATTCTGCCATACAAGAATTGCTAGACTAGATTCAGAAGTGAGATAATAATAGACAAGGGAGTACAAAGAGTGTTCAAACTGATGCACATGTATGCTTTACTCTAGCTTCTTCTATACACATCTTACACTAAAGTGGATTGCTCTAAACTCTCATTGGTTCACTGCACTTGGATTCACACTCAGCTCCCAACTTGCACTCCTTTATTTACAGCATTCATTAATTAATTTCAACAGAGCAAGGCCCAGTGCTGTGTAGCAGTATGAAAGCTAGCTCAGGGACTGAAAAGGGAATACCTGTGTAGCACAGAATCCAATGCTAATTTATTTTGTTACTCCTGTAAATTTTCCTTTTCAGCAGGGCATGCTGGCATTGACAGGTGTGCGCTATGCTCCTTACAGTAGCAATACTAAGCGTGGATAACCAAACATGCCTCTGCTAGACCACACTTAACTGTTGGCTGCGATTCAACACAACTGTCCAGTTTGAGGACAAGTGTCATTATCTATAGTTTTATGTTGAAGGCAAATACTGAATTGTTTATCTGTCCAAATCACCCCTTTAGCTTGCCTTATCTTAAGTGAAAAACGTAAACAGAGCACAGTGAAATCCTAGAACATTTAAATTCATAGTGTTTCTGTTCCATTTTCTTTCTTTGTTTTCTCAACAAAGCACCTATTTTTCAGTCTAAATAAGTTGTGAAGTAGGCTTCCATGGATGGGCATATATCTAACCCCAAATTTCTTAAACTCTGCACTTACACAGATGCTTTATCTATAAGACCATCACAGATGTCGCAGAACAGCTGCTGCGCTGTAGGTCGAACCTGGTCCAAAAAGTAAATGTATTAATCTTCCCCCAAATTCCAGGGGAAAAAACCCAAATAATCTATTTCTCTGACTCACATCCTAGTCTACTCTTAGTGAATAAAACAGACTGTTGTCTTTTTGTGCAATAGGAGTCTAATTTGGAACAGGATACTATTGAACAAAAGGCAGTTGTAAATTATATGATTAACAGAAAACGTGTTCTTTTTTAATTCACAACAAAGCAAAGTGAAGTAAAGGAAATAAGGAGTGGTTGGTGGCCCAATATAGCACTGGGCTTTTAATGCCCAGGAGATGCTTATTAAAAGAAGATGCTAAAATAAACCTTTTAAAAGAAGACAAATTGGATGTGTGCAATTAATCTGGGGGATGCTGATTGGACAAGGCATGTGCTTAATTCTAAAAAGTGTGCTCATTTTGTGAATGAAATTAGAATGCTTTTGCTAATATTTTGCCAAGACTTCTTTTTCCTTTCATTTGAAAAGGGCATTATTCCAAGAGGAGATGTAAGGTAAGCCACAGAATAAAGTGATCCAATGGAGTCAGAAAAAGAAATTAAAAGACTTTAAAATGTGTTTATGCATTTAATACAAATGGGAGCATATTTGTAAAAATGTGTATTAGTGGTGTTTATATGCTAAACACAGTTTTAGTGTTCTGAGGGATGCACACAAAAGCCTCAAACATGTCAGTAAGATCAAACATATTTGAAAAATGGGGTAAAGTTTCAAACTGGTAGGGTTTAAATCAGGACCAGATAGAAGAACATAATCCCCAGAAGGTTCTGATTTGCTGATTTCCCTTTTCTACTTCTCTCTTTTCCCTCTTCTACCTAGTAGTTCATACAAGCCTTTGATTTTTTCATAGATGCCGCTATTGTCTGTGAATAAATTCATGCAGATAAATGGTTCCGAGTATCAACAAAAATACTGAGCTATACTAGCTCATCATGAATTCACAGAGATCACATCTTTGGTGTATTCATAGAGCACCAAAGCCTCTCAGGAATCTGGGTTCACAGCTGTTGAAAGGCAGAGCCAGAGCTCTGGCTGTGTGAGACTAGCCCATCTATGTGGATTATATGATGCTACTGCCCATGACAACAGGGAAAAGGACTCCGTGACAGAGGATAGCCTGTATTTTTAATTAGTCTTCTATTCTCTTGGTTTTGTAGCATCATTGTCTCTCTTAGACACAAAACTTGAGCACAGAACCCCAGTGTTGGACTTCATCTAGTCGTACTGCTGAATACATGGTTCTCCTAGTTTCATGCAAATGCTTACTTTCCATTACTTGATAGTTAAATATATTTGCTTGGAAGCTCGTAATGCAAATGTGGTTTATGCAAAAAAATTTTATGAAAACAATTATTTTGCTTTGGTCTCGTTATTTGTTCCTCTGTATTACCATGAGGAAAGAAAATTGACCCAACTGCTTTATTTACAGAGTAGCTAAATGACATAGGTGCTATGTCATCATTGGCTTTATAAGAAGTAATAAAGTCACATAAAAAGCTGGAGCAGCCTGAGCTTGTTTTCCTTTAAGGCTGACTATGTTAACACACTTACTGAAGGAGGGGACAATAATGATCCAGTCAGTACTTATCAGGACAAAATTAGAATGATATACAATCCCAGTGGTTTAAAAGTAAGGAGCTCCGATTCTAACAAAAGTCCTAGTAATGCCCTGGTTTAAAGTCTGAGTGAAATCTGTGTATGTAACCCTCCAAAACAGCTTAGTATTAAAAAAAAATTAAAATCCAAAAACCTGAACCAGTACCAAATTTTACAGTTCAATGTTCGTACATTAACATGTTTAGATAATCAAACCCTCTAGACAGTTCTGAAGGACTGATCATGAGGAAATGTGTTGAGAAAGGTCAAAAACCCCAGTAAATTGAAAACTGTAGGGTTTGTTTGGTTTTGGTTGGGTTTTTTTTTTCAAAGTTCTAATGATGCAGAAGCTGCATAATAATCTCCCTGTGAACCATAAACATAATAAAAGCTGAGGCCATTTCTAACATAATCTCTATCAGCAAGATGCCAGCGCTTTTCCAGATTTCCTAACGGGTCCCTGCTAATTCCATGCCAAAACTAGCAGTGGATTTCTTCCTTTTAATCTCCCCTAATGCCTTATTCGATTATTGTCACTGCTCTCCGACCGCGCACCGTCCCTTCAAACCCTAATTCCTCCCCTGGAACAGTCGGATGAGGCTGAACGGCGGTGGCGAATCCAAAGGACACCCAGGGCCACAGACAGCCCCCACCTCCCCACCGCGGGCAGAGGGCTGCCGAGGACCACGGGGAAGGGGGTGAGCCAGCCGGACTCTGCCATTATCCTCACCCGGCGGAGCCCCTGGCCAAGAGGGGAAGGAAGAATGAGCACCGACACTTGCTCCAGTTGACGGGTCTGAGGGCACCTGCGCGTCCTCGCACGTACCTGAGGCATGGCGCTGCTCATCGCCTGGGCATGCATCGCTGTGAGGTGAGTGAGCTCCCACCCGGCCCCCAGCCCCACCGACCCCCAAAGGCTCCCTCGAGCCCCGCCGCAGCCCGGAGGAGCAGGCGACGGGGCAGCCGGGCCCTCTTCCAATCCCATCCCTGTCCTCCCCCC
>JANZLQ010000044.1:7957661-7991102 GCA_026212715.1 Elanus axillaris | reverse complement strand
GCCCCGCCGGCCCTCAGGCCGACCCGCGCCCAGCTCGCCTCCGTGTCCCGCAGGCGCCGTGACAGAAGTCAAAACGGACATCTACGTGACCAGCTTTGGGCCGGTGTCCGACGTGGAGATGGTAAGGGCCCAGCCTGCTACCCCTGCTCTCCTTTCCTGGGATTCATTACGGTGGCATCCGAGTTGACCGTCATTAAAGCAGATTACGAGGCTTAATCCTTTTGACAATCTCTAGGGCCCAGCAGAGCTGTTTGGCTGGAGCTGCATATAGCTATTTCCCCAGCAGAGTCAGCCAGGGCAGCCCCTGGCCCAGGCCCGAGGCTGGGCACAGAAGGCAATGCTAGGCTGGGGTGAGGGCACGGATGGGAGGTTAAAGATGCCTCTTTTAACTTCATTAAGAGGATTGTAAGCATCAGTGGCCCAACATATAGGTTTGCAGGAAGGCTGCGTGGTAGGAGACAACCTTATGAGCGGCTGCAGGGGAACTGTGCCATTTATGAGACAGCTACTCCTTGCCGTGCTGGGTGCCCCCAAATTTGGATGGCTGTGGACTTCGGTGAACTCCATCAATTACAGCAGCAGCCCCAGGAAGATGTTAAGCCATCAGAGTGAGGATAGCATTGCTGTTCTCATTCTGGAAATTGACTTTGATTGCTCTTTTTGCCCTTGTACACTTCCTCCAATACCTGCTCACCTGAGCCTGCAGTCCTGTTTGCAGGCAAGGAACTGTGGCCCCCAAGATACAACCAAAAGTTTTTCCACACCTCTTCATAAGTCAATCTAAGATTGCCTTCCTACAAAATTTGCCTCCAGTCAAGGTTTAGCTCCATTTCCTAAGCAACTTCTGTAGAGAAGTTCTTTCTGAAGTTTTGTGAGAATATTACTAAGAATCCTTAAGAAAAATAACTTACATTAATATTAACTTGACAGCATAATCCTACTGTGATCTGACTCGCTCACATCAGTCCTTTCTTTGTGAATATCCAAAGTAAGCTGCAAAAGAGGCACTGAGCATGTCTTTTTGTTCCTGGCAATTAAACATTGATAGTTCCGTTTTGCACTTTGAAAGGATGCTAAATTAGACATTTGTATTTCCTTAGACCTCAATCACTTTGAATTAAATTATTATCTCTGAGAGGACAATGAGGTTTTTTTGCTTACTTATATAAAATTATCTGTTCACTGATTAATTTGTAACTACTCTTTAAATAATAAGAAAATAGGATATGTTTTCATAGACTACTTTGTTTTTTTAGTAACTACTTAATGGTAATAGGATTAAGTGTTTAAGCAGTAAATGAAATGCCATTGACAAGTGCATTAGGTGCTTTCATGGAGTTACTGTATATACAGCAACTTGGTACTGCTGCCCCCCCACCATAAATTAACCACTTATTTGTTTTCCATAGGAATACACAATGGATGTCTTCTTTCGGCAGACGTGGACTGATGAAAGGTTGAAGTTTAGTGGGCCAACTGAAATTTTGAGATTGAACAATTTAATGGTCAGTAAAATTTGGACACCAGATACGTTTTTTAGAAATGGGAAAAAATCAATTGCTCATAATATGACAACTCCTAACAAACTTTTCAGAATTATGCAGAATGGAACTATTCTTTACACAATGAGGTGAGAACCTATTCTGCTTTTGCTTGACCTTTATTTTTAATTCTTTCAGCAGTGTTCCTGCATACCATTTTTTTTCATTGTCATCTACTATAATGTATTCTAGACTAACCATTAATGCTGATTGTCCTATGCGGTTGGTGAACTTCCCTATGGATGGACATGCTTGTCCATTGAAGTTCGGAAGCTGTAAGTTTTTCTGTATCTTTCAGTTTTTTATAGTAATACATTTGGTCTACATGTATGTGAGAAGATCAGAAGCAAGATCCTAGGACACTACTTAATGACATAGCTGAAATTTTTTATTATATTTTTTATACTAGAATCTTACTTTCTCCTCTGAGATTCAGACCATTCATAAGGATATGGATTTATTCACTGAAGGGTGACTGTTGAAGTATATTTTATTGTTTATTATTCTTACACATCTAGTATTCAAAGTGGGTCCTTCAACAAGTCATACAAGCTGTGGTACATTTACTACATTCTAGTTTTGCAAGTATTTAGTTGATCTGTGGTAATCCATTTTGAAAATATTTAGTTGATGTGTGGTAATCAATGTATGTGTTTTATAGCAAATTCAGAAACAAAAGCTGGTGCCTATCAGGTCCCAACCATTCTCTTATTGTTGATTTTTTTGCATTTTGTCTTTAATGAGGTTAGGAACTTGCTGGAGCAGAATGCATGTTTCTATGGGTATTTGTGCCACAAAAGGGATTATGCTACTTATGTTTTCAATTGCTTATAAATTACATAATTAATAATAGTAATTTTTCCCTCTGTAACTCAGATGCTTATCCAAAAAGTGAAATAATTTATACATGGAAAAAAGGACCCCTGCATTCAGTAGAAGTACCACAGGAGTCTTCCAGTCTCCTCCAGTATGACCTCATAGGACAAACTGTATCTAGTGAAACAATTAAATCTAACACAGGTAAGATGTAGTCACGTGGGAACTATTGACATTATAAAACACAACTTTAAAATAAATTACAGGGTTTTTTTCATATGGAACAAAATTAGTTTAATTATCTTTTGCTCTTTTAAAATCTAAGATCCTTGGAAAGAATCTTAACCATTGTCTCTTAAAAGGTAGCTTTTCAATACAGTCCCTTTAAGCATACAATTTTTCATGCAATTCTTAAGAATTCCCCCTGTCTCCCTGCCCCAGTAAAAACAATATATAAAATGAATATTATTCTCCTCTGTTTCCATAAGTTCACTTTACCTGTTTTTAATCAGCTTATTTTTATGACACACTAGGAGGCCTGTAGGTGCTTTCCTCAGAACATAGTAAGTTTGGTTTAAGCAAATACCTCTACTCACATGTTGCCAAAATAATGCTGATGCACTTGTCTCTTAACAGGTGAATATGTAATTATGACAGTTTATTTCCACTTGCAAAGGAAGATGGGCTACTTCATGATACAGATATATACTCCATGCATTATGACAGTCATTCTTTCTCAGGTGTCTTTCTGGATTAACAAGGAGTCTGTTCCAGCCAGAACAGTTTTTGGTATGCTGCATTATGGTCTTCGAACAGCTCAGCATCACATATACCATTTGTTCATTACTTTCATTGCTTGTTTGTTTTAGGCGAATATTCACTTCAGCTGCTCTATTTCCATCTTCAAAGGAAAATAGGCTACTATCTCATTCAGACATACATTCCATGCATCATGACTGTAGTCCTGTCTCAAGTTGTGTTTTGGATCAACAAAGAATCTGTTCCAGCAAGAACCGTGGCTGGTATACGTGTTTTGTTCTTTTATCATTTCACTTCATTCACTGTATTGAATCCATTGCATCAAACAGCTACTGTAATCCAGTGGGGATTGGAAAAGACAGCTAGTAGGTTTCAGTGAACAAATGTAAATACTAAAATTGAAGCAAATAATATTCAGTCTTCCAATGAGGGTGAAAATTCTTTCTCAGAATGTTTGGTTAGCCAGACGTGTTTGTGATGTTTTTCTTCCCCTAAATATTTTGTTGTATGCAGGAAGGGATAGTTTCAGAATGGATGTCAACCTGTCCATCTTTTAAAGAGGAATTTTTCTATTGATTTATTCTTTTGTGAAACCAATCTGAGTTAAAGCTTTTAAAAAAAATATCATATGGGATGGAATTAATCTTAGCTGACATAAGGTACCTCACCTAGCACTCATTCTGAAGTGCTTTCTTCCCCTTGTCTACAAAGTTACCTAAACAGCTAGCAAGGACTTTAGATGGATAAAGTTAGGTGAGAAGAATCCTGTCCCTAGCACAGGTTGGAGTTGTAATGTGAAAGGTGTGTCTGTATTGCACAGCAGGGCCCTTTTTTCTTTCCAGTCCTTACAAATGTATTAATGCTCCCAAAGCTGTGAGTTTTGTATCCTTAATTTTTAGTGTGTGCTCTGCTATTAAAATTGACACATACCTCCTGCTTCGGTATTGATAAGGTCTGAAAATGCACTCATTGTTAAGGGGTGGATTTTCACCGAATTGTTGTTTCTAGAAAAACAGTCATAAAAATACTAAGTAAAAAGAATAAAACTTGTAAAAAACTTCATGAATCCACTACCCATACATACATGTTTTGCAAGCCTATCTTATCTTCTCTTATCCCAGTATTTCTGTAAACAACTTCCCTTTGTGAGACTTGTCTTCAGTAACAAAAAGGCAGTTATATGTTATATTCTCTAAGCATAAATGATGCAAGTCTCATAATTCAAACTGAGTCTATAATTGTAGTTAGCAGGCTACAGAATTTGTATGATTTGATTTCAGTCAATTACTGTTCCATGCAGGTAGGAAATACCATTCATAAAAGCATTGCAAACTTTTAGGAGTGCTAAGTGAACACAAATTCCTCAGGTGCCTCGGAAGGAAGAGTGACACTTTTGTTCTTGAAATCCCCATTGGGAGTTGGGATACAGTTTGGCAGCATTAAGCACTTCTTACAAGTATTATTTTCTGGCAATTGGGATTTATTTAAGTGCTTAAAAATATTAAAATATCAGGCAATAGATTTTCAAGGATGTTTTTTGCAGTTGAAGCATAAAATATATATAGGAGGTTTGTATACCAAATATGATGCTACCTGATTTGGCTTTATGTTGCATCTCTGGACTCTGCAGTTATATCCTCTACATTTTGAGTAAAACATATTTGCTACCTGGTGGGCAGTGGAAGTCAATTCTATATGCTTGAAGTAGTGTGCAAATAAGTCTTTAGCTGATTCAGTAATAATTACGTAGAGATCCCAAACCCTGGAGTAAATATAGAATTAGAAACAGAAAATATTTTATGAAAATAGTAAAACAGATATTTTTCTCAGTATTGTGGAAAATTAGTCATGTTGGTGTTTTAAAAGAATATTTAAATCCTTATTCCGTTCTTCTTTCTCCCAGGCACAGCCTGAATTTATAGTCCTTACTAATTCAAAATCACATGGATTCTGTACTTTCATCTAAGGAAAAGAGGGCAAAGTCCTTATGACAGAAAAGACTTTCAGGCCACAATAAAAAAGAAAAGGTTTAAAATGGAGAAGTCTCCTTTCTGCATCATATTGCAAACACTTGAATTATAAATTTTCAGGTATACGTCTAACTTCCCAAACTGTAAGTTTGAGAGAAATTAGTAGTAGAAGAATAACAATGGTGTGCCCAAAACAGCTTCTCAGAACAAATTCATTTAGCAACTCTGTTTACCTCCAATATGGATGTCAGTTATCCTTTGCAGGTAATAATACAATAAATACTCTGAACATTTTTGAAAGATAAATTAATGGTCATAAGCACCTATGCTTTACAGACCTGCAAGTGAAAAAGGGGAGACACAAATACTTGAAGAGGCGCTCTTGCATTCTTTGTAATTGTGTCATTGGAAAGAACAGCACATAGCTAGTATGAATTCCTTATTTTATGTGGAGCTATGCATGTAGATATGCATATACATACATATGTATATGTGTGTGAAGTTATACGAAGCATGGCATTATCAGAAATTACTTAGAATAAGAAACATATTTATTGGAGGCCTAATTTTAAGCATGCTCTGAATCCATATAGCAATGGCTGTTATTTCACATTTTTATGAGCCTTTATCTAATCTATTTTATTTCTGGCAAAAAGTTCATCTCTTATTTTGCAGAAAGATAGTAGTCAGCTTGTACCTTCCTAGCAGGTCACCCTGGGAATTTTAAATTAATATCTAGTCATTATAAAGTCTCAGATAGGGAAAGTTGGTTGTTTTTTTTTTTTGTTGTTTCATTTTTATTAAGAAAAGATAACATATTTCAGTCTTTGCATTATGTAACAGATTCTTCAAAACTTACCAAGAAGTGTTCACAGTAGAAAGACAAGGGTAAACAATCATCAGTTACACAGTTTACCAACTGTAGTTTGGCATTCAGTTTGATAAAGTAGTTTTCCACAGTGCAGAGCATTTAATCAATATTCACTCCACATTGAGAGAAGTCTTATCTATATCTGTAATAGAATAGGAGTCCTATTCCTAAGTTTAAATTCCTGCTGCAGTAGGATTTTATTCTGACACAGAATATATCATTTTTATTACTAACTAGCACATGGACAGATTCTAATCTAATCACACATCATATTGAAAAGTTCATTCTGGACCTTTGAAATTGAAATACATCTCATCATATTTGCAGTCATATTATAAAATTAGTCTGGCATGTTTGGGAGAAGTAGAGATCCTACATACTTTTATATCATCTCCTATTTGCATTTCATTAAAACATGTTAAGTAATGACATTGGGACGTAGTTAACCTCAGACAGCTGGCAAGCTACATCATGTGAAAGAGTTGCAAAAAAACTCTGAAAATAATCAAGTCACCCTGTCTTGATGCTGCAGTATGCAATGACACTGCATCCTTTCCACTAAGCATCATTCATAGCATATTGATTCATCGTCATGACATTATAACATCTTTTACTTTCCCACCTACCCTTTCCTAACTGCAGAAAAGAGTAGAAAAGGGTATTCTCCACTGTACTGTCTTTAAATACCTGCAGTTTTCACATTCTAGCTGGCATAATTATAAGTAAACATGAGTCACAGAGGCTTATATGTTAATGAATGAGTTTGTGCTTGCACTTTCTGCTTGTACCAGGCAGCAGTGAGAAGTAAGTTTGTTTCCTACATTATTAACACTGTACAGTCCAAACCAGAAAGAATAAACTAATGAATTCATGTGAAGAACACTATGAAGCCCATGAGCTACATGACCAGATTTGTTATGTGAAAATAGATAAGCAGCTCTAGAGAAGTAGCTTTTCTGTCCTTCCATATTTGTAACTATGAGCCCTTTCAAGTCAAGATACTGTTAGTTTATCTTAAAAGACTGTATCCAGTGATTAAAGTCAACAGCACAGAGGACTAAGCTCTTATTACTTGAAATATTTGGATTATAGCCTACCACTGATTTTAATGCACAATTCCATTGATTCAGTGAGGGTTCTGTAAGGCATGATCTGTCTTGTGCAACAAGAGGAGAAAGAGAGGATAACTTTGGAAATGACAGTGTGTTAATCTAGATTTCTGCCAAACATTCCACATACTAACCCCTCAAGTAAAGTGTCTTTCATGGTTTCAGCCTGAATTTTGTTTTACCCATGTTTATCAAAATTCTAAGAAGCTGCACCATGTAAGGAAGTTTGTTCAGAGCTTTTAGATGCTGACACCAGTATACATGAATTATTTAAGAATACAAAATACTCAGCAGTCTTGTTGGTTAGCTGGTACACAGGATGACAGCTAAAACCAAAAAGGAGTTGTTTTATTTTTAATACATATGAATTTAAGAGTAGCAGGGTTGAAGCAAAATTCTAATGCCTCCATTTTCTTTCTTTTATTTTCAAGGAATCACTACAGTTCTAACAATGACCACTTTAAGCATCAGTGCACGCCATTCTTTGCCCAAGGTGTCCTATGCTACCGCCATGGATTGGTTCATAGCTGTGTGCTTTGCCTTTGTCTTCTCTGCACTTATTGAATTTGCAGCTGTCAACTACTTTACCAATCTTCAGACTCAGAGAGCAATGAGGAAGGCAGCCAGGGCAGCAGCACTGGCAGCAGCACTATCAGCAGCAACTGTACCGGCAGAGGACGAGATTGTCTCGGTAATTGCTTGCTTTTCTGATAATAAGCATCATATAGGAAGAGGCAGCTGAAGTAGTGAATGAAAAACAATATTAAAGTGATCTTAACCTGAAACAGATAATGTAACCAGATCATTCCTATTTATCAAAGACATTGTTCATATTTCAGAAAATGAAAGAACTTCATTTATTCATACTATTTATTTAAATTTGAGGTATGGTTTAATAGAGAGATGTTTATTTGGTAAGATATTTAAGGAAAGCCATTAGACTGTTACCCATAGTACTTCTCTTGAGCAATGCTGTAGGCAGTGTGGTCAGGCAGCTGTGGTTCTCTCAGTAAGTCTGCAGAATTTGTAGGGCACTGTACAATGGAATGAACATGTGCATTGGCCAGATGATTATGGGATCACTGTAGTACACTGGTACATACCATAAGTGGGTCATCTGGAAGAAGAGGAATTAGCCTTTACATAAACTTGGCATCTGTTACTTTCATAAAAATCTGTGTTGGTGGAAGCTTGGGGAAAAAATGTAAAGATTAAGGATAGATTT
Organism: Elanus axillaris; assembly: GCA_026212715.1. Taxonomy (NCBI): domain Eukaryota; kingdom Metazoa; phylum Chordata; class Aves; order Accipitriformes; family Accipitridae; genus Elanus; species Elanus axillaris. Next base: position 7,982,811 of record JANZLQ010000044.1, on the reverse strand, counting down.
TAGTACACGTGAAAGACAGGAAGGCTTTCTAGTATCAAAAAAACATGTCAGAATTGCCTGTAAATATTATTCCTTGCATCTCAGGCTAAGTAATGAATACTGTCTCACAGCATATGTTAATATATTTATCACTATAGCCCTCCTGTTTTCAAGATCAGTTTTACTACCACCACATTTCCCGTTTTGAGAGGAACAACAGAATTTGAATGACCTTTTGCAAAACCTTTGAGTCTGTAGTTGAATAAGGAAGTCAAAGAGCTATTTAATATCAGGGCAACATCTTACCCACCATATAGTATTTTTTGCACATTTACTTAAAAACAGCAGTTAAAATTACAACATTTAGGTACATTAAAAACATTAAGTTCATAATTGCTAAGTTCCATGTAATAGTGAAACCAAAGCTCCACAGCATCTTGTTACTGGTTCCCATTGGAACTAATCAACAAATGTTCTTCACTTCAATTGGGAAGCATTGTGCTTGTAAGCTATATTGTATTTTGCTTATGATTTTATTAATATTGAAAAAACTTTAAGACATTGTAAGATAAATGCATTTTATTTTCACTAAATATATAAATGCAAAAAGAAGCAGATCTTTATATATTTTAACTCAGAACCAGCTTTTTCTTTTTAAACCACAGTTACATAAAGAAAATACAAAAGAAAGTGCAAAAAAATTAAAAGGAGTTTGGAAGCAAATGTTTGCAGAATCTTGCACAGATTTTGAAGTGACAGCAGAAAGGCTGATTTAGTTTTGGCAATATTTGCAATGTTCATATCTACATTTATTTTAACTAGTAAACTTTTATAATTGTATTTCAACCTTACAAAAAACAGTGAGAAGAAAAAAAGGCATGCATTTGCCAATATTTAGGGCATACTTCCCCCTTTCCCAGTATCATGGTATTTTACTGAGAAGTACTCTGGACTGAATGAGCAGAACATTGCAACAGTAAAATAGTGTAAAATAAGAAAAATACTGTTAAGACCGAAGAACTTTAAAATGTAGTAAAGCTTCATTTTTATTCTTTTGTTGACTTTTGGGGGCAAGCTGTCAGAAAAAAAAGCCAAAGAGATCCCTAGGCTTTATGTAGCAAGAGGAAAATACTGACAGCTGCTATGTAACAAAGAGGAACAGCAGCTCTGATCTTTCCTACACACACAGTTCCTTATTCAAGTTTGAATTAATCATAGGGAGGTTTCCAAGAAAGAAAGAAAAAAAAACAAGCTACCTTTTTGTTTTTCATTTAAGTCCCTGCTGAGTGATATGAAGACAGTTTGGCCTACTCTGCACATGCTACTGCTGGTGAATTCACAGCAGATGCTACAAAGCCACTTCCACCACCTTCCGTTCCCCAGTCACTAGAAGACAACTGTTTCAAAGAATAACCCTCTGCATATGCCCAGATATACTGGAATGTACTTCTGATGATTGTGGCTCCTCCAGTACCTGGTGAGATTTACATGGTGTCTGTATCATTGCAGACCAAGCTAAACACAAACTACAAAATTGCTGTTGAAAAAATAATGAAAGAAAGACTTCAAATTTCTTACCAAGGGCTTCAGCCACAAACAAGCAGAGACCCAAACTGAAGACACGCCTTCCTCATTTTATAAATACTTACTTGTTGGCTTTTCCAAGTAAAAACCAGCAAAAACCAAGCATCTAGGAATAAAATAAACATCTAGGAAGCACACTGCAACCACTTCTTCAAGACAATTGTTTACAACTAGCTAACAACACACAGATTTAGAAGAGTAGTAAACCCCATAACTTCAAGGTCCCAGGGTAAACCCAGTCTCTAAAACAGCCCACAGTGTCCACAAAATTCAGTAGTCCTGATCTTGCTCAAAGCTCGTATTATCCAGGATAGTAACAAGTCCTATAAGTCCACCACTTTTTTCTCACAGGAGTAGTTCTCTATGAGAATGCACCTCTGCAGTAATAGAAAAAGCAAAATCAATGAGATCATAAAAATGAAGGGTACTTACAGTTGAAGGAAAGATGATGTAGTCAAAATGGCTTCTAGAAAAATTAACTATTGGATTTAAAAGGTCCCATTCCAGAAAGGCATGCTGGGAAAAAGCAGTAATTACAGGGTAACAGATTTTAAGAAGCTTTTTTCTTTTTTCTTTTCTTTCTTTTTTTTTGCGTGGTGAAGGTAAGAGGGAAAGAACTTTTGTATGCTGTCACATAGATGGATGTACTGCAGTTAGTGATATAATTTCAGCTGCAACAGACCTGAACTAGCTAATTTGAATGCTAACAGTGTAGTTAACACAGGCTGATTGCATGAGTATATGACCATTTCCTCAGGGTTATCATCCTCTACTGAGCTTTTTACTTCTACAGCTACATTACTGGTCTTAGGGTAGTTATGTTTAAATAAGGCACATAGCATAACACTCAGTTTCTTTCTTAATGTAGTTTAGGAGCTGTTTCTGAGATCCTGATTTCCCCTTTGTTGCCCCATACCCCCCAACTTGTTCCATTTGTTTGCCTCTAAGTTCTTTCATCACTTTTCTTTCCAGATTTGTCTTTTTTGGGGCATTCTTACAATGCCCAATTCTTATTCTTTACCCCTAGTGTAAATTATCTTACCTCTCTTACTCTTTGCCTTTTTCTCCCCATTTAGTCCATCTCTCTTCTTAAAACGTTTTCTAATTCACTAGAAAAAAAATCAGAATCCACGTCTTATACATTGAAATGTTTTTTAACTGTCTACTTTATTTGATTTAAAAAAATATTTAAAATTTTTCCCTGCTCTGATACCCTGGGCTTTGGTACCTTGTCTTTTCTAATGTGTGATTCTTTTTTTTAATTTCTTTTTGCTCTTTTAGATAGGAAAGTAAAGTTTTTCATCCACTTGTAATGATAGTATTTTTTTTTTGTATTTTTAAGTGCAGGAAAGTTGTCAGACTTTTAGCTATAGGAAAGGGCAGGTATAGGACGAAGAGTAGTGAACAGTGTGTCAAAAATGCTTACTGTCTTCTGCATTTATGGAAGCCATATGGTGTTTTTACATTGAGAAAATTTCTGAAGATTGTAAAGGTTTACTTATTTTGGGGGAGTCCATTTCTAAAAATAAAAGTGAAAAAGTGAGATGTACTTCTTTGAAAGTTTTCATGGCTATACAACTGCCAATGGAACTCTGCTACCAGTAGCAACATTAAGAGTAACAGCATAGACTATATGTTTTTAATAATCTGTTATCTTAAATTGTCTGAAGAGTGGCTAAAGAACATTGTGGTGGGAATAACCTTAGGCTGGCTGAACTAGTACTTTTTGTATGACAGGAGATACATTCTCCTGCTTTGCATAAGAGAAGCCCTGGGAGACAGTTTTGTTATAAATGAAAATTCAAAGGAATTATAAAACAGCCAGTTAGAAGCTTTTGCTGCTTGAGTGAGGACCTAAACTCATAAAGATAAATGTATTTACAGAATATATTCCTTTTTTAATTACAAATTAACTGTGTTTCCTTAAAAAAAATCAAAAATCTTCAAAATACTATCAAAAAGCCTTCCCCCTTCAGTGTAGTTCATTTTATTTAAAATCCTGCTTTATCCAAATGAACAAATCTTTTTCTCATGGGTTTTTATATTGTAGCCAAAAAACCTATACACTTAGAAAAGAAAGATGGCAGAAGACCAAATTCTGCTCTACTGTACTAATAAAACTAGGAAAAACTGCTTAAGTCATTGGACTACACTGGTTTCAGTAAGACAGACAATGATCTGACTATGTGCTCAGTTAACTGATGACAGCCCAGCATGCCTGTTCTGGTTCCAGGAAAGCCACTCTATTTACCTCAGTTAACTGAGAGGAGAATTTGGCTTGCTCTCTTTGTCAGCTGCGGGCAATCCCTGTGTGAAATACAAAAGTATGGGTGTTCCACTCCAACATATGATGGCAACAAGCTGAGTAGTCATCTGGACCCTGACAGAAACCTGTTCTTATTCACATGGTGACCAAGCTTGTTCTAGCATGTCAAAACCAAATGCTATATATATACATATATATTAAAAAAATATTATGGCAGTTAGCTTTTTAATCCATTTCAAATGTGTATTTTCTATATTAATCATATTGTTTCTTCATTATGGCTTCCTTTATCCAGGAATATCCCAATACTGGAATTTGCAGGGGAAGGGGAATTGTTGATACTGTCTGGAGTGCACCAGTTGAAGTAATGCTCTGCGAGATAGTCAGAGAATACACACTGTGGATCAAAAGACATCCTTTCCATGTGAGACTACATGTAGAAGACAAAAGATTGTTACAGGGTGGTAGCTGATTACAGTTATGTTCTAAAAGACCTGTTGTTTTAACAGAAAACAGCACAGAGCAGTGAAATACAGCTGGGAAACCTTCCTTCTCCCTACAGATAACCTTGTCCCTGTGTTTCAAAATAACGTGGTTTGGGCAGAAAAGGATTGTCATTCTCTTTAACAACGCTGCCCAACTGCAGAGCAGCCATATGTCACTTCAGTATAGAAGATTTAGTTTTCTATAATTATGTCAGAATATATTGAGTATGTTTAATGAGTATCCTAGTGTAACTGAAAGGAGAGCACTTCTGTTTGGATTATCAACAACCCTTTATGAGATCATTGTAGAAACAGCTACATGCATTAAAGTCTTGACTGAGAACATGGCACTTTCAGTTGAATTAGGGAGACCTTCCTGCTCCTCCACCATTGCAAAGTATCAAGTAGACTGTTAAAACCAGACAACAGCTTTCAACTATATTGACTTTTTGTTATCCCAACAAGGAAAGTAGATGCTGATTATTCGGTTCTGCCTGAGTTAAATATTTGACTGACAAAGCCAATGGAGGGCAGTAAGGAAGGTTTAGAAGTAGTTGATGTCATACACCAAAATAGAAAAATTCTAGATGAATTGGAGTTAGACATTTTTTTTGTTGAACATAGAAGTCTAATCCCAGTGCCTTTTTTGCAGGGGGCAGTAAGAACAAAGTAAAGTAAGTTAAATTATAGAAAAAAAACCCAAAAACTAACAAGCCTCTCTAGTGCTGTTTGTGAATTCTGTCTCATTTAGACACTCAGAGAAGTAGTTTCTGTACACTGCAGAAATTTAGCAAAGTAACTACAGAGACAGGGATTGTTCTGGACTGACACTGAATGTGACTTAGAACATTTAAATCTGTTTAACATAAATATGTATTTTGACAGAGTCTCTGTGCTAATTACATGATTTTTCTGATATGGTACATATAAATGTTAGGAAGAGACTCTACCACATTACATTCACATTGAAAAGAGAATGACTAGGGTTCCGGTCTCTGCTCTCCTTAGTACTTACCTGTTTTGTATGACAGCAATTTTAATACAATGGGCATGGTATATATTTCCAAGCTATGCTTTCTGCCTCTAATGGCTCTTTAGATGTTCCATGCAAAGTAAAACAGCTTTGAAGTAATAAGGTAACATCCTCTCCCCCTAACCACCTTCACCTGATGGTTAGGCTGTATTTTAAGAGAGGTGAATTTCGATCCCGGAAGGTGAGGAAAGAATTTGAACATGGCTTTCCCATGCTCCAAGTAAGTAATTTAACCCAAGTGATTTAACCCTTTTACTAGGGTAAAACACAAAGAAAACAAATTTGCATGTTATTCCTCATAATATTTCTAGGAAAGGAAACTTAGAATTCCTAAAGAGATGCCTGAAGTTAGGACTATTAATGACTTCCAAACTATATTCAGCTTTTAATTATGCAGAACACTGCTTATAGATGTTTGCAATAAACATTTTTTGAATCAGATCCCACAGATGAGATATGCAAAGAAATGTCTAAATTGTGGGTTATAATGAATCTCTGGCAAGAGATGCGTACTTAAACTGCCAGGACTGTAAAGAATGAGGTACCTTAGTGCATTCCCACCAGGAGATCTTACGTAATGTGGTGAACTTTTCCTGCTGCAAGGTGCTGCATATGGATTGTTCAGTAGCTTAGCAGTTTTTACAGATCACATTATTGAATGTAGGGGCTAAACTATGCTTAACTCCCTCTTTGGGAGCTAAGTCACTAGCATGTGTTTTATGTGTATAATATGAATGATTGAAATTACTCAAACTGTATCTACTAATGACATGGGCAGGGAAAATGTTACATATTTAATTTAGTATTCTGCCTTGTACAGACATTGAGTTTTGGTCCTAGGTTTTTTTGTTCTTTCTGGGTGTGTGTGTGTTTTGTGATGTCAGCAAAGTTCACTATCTTTAATCCAATAAATTATAAAGAAAAGGAGGAATAACACATTTTTTGTCTAAACTTTTAGAGTTTATTCTCATGAACCTCTTTTTACTGCATTGCCTGCAGGAAAAACAGAGATGAGTAAAAGAGAGAGAAGTAAGGACATACAGATATTGGCTTGTTTAAAGTTTGCCAGAATCAGAGTGCATACATAAGATACTCATATTACTGCTCAGTCGTAAACAAAACTGATAGCGAGAGTGTGTATTTGCAGTACAAAGGAAGAGAGAACAATAGAGAATTTTACAAATATTAATTGCAGAAATCTTGAGGAAAAGAAACATAAAACCAAAGCACGTTCATAAATCACAGTTAGCATCCATATAAAAATCAGAAAAACCATACAAAGAATTCCGTTTACTCTAAGGTTATATATGCTGTATCTTTTTAAATCTGGAAGGCAAGCTATTGGCTGAGAGCCTCCTGAGATATTCTGAGCATAAGCAAATTCTAGTGCTACTGATGAGACTTGTGAGAGAACAGCACCTTTATAGACAAGATGAGTCTGCTTTGTGAGCTTTCCAGGTGATGAGAGAGCTGAGCTGCAGAAGCCGGACTGTACTTTACTAGCCCATATACATACCAGTCAATGTCTAGTTCAGTTTTATGGTATCTCACATTAAAAAGTGATCTTGCAATCTGTTCTGTACCACTAGGTAGTCATATATAGTGACAAGTTTAATTGCCTGATGGGATTGACATTCCACATGAGTGCAAGAGGACTCCTCTGAATCGGGATTCAGTAACTTAACAAAATTTATAATTTCATTATGACGCAGCGTGCCATGCCTCAGGCTTCTTCTTGTTGCTCTTGCTGCTTGTAAAATAATCTTTATTATTTGAGCGATTGGCTGTGTGAACTACACAAAATAGGCTATTCATTCCTGTTTTCTGTCTGTGTTTTGCTAAAGTTTCACAGTGATCATTGTAGGTAATCTTTGACAAAAGGAAAAGTTAAATCTAAATATAGTAGAAAAATGACTGTAGCTGCTGTTCAGAACTCAACTGTAATAAGAAACTATATGGTTTCCTCTCACCGCCTCCTCCTATTAGTTTAGCAATGAATTCTAATGAAAAACATGAGTTGTCGTTCTGGAGCAGCAAGTCTGGTCTACAGTCAGCTACGACATTGAGAAACATCTTCATTACACATCTGAGATAAATTTGGACTTAGAATTCCGTATCCTGGGTAGTGGTATACAAGAAAATAGTCTTGACCCTGACTCGCTGTATGGGCACATGAGGGTGTTAAAGACAGTGTAAAGAACTACTTGGGGACTTTCTTAATGATTTATATCAACTCTAAACCACTGCCTCAGCAGGTAAAGAGCATGACAAAAAACTGTGGCTTTCCTGAGACAGTAAATGCACTGGTCCTTCCTGAATATTGAAATAGGCTATTTTAGGTAATGAGAAGTTACTAATATCACTCCATTGATAGAAATGGACCTCAACTGGCCCCAAAATGGGAGCATAATCAAATTAGTTAGTGTGTTCCTCAAGTTCTAAGGATACATACTGACTCCAGATCTTCCTGTCTCTAACTTGAGATGAAATCACATTGAGATAATCCTCCTTCTATAGCAATCCTCCTTCTATAGGAATGAGATTTAATAAATATTATAAATAAAATAACAACCAGGATTACACTTTTCCAAGTGCCTATTTAGATGGTCACAATGATTTTACTACCTCTACATTCTAAATATGTTCAGTACTGAACATCAGCCACAGACCATATGCTACATCTGTTCTGCCTACTATTAACTCCATCACCTCAGTACAAGTAACTCCCGATGCATGCTTGAATGATCCAGAGCAGAATTTGACCCACCTTATACCAGAACATTGCATATAAAAAGGGCTAAGATTCACCTTAGCACTTATATTTTTAGGAACCACTCATTCTTCACAAAAGGGCAAGCTATCTTGCAGTGAAGTGAAAAACAAGCTACCTTACAAGTTCATCTTTTTTTTTTTTTTTTCAAATAAGTTGTTCTCTCCATCTTTTACTTCGACTAAACTCAGCTGTGAGGACTCCATCTCCCTAATTTCAACTGGATACCAGTCCATTCATCCATGAGCAGAATGTGGCATCATGTAGAAATGTCAATTGTTCTGATACTCTGGCAGTGACACTGACCACTAAAAGGATAATTCCTGTTATAACTCTGTTCTAAGTCATACATGAGATACCAGGTGTGTTAGGTTAGTCTTTTATCTAGAAATTGTGTACTAAGAAATTGTGTACACAATTGTGTATAAATATAGGCAGTGTATTTCAGCAAATGCTTCTTTTCCTTTTAACAACCCAGTCATTTATGTGATTGACTAAAATGTTTCCATGCATAGAAATCCTGCAAGATAAATCCCCAAAATGCTGACAGTGAGCTACAGTTAAGTGAATGATTGTCACTAAATCATTCCCAAAGAATGACTTTGGAAATTGCATATCTAACAGAATTTTTCTACCTTAAAACCATTCAAACATTACTATTCCATTTTACAAAAGATATATATGCTGTTGTATTGTAAGTTGTTTACATTGTCTAAGACTTCCCTCATCAGCTTCAGGTCATCTAGTTCTGCTGACCAAAAAAGTTGCTTATTCAAACCCAAGCATAGCTGTGTATGTTGTGCAATTTTTTGCACAAGATTTTTCATTAATAATGTGGAAATAAGTTTTGCAATCCTTTACTGATGAAGCTTTAGACTCAACTAAAATGTATGTTAGCATTGCTTTTTAGAGTCTAAGGTATTTCTATTGCTCCCTATTAACAGAAAATTTGAGTATGCTATATAAAAATAATAAAAACCATAGAATCATAGAATCATTTAGGTTGGAAAAGACCTTCAAGATCATCAAGTCCAACCATCATCCATGCTCCACTAGACCATGTCTTGGCACCTTGTCTATGCACTTTTTGAATACCTCCAGGGATGATGACTCAACCACTTCCCTGGGCAGCCTATTCCAATGCCTGACAACCCTCTCAGTAAAGAAATTTTTCTTAATATCCAACCTAAGCCTCCCCTGCCACAACTTGACACCTGACAGAAGAGACCAGCATCCTCCTCACTACGAACCCCTTTCAGGTAGTTGTAGAGAGCGATAAGGTCCCCCCTCAGCCTCCTTTTCTCCAGACTAAACAGCCCCAGTTCCCTCAGGTGCTCCTCATAAGACTTGTGCTCCAGGCCCCTCACCAACTTGGTTGCCCTTCTCTGGACACGTTCCAGCAACTCGGTGTCTTTCCTGTAGTGAGGGGCCCAAAACTGAACACAGCACTCGAGGTGCGGCCTCACCAGTGCTGAATACAGGGGAGCAATCACCTCCCTGCTCCTGCTGGCCACAGAATTTCTGATACAGGCCAGGATGCTGTTGGTCTTCTTGGCCACCTGGGCACACTGCTGGCTTATATTCAGCTGTCTGTTGACCAGCACCCCCAGGTCTTTTTCTGTTAGGCAGCTTTCCAACCATACTTCCCCAAGCCTGTAGCACTGCATGGGGTTATTGTGACCGAAGTGCAGGACCTGGCACTTGGCCTTGTTGAACCTCATACAGCTGGCCTCGGCCCATCGATGCAATCTGTCCAGATCTCTCTGCAGAGCCTTCCTACCCTCAAGCAGACCAACACTCCTGCCCAACTTGGTGTTGTCTGCAAACTTGCTGAGGGTGCATTCAATCCCCTCGTCTAGATCATTGATAAAGATATTAAACAGAACCAACACCAACACTGAGCCCTTGGGAACACCGCTTGTGACAGGCCTCCAACTGGATTTAACTCCATTCACCACAACCCTATAGGCTTGTCCATCCAGCCAGTTTTTCACCCAGTGAAGATTACACTTGTCTAAGCCATGAGATGCCAGCTTTTCAAGGAGTATGCCATGAGAGACAGTGTCAAAGGCCTTGCTGGAGTTGAGGTAGGTAACATCCACAGCCTTTCCCTCAACCGTAAGGCGGGTCACCTGGTTATAGAAGGAGATCAGGCTGGGCAAGCAGGACCTGCCCTTTGTAAACCCATGCTGACTGGGCCTGATCCCCTGTTTGTCCTGGACATGCCATGTGAGTGCTCTCAGGATGAACTGTTCCATAATCTTCCCTGGTACTGAGGTCAGGCTGACAGGCCTGTAGTTCCCTGGATCCTCCCTCCGACCCTTCTTGTAAATGGGCTTCACATTGGCAAGGCTCCAGTGATCTGGGACCTCCCCTGTTGACCAGGATTGCTGATAGATGATGGAGAGTGACTTGGCAAGAACCTCCACCAGTTCCCTCAGTACTCTTGGATGGATCCCATCTGATCCCATAGCATGAAGCGTTAAAATGCAGTTCTGGATACATGAAATGTTAGAAGTGATACCTACTGTCTCCATAAGTACATGGAAAGCAGAGACCTGATTAAACTCTGATTAGAATTAGTTGAACTCTTCTGATTCTCTTTGAGACTCAGGTCATATGCTATCTGATAATGGCATTGTGTACAGAATCATCTCAGGCTCTTTGGCAGGTCAAAGTCAATTATCTTCCAAATCTAATAGCTTTATTGATCATAAATGCAAATAACTGACTATAGAAACTGATGGATCTTACTAGCATTTAAATGGAAAAGAAGGGACCTTGGTAAGATTACTGAAGCTCATCTTAAATCAATACAAATTTTATTTATTAAAAATATATTCTGCAGGAAAATACGGTAATTAGGAGGAAACGCCCTCATTTTCTTGCAGTGTATGGATTAATGTTCTAGCCCCTGACATCTAGTTACTGAGAAGTTTCAAAGGTATTATTTCAGAAACAGGGAAGGACCAACTGAATATCAAAAAGTAGCCTCTGTGTAGCTTTTCTATTTACAGTTCTAATGTTCAGTGTTTTATATAGCTTACCAAACTTTCAATTCTTCTTGCCACTATGATGCAGCTACTGTATCAGAAGTTTTGTGGGCGTTTTTCCTGGTTCTGTTTCGATCAAAGTTATGAATGTTCTGAAATGTAGGTGAGGAAGAGAAAGGTCATAAATGAACATCCTAACTTTGGCACAGGAGGAGATGTAGCCCTTCGGAAATAGTGTGGATTTCAGTAGCATAGCTGGAGTTAACATAGATGCCTGTTAATTGTCATTAGGTTTGACTCATTGTTAAAGAAAAAAAAACCCTGTGTCCTTCTCTCATGTATCCAGTAAACCTTTAACTAAAGTTGAATTGGTCTGAAATGTAGATACTGATTTGGAAATGTTAAAGGAGAACATGGCTTCCCATTTTCAAAATAATGTTGCTGCTACTTTAATAATATATTAAAGTAATAAGTGTATTTGGGGTCTAAAATGGATCAGATATGAAATGGAGGATTGATGGTATAAGCCTAACACAGTAGATGAAAAGAGCACTGAGGGTAGGCATGGCATCTGGAATGTGATAGAAGGCAGTTCTAAGTAATTTATTTTTTCACTGTCAAAGAAAAAAAAATAATCTACCAGTTTAGGTATTATGTCATTAGACCTATCTGTTGGGGAAAGAAAAGAGGGAGTATGATCAGAAATAGCTTTAAAACAGGTTTTCTCCACAGGTGTCTACTTGCAGATTAGCCCGAGTAGGAAAAATGTAAATGTTTAAGAATAAAAATCTGCAGAATAACTGTTCATATTTTGTCCAAGTCAGACCTATCATAAAGCATTTAGATGAATAAGAAGGATCCTCTTCCTTTCCCAACTCCCCATTGTAGCATTTTATATATGAAACCATCTGTGTATCCTTTTTCTTTGTCTCTGCCTTCCCCCCAGGAGCCTTATCTAAAGTCACTTGACATTAATAGGAATCTGTTAGTTGAAACCTGTATGTTGTGAATTAGGCCTAAAAATATCTGCTAAATCTTTATTTGTTGTCCTCAATTAAATACTGTTCACACGGGAATGTTCAGAAGTTGTTCAGATGGCATATGTAGCTACAATGCAAACAGGTGATTTATTAAAGACAGCTTTCCAGATCTGGCTGTTAATTGAGGTGGAGAAGCCCCACTGACACTCTGGACATACAGAGCTCAGGTGAATGGTGAAGTTCTGTAGCTTTATATCCCATGGGGTTAGTTCTTAGTGTGCACATATAGGGTGCTTTACATAATGCGTGTTTTTTTTCATCTATGCTTTATAGACAGTACTTTAATCAAATCATGATTAGCAAAAACTGGAATAAATTATAGCCAATTTTAAGAATTCTAGTAGTTATTTTAAGTGAGCAATTTCTCTTCTATAATTTCAAAATCTTGTTCTGGAATAGAAAAAATGTATAGTAGCACAATACATTTTTTCATATTTGCATACCTATTATCTGCATTTTTATTATCCATCTTTGTCAGACATGGCATCTTGTTTACTCTGTACTGGATTTGATATCCTGTTTGGCATACACATCTACTTAAGTAAATTGGAAGAGTAAATATGAGCACTAAAACATTAATTGATAAATAATACATATTTTTTAAAATATTAAATAAAAATCTGTTCTACAGAATAAATGATGTGATATGCTTAATACAACCAAAACAAATCATCTGGAAATAAAAACATCACTGAAACAAAACCAGGCAATTCAAAACCAATCAGCAGCATAGTTGCTTATCCCTCCTTGTTTGATAATACTGCGTCCCACCCACTTAGCAGTGCCCTGTCAGCCTCTTTCTGTAGATCATGGCAAGCAGGTGAGGAGGAGTGGTTCCTATGAAATGTTAAAAGCCAGAGAAGTAGTTGGTAGTCTATGATTAGCCACATTGGACTAAAGAATTTCACTGTTGAATCCTGACTGAGGTTGTGCCACTCAAGGCATTTCATTCCGCCTTAAAAACATCTTTAGCCTATCCCTCTGCCATTTTGTGAGAGTTCAGTAACTGATGCCTGTAATGCACTTAAGGATACTTGGACCTACAGGTCTTGCAGATCTGTATTTGTACAAGTAGATTAGTGTGAAGTACTTGCTATATGGTGCATGATTAACATCAGTATCAAAACTAAATTTTATTATAGGTATATTGCTTGGGTTTTTTTCCCCCTATTTTTGGTATCTAATTTCTTTGAGTGATTCAACCCTTTAAGTTTCTCCCTGTCCTAGGGAAAAACTGTCTCACTCATGGATAAACTCTATTCTGTTCAGTAATAACTAGTCTATGGACATGACAATTGCTGCAGAAAGAGCTGTTAAATCCTTCCCCCAAGGACTTATCTGTAATTTCACATTGCCCCTTTTAACAAGACGTTCCAGGTCATTATGTATTATGTCAGTTGTACCACTCTAATACCTTGAAACAGGCCCTCAGTACTGCTGTGCCTACACTCCTAAGTGCATGAGTTAACACGGTTTTGAAAACTAGCCATGGAAACTGCCCAATGATGTGTTTGTATGCAGCATGTATAGTGTGCTGACATCAGAGCTGTCAAAACAAACAAACAAACAAAAAATCAGTCTTATTATTTTTTTTCCAGTTGTATGATGGTAACTTTTTGCTATAAAAACTAAAACCGAAGAAACCTGAGGTAAGGTGATAGATTTATTGTTAACATATGAGTTACATGAATTAGTAAATCAAATAGTGTAAGGAAATTAGATAAAAATCATGGTAAAAAAAAAGATTCTTAGGAATGAAGCTGTATAGATCAGTCTTAGGTATTAATTTGGGTCTCATGGCATTAATATTTTGGTCACCTTTTGTCTTTTGTCTTAAATCTAAAAATTGACTTAGGTGATGCAGCAGTGAATTACAGTTCATGAATTATTGATGATAAAGATTTGTGTAAAGTCAAGGATAACAAACTAGGTGATATGTAATACTTCATCACTGAAACCCAATTCTTGTTAGTCTGTTTGGCAAGGATTGAAAATATTATTTGGCTGCAAAAAAAAGGAATATACAGCTGCAGGGAGAAGCCCTCCAAATCTGAAACAGGATGCATCAAGGAAGGATGATTAAGGAGCATATATTATTTATGTTGTGTTGTGTACATATATATGTGTGTGTGTGTGTGTGTGAATATATTAATGTTGCTTGCCATTCCTCATGCATATGAACACAAAATGAAATCAGTAGTGGTTTTTTATATGGCTGCTCAGTTGTGAACTTTATTGAATTGCTCTAAATGTTTCAAAGGTATTTTTATGTTCTTCTTTTTAAATCATGCTTTCATATAGTTTGAAACCCACCGTATATAGCAAGACAGGTACTTCCAAGGAATACTTAAAAACAGGGTTCTGTTTTCCTTTGTCTTTGGGTTGAATTTGAGTCCTGAAAGATGTTTTGAAAATACCAAATCACAAAGCTTGCAATCAAAAGCGAGGGGCAGGAAAGAGGGGGGAAAGCAAGAATCTCATTACAGGTGTAATTTTATTTATTTATCTTTAAAACCTTGTACACAGCCCCTGGAGATGCTGATCAGCTGAGGATACTCAAACATGCTTGCAATTAGTATTGTAGATACAAGATTAATGGCAGTACAGGCAGTCTCAATGTCACTAAAATATAATATCCCTTTACGTTTTGTTTTACCAGTAGCAGTGATTTATGTATTTCTGAGCCCTGCAAAATGTGTCATGGACTTCACAGTCTGTCACATAGAATTTCCCCCCGCGTTATTGCCACAGGGGAGCGAAACATTACCACCAAACTAACTGCAAATAATGGTCATTCAGTAAAATTAAAACTGAAGTGATACATTATAGTGTCAATGTGCTTATCTAGCTAATGGTACTGTTAATAGTTAGCATAGTAGGCATAAAGTCTGAGGGCAGTACTTCAGATGCTTTGGAGCTTTAAGATCATCTGTATTGTTTGTATTCTCTTTTTATTGACAGTTGATATTACAGTGATATCTGAAGGGACGTCAGCAGGGTAGAATTACATATTCGGATATGTGTGTCTTACTGTTCCCCGAATACCACAGCAAAGCTGAAATGTTTATTTGCAAAGCAAGAGATATGGATTATTTTACTGAATGATTACAGTAGATTTAATCAGCTTGTTCAATAGTGGTACAAAAAGGAGCAGTTTCTCATTCTCTTTTTTGCTTGTTGGATTGTGTTAAGGTTAGAAGAAGCATGAGGGGACAGGTAAGGTGGGGACAGCAGAGATTTTTAGCTACATCAACACAAAGGCCTAGACTAATGCTATCTGGGAAGTTTACATAAATGGGGCACTAGAAATAGCCTGGACAGTAACTAACAGACTAGTGTTAGCACACAATGCTGTGGTTGCAGATCTGCTCAGAGGAGGATTTATTCCCTCACCTGTTCTCTTTCATGGGGAGCAAATCACCCATGGCTGGTTGTACTAGTCACTTTGACACACTACTGAAAAAGTTTCTGATGTATTACGGGGAATTTCAGGTTGTCTATAGACAGAACGTAGAAGAAATGAAGAGAAGGTGATTAAATACTTCATTCCTAGCAGTAGTGAAGTTCTGTTAGAGCCAAGTGAAGAGGAAAGAAATTTGATGTTTGTGAACTTTTTTTGCTGTAATTAGAAAGGTATATAGGAGATTGTGAAATGAGGGGTGAAAAAGCATAGAAATTAAATGGTTAAATTGAAGTCCTACAGTCACATAGGCAGTGCAACTATTATTGCATCCCAGTCTGTGTGGATGAAAATTCGTCATCACAATTGAATTAATAAGTAATAACCTGTGTGTATTATTCTACTATGCTTCACACCATTTGCTTTCATTCTGACTGTTAACTGTCTCCCTGTTTGATTGCTGTTAAAATGTGACTCCAGCTTTAGGACAAGGAGAGTTATTTTACTTTTGTCTTGGAATTTTGTGAATGTTAGAATTATATGGGTTACTTCTTTGTTGTAAAGGTTCTTGAAATAATTCACGTCTGGGCTAGAGGGTTTTTACTGACTTTTCTTCCACCTTTTTGGATCTGAGAGTAATTCAGCTTATGAAGAATCCACTTAAATTTATTATTTCTATTGACATTTCCCTGTGGAAAATGAGACTTCTTATTCTGACTCACAAAAGCTAGAGGAATAGAAACTTTGGCTCTTATCTTACTTCTGTAAGAATTACTAAATAAGTTACAATCATAAAGCTGAATGTGCCTTTTCTACTGAAGATTGTTTTGACTTTCACATTAATTTTTAACTTAGGTAGGACTTCCTTTCTCCAGAATGGTGAAAATACCTTCCACTCAGATGTCTCCCTGAATAGGCAAGTAATTGGTAATATTCATGATGGCATTTTGTGAGATGAAAGGATTTTGCAGGATTGACTTGGTCATAGAAAGTCTAGATTAAGAGCATAGCAAAGATGTGGATGCAGTTTCTGCATGAGCTCATCATCCAGAGCACAAATTCTTCACTAACAGAGGAATGTGCAGGAGCCACAAGTTGTGTAGACACCATCAACATCTGCCTTGAAGGTGGTTTCCATGAGCAGCTGTGTCCAGCAGTTGCTGGAGGTCGACTACTGCAGACATTTCAGGAGTGGGAAGGAAAAGGTTACACCCTGTTTTTTAAGACCCACATGATTTAACATTCAGACACAGGCTCCTGAGGGAAACAAGATGGTGTTCCTCCAAAGACGAATGTTGCACTATAGGGTGGCAGTGCTGCTGTAGTTGTTACTCTCTTAGGGCATAAAAAGGGAACCTGTGGGCAAAGTTCATACTATGTTACCTATGATAAACTGTACTTCCTTATTTCTACATTTTTAGTGGCACTATTATCTCCACAATTTGTGCATTGAAGCAGTGGGTATTTTGTGGATATTAACTTCCCTTTTTTCCCTAGTTCTTCAATTATTTAATTAAACATTGTATCTTTATCATCCAGGAATAAAAAAAAGTTAATGTAGGGTGTGTTTACAGTCCAAAATACTCACTAGAACTAAGCACCAGTTATTTTAGGCACTGAGAATTGATTAAAAAGCCATCAAATCCATGCATCTCCTTAGAAAGTTCTAGCTCTCTTCCATAGTTTAAGAGAGTCTGTATTAAATGTAATGTAATATCAAAATTGTAATTTAGCTATTTTTAAAGAGAATTCAATAAATTTTAATCTTCTTATATTCTCATGTATATAAAGTTGAATTACTAGAACACCCTGCCCCAAAAGGTTGTGAGTAAGGTGTTTCATGTATTCTGAAATGCATTGAGTTACACAATTTTCTTCAAGAAATTTATGAATGATAAACTTGTTTTTCCTGTGGAAGAGCACATATCTGATTTAAAGATGTTTTGTGTATATAATTTATTTGTAGCATACATGTCTTGGGTGGTAGCAATACAAATTTTTAAGAGAAAGAAGCCGAAATAATGCACTTTTTATTTCAGTGCTGACATTATCTGAGTGAAATAGACACACAGGTTTTGCAGCCAGGATAAAAAACATGTTTTGCAAAATACTTGAAAGTAAAACTTTCAGTCTTCCAGTGATGGTCATAAAGCAAAAGGACTATATAAGTGGAGGAGATGTCCTAGCTCTTTCTTCCAAGGTTGGTTGTTACAGAGTCACTCAGCCATCACACTTATATTGTTTCATTGTTCTGTAAGTCCTGTAGTGTTTTAGCATTCACTTTTTTTTTTTCTTTTGAAGGGGAGAAATAAAGTGAATGCTGAAAGACGAGGATACAGTGATAAAATACTAAAATTATGGAGCGCTCCTCTGATCTCTTCTGCCATAGCTGCTGCATTGTATTATATGGGTGTTATCTTCTAGAGGAGCACATATTACTTCAGAGAAAGGCCTGAATAACTTTAGTCTAAAGCAGAGATTATTGTACCAGAAGATTTTACTGCAGTGATATGTGCTTTTTGCAGGGATTTAAATTATGAACATGATGTTATGGCTGAGTTTTGGACTCAGTGACAGCATAGTAGGCAATGCTGTCTAATTTAAAGAACAATTTAGAGAGCTACATGCGGAAAGATATAGCAGGAAATTGGGCATCACTCCATGGAAATCTGCAGCAAAATTCTGATTCTTCTGAGTCAGAATTCCTTTACCGTGAAATAATAGCTGAATTCTCCATTTTTCCATGACTCTTCCTAGCTGGCATGCAGGTGGCACAACAGGCTATCCTTCAGCAGAGAAATGCAGAGGTTCTTTCCAAGAAAGATCAAGGCATTTATTTTAGTTTCCTCTTAAAAATCTTGTATACTTCTTTTACCAGCAAGATAAACAACAACAAATCTTAATGAGGTTGAAGTTCCTAACTCTCCATGTTTTATCAGCTACAAAAGTGTTTTGCTATCTTGTATTACTTTTAGAAAATGCTTTGCATCATATCCTCCTTATCCTTGTTTTATGGTTCTGCCTTCTGACTTTAATAAATACACTTAGTGCTTTCAGAGAGTACCTAACTATTCAAGGATTGCACAGAACAGAGACAAGGGGAAAATATCTACATGTCGTTAGATAGCGAGTCCCAAATGGAGTAAGAAAAATTAGCTAAGTTGGAATGTAGGTTGGAATACTCATGAAATGTTGAGAAGTGGTATGAGAAGAGAGCATATTACAGATTCTGGGTAGCCTGAGCATATAATTTCATCTCAAACTGAGACATAAACATCAATAAAACAATTGCAATTTTTTTCCTATAAAACTATGCTGATAAGCTCTGTATGCAGTTTACAGTTGAAAGATTATAGCAGTCAGTAGCTGAATGTTCAGATTTAATGGTGGTCTTGTAGAAATGTCACTGGTTTTTATCCTTTGCTAAAGCCAACTCTTAACCTATGATTGTACAAAGGAAGCTTATCTTTTATGTGAATAAGCAGAAGCAGGAAGAATACTGTGAACTCTATAATTAGCAATAAATCTATTTTAATTTAAAAGTAGATCTGTTAGCATGTCTAACAACCTTGACACATATGTCTAAATCCAATATTATTCAGGAGATAGTTTTATCACATTGCAGTTTTGTTCCCAGATTTCCACGTATTTGAAATTGGTTCTGCTGGCTGTTGCTGCCACTGATGTTTCCAGCTGTTGCGCAGCAGGACTGTTTCCAAGAAGCAGAAGTAAACAGTGGGTTTAGCTGCAGTAGATAGTTTCACTAACTAATTCAGAGTTTGTGACTCCCAGTCAGTGTGTGCAGAGGATTCTTATGAAGTCCATGATAAAGAGATGCAGTCTGTTAGAGAGCGTGGTATCCTTGCAAGCTCTTTGGATTGCTCCCGATGTTGTTAATGGGGAGTCATAGTCTGCCTTCAGATATGCAAATCTGAAGCAGAATCTCACACTGCTTTCAGCAGGATGTATGTGCGTACATTTAAAGAAGGAATTAGTCTTTGTAGTTCCCTGGGTTTCAGCTCAGTCTTTGACTCAATAGGATCACAATCTGTCAGTGATAGATTTAAGAGAGTGTTATATAGTTCTCATACTACCACTCTACTCAGAGGAGCTATCTGAAATTGTCACCTTCTTGCTTTTTTCAATGCTGTTTTGTCTATAATCCTGTAATTACAGGTCAGGGCAGCTTCCTTCTAGGGCAGTGGTAAGTTTCTGTTGCTGCTTATTTCCCATAGCTTTGCAGAGCCACTGCAGCTCCAAGAGGGAATTTGATTCTGTCCATCTCCATGTATCATTAGCATTGCTCTCCTGTCTTTCAGTGCTGTTTTTTATTCACTTGTGATATCAGAACTGTTTAGGTTGCTATTTTGAATTTCAAATCCTACTTGAACTTACCAGAAGAGCAAAGTCTATGGGATTTTGAAAAACTGTCCCCTGCATAGCACTGAAACATAAGAACTATTAGCACTGCTGGGATAGTATTTGTTGCAGGTATTATTTTCTGCATCACTTTAAGTTTGGAAGTGTTATAAACAAGTACTTTATCACCTTCAACTTTAGACTGTGAAAGCAGCAGTGCCAATTTCCAGCTGTTAGTTGAATCATAGAACCTCCCCAAAGTTTATCTGAAGTATTTGAATTATTGACAGCAAACTTTACTTTCCCTGTAAGTTAGTTGTGGTGCAGGTTTCTTTGCACTGTAGCTATGCTTGTTTCGACACACAAAGTTTTCTTTACGTCTACTTCATAATGTTTTATTTAGTCAGTTTAGTGCTTCAGGGTTTGCTTTTGTGTGTGTGTGTGTGTATGTTCCATAATCAGTCTACATTCAAAATATAGATCATGAAAGAGGAAGCTAAAGACTGGTTTACACTGTTAGGAATCATAAAATAAAATACGACAAGGTTTCTTTTTCTTTAACAGCAGATGGAAAGATTAGTTTATGAGAGTTCTGTAACTTGTCCCATTTCATACGATGTTTCTCTGAGAGCACTGTTATTCTGTTATCCCTAATGACTGTAATGTGTTGAGTCACAGTGTTGTTTTTTTAAAAGCTTTCACTTTTTCATTGTTTGTTCTCAAGGTTACATTATGCAAAATACAATTTTCTGTTTTGTGCACTAGTCCAGGCTGTATAAAAATATTTTTAATCCTTTTATGAAAATTGAAATAGCTGTCCTCTGGGGAAGAGGCTTTATGTCTGTTTCAAGTATTCCTATCTGCTGTAATGAACTGCTGTTTCTTCCACTGTCTGAAAAGGTATAGGTCATGTGTCTTGACTTTAAAAGTATTCTAAGGTGGTAATTCTTGCACACTTTTGCACTGGTAATTTGGTTTAGCTATTCACCATGAACTGCAAACCACTAAGAATTACCAAAACATAGTTTTGTTGTTTAAATAATTTTGAAGATGAAAGAGAATTTCATCTACTTTGCCATAAATATGAGAGAAGTCAGGAAAAAAAATAAGGGAGGTACAGAGAGAGGAAAGGACAGATTTCTTATTTTATTTCAATGGATTTGCATTATGGATAAGAATGAAAAAGTGAGTTGAATTAAATACATTATCCAAAACTGCTGGTTTGGCTTGATTAAAATTCCACTCTATCAACCATTTTCATTACTGTGCCACTTTTTTTCTTTACTTTCTGATGAGGTAAGGCAATGTGTCTTTGTAATGATTTGATAATGTTCCCTACAGAGCTTTTATCCTAGCTGGGTGCAGCTTTTGGCCCCTTTTGTGGTATTTGTTGCACCCACAAATCCTACTGAAGATCTGTCATAATTGTCAGTGCTCAGCTGCAGCATCAGTATGAACAGATACTTTGCTGAGGATAGCACAGGTGTGGTTTCATCTTTGTGTTGAAGCCCCTGGTCTAGTAGACTCTGGTAGGAAGAATGTGTTTAGTGCAGAGAAAGGTATTAGAAAACGTAGCAGTCAACCAGGTTAGCATTTACTATGATTCTTTTGTGCACTTAAACCTTGGCTGTAAATCTATGCTCCTGCCTATTCCTCTGTGAACTGCTGAAATTCTTCTAAAACTTCAGAGTATAGATACGTAAATACTGAGGTTATTAATCAAAACCACAAAACTCCCCACCAGAAACAACCAAACAAAAACCATGAGCTATAATTTTTTTCTGGTCTCAGTCCATTTTTCCTGAAGTTTTCCCCAAAATGATCAATCTTACATCGATACTGGAACAGGGCAGTTTCTTTGATTTTCCTCCAAAATTTAAAATGAGGAACCAAGTATGAACTGGCAAGTGGGTTTTTTTTTAACAATATATGCTTTCTCCATTTCCATTTGCTGTGAACAAACATATTCCTCAGCAATCTGATTTTGTTAAAAGCTGGAAGACTTCCATTGAGGGGAGCCAAAGGATTCTTTTCCCCTGCTTTTGTTCACTCCAGGAAGCTTTCTTTTGAAGCATCTGTGGTGAGCCACACTGATTGAAAGCAATATATTTTCAAAAACAATTCTGTGAGTACCCATGTAGTGATTGAAGAAAGAAGTTAGTGCCAAAAGGTGCTCCTTTTCTGTGAGAGCTCAGTACATACGAATGGTCAAAATGTAAAATTAAGGGATCTTGTCTGGATTGACAAGAAAGAGGTAGGACTTAATAAGTGTTTATAGGAATAATTTGCCCCTACTTTTGTTCTCTTTTCTTTGAAGAAATGTACAGGGATTTTTTTTTCTGGAAATGACAGTAAAGCATTGTTGGATAGGACAGAGTAAGAATATTTATGAAAAAATTGTATAGCTTCAGCATTTCTTAAGTGCTTTGTGGAAAGGATTGCTGGAGTCAATTTTGAGTGAATTTTGAGCCTCTGTCAGGCAATTGTAGTTTTCTGCTTCTATCAAACTCTTACTAGGTATTTAAGGAGAAAGAATTAGGTCCATCAAATGTAAAAGTTCTCTGTATTATCAGATGGAAGAATGTAAAAGAATAATAAGGTTTTTAAATGAAAGTTTTTTAAACAGTTATTGAACAGTCTAAATATCTACTATGAAAGGCCAGTAACCCTCACACAGGGGGACAGGATTTTGAGAAGAAAACTGTTCGTCACCCAGTCTGTCATGAATACCCTGGAAAAATGTAGCTGCTGATCCTGTCAGGTCATGCTGTAGGCACTCCATCGATCTACTTGGGTCCCATTTTGGAGGCACACCCACATCATCTTGGATTTTATGATTTGAGCTAAATCATTTGGTCAACTTTCAGCTTGAAGAAAGCGGGTACAGCTGACTGCTGTGCAGTGCTCTCATTTTTCTACTGCTGTAAAGCAGGTTCCCCAGATACAGTTGGCCAGTCAGCTGTACTTAAGACACAGGAGAAGATCCTTATTTCTCTCAGGAGTCCATGTAAATCACCAGACTCTAGCAGCTGTAGGAGAAGAGCTCTTACTAGGTAGAGGGGGAGAGAAGAAAGGCTAGAAACCTCTCAGCTTATGCACTAAATCCACACCTGGCCCTATGTGGAGTATGTGCAGGACATACTATTTTGACTGTTGGAAGATTTCAAATTGTAGTATTTTTTAATTACTACAGACTTACATAGCATGATCTGGGGGCAGGGAATGGGGGCTAAGAATTTATTTTTGTCTACAAATTAAGAAGACTTGATAGGAACACATTAATAAAATGCTGCTGAGAAATGTGCCTTGGTTCATATTCAGCTTGGTCATATTCTTCCATGAGGTTTATCAGCAAAAGATTTATTGATGATACAGCTATTTCTCTCAATATCTAAAAGGCACACTTGACAGGTGTTAATATTAGTTGGTTTGGTGAAATCTGGAGGCACAACTATGGTCTAAATGTTTTGTGAAAATGGTCCTGAATATGTTTGCTTTCTAACATGAAGATAAAAAATACTTCATCTGCAAAGCACTATTTAACAGAAGAAAGAAGTAAAGGATTAGGGTATTAACCCAAGATAGGAAGTACGTGTCTTTCTCTGTTCCTCTTTAGATTTCCTCTGCCATCTTTCTTTGAGCCTTTCATTTTTGGCTTGAAGTCTTCCACTAGAAAATGAAAGAAAAACTCCTATCCTAATTCATGCTTCATTTTGTCAGGATAAATTGGTTGATGATTATTAAAGCTTACAGTACTGTGATAATGGTGTGTAAAGGGGAAACAGTCTGCTTGCCCACCAGACCAGCATAACCTTCTTAGAACAGCATTAGTTACAAATAAGCAGCAGACATGGTATTTCAGTAAAAATAGGCAAGAGCATCAGTTAAGTAGAAATATATTTTCTTCTTTCAACTGCATGCCATCAAGGAAAGATTGGAACAAGACATATTAACAATATCTTCTGTTTCCCTCCTAGAATTACAACAACAGCTGCTTGTATGATGGACCTACGGAGATATCCGCTGGATGAGCAGAACTGCACACTGGAGATTGAGAGCTGTAAGTACTTCTGCAAATCCTACTTATTCTGTGGTGAACTGCTTCAGAGTTTTTATTTCTGACTTTTTTTTTTTTCTTTTTTAACATGCTACTAACCTAGTTGTCTTTCTGTCTGATGACATTTAGATCCTTGTAAACACATGCAAAAAAATAGCTTTCCAGATGGATTAGTAATTTGTGGCACAAAGATTAGCAAAAGTTACTCTGTGTTTTGATGGACAATTTACAGCTTTAAAAGTCCATTCAAATGCCTTGTTGGAGTTCATGTGAGGAGCATGAGGATTACTCTCAGTTTTTTATCCTCCTTTACTGCTGAACTGTGTGGCAGCTTGTTTCCTTTTATAAATGACGGCGAGAGGTTAGAAATGTCCTTGAAATAGGTGTTTTGTGGTTGGGGTTTTTTTTCTGACCCCTGTGCTGTAGTTAAACTTTCAATGCATACAACAGTCTGTTATATATACTGATCTAATAGCTGGTGTCTCTATCAAACTCTCTATGTAGGTAAAACTTGTGTTCTGAAATAAAATTTCATACCTCTTTTCACTTAAAAATCCTTAGGGAATCTAAGTACATCAGAGAAAAAAAACAATTTGTGATCACTTTTATAAAGATAGCATGCATTTTTTGGCACTCTTAACATTGTATCAGCACTTTCAAGATACGTTTCCTTTTTCAGGAGAACCATAGGTAATTCAGCTGGAGTCTATTATTAAGTTGAATGTGTCAAGCAAAATGGAGATTAATGGCATGTATTAAGATACTGTACAAAAAAATATGTGAATTTTTAAAGTAAATTCTGTATTATAAAAGATTATGTGGAATTTCTGTGTGCACTGAAGTACAGAATGGCAGTAGCTTGTGCTACAGTCTGGTAAGAACTTGGTAGAGCTGAGCTGCTTTCTCCCTATTCTAGAAAGCATTTAAGAGTATGCTTTAAATTTGTGTCCAGGTTTCATTCATTTTAGTGTAATTTAAAGATATGCCAAATCATCTCCTGAATTAAACTTGTGACACTGCTGTCTGAAATAATTTACATGCATAAAATAAGCAAAATGAGTATCATTAAAGTTCACCCCTTCTGTGTGCTGAAATACACAAGCAGCAAATGTGATGATGGATTTTGCTCTTTTGAGAACGTATAAACTCTTGAGAGGTTGGTTTTTTTCGGTTTGGGGTGGGGG
>JANZLQ010000044.1:7931638-7945749 GCA_026212715.1 Elanus axillaris | reverse complement strand
CTCCCCTTTTACATGAGTAAAAGCTTCTGTTTCCTTTCTGATCCAGTCTTCACATGAAACCCAACATTAATTGCTTGGTATGAAATGTCTGCTTGCAACTCAAATCTATTCAAAAGTAAAAATAAGTTTTC
Source organism: Elanus axillaris (assembly GCA_026212715.1). Lineage (NCBI taxonomy): Eukaryota > Metazoa > Chordata > Aves > Accipitriformes > Accipitridae > Elanus > Elanus axillaris. Next base: position 7,945,618 of record JANZLQ010000044.1, on the reverse strand, counting down.
TTTTTAAGCTTCATCAGTTTTAAGTTTTATCCAAGTACACTTATTTTGAAACACTCTAGCCTTCTTACTTGTTCTACAGATTTTTTGTGAACTAAATGAATCTGCTTGCAGAGAGGGCTTTTAGAACTGAGCAGTAAACAACTATCTGAATAATTAAAGTTTCTAAGGTGTTACTGAGTGACACCAGATCAGCTACACAGCCCTGAAGGAGTAGCTGAATAAGTATTAATAAAGAATAGTTTTAGTGTTATGAATACATACATGAGAAACCAAGAGTGTAGCCTCTGAATTATCTACTGATCTATTGAATTGATTCCTGTACTACATGCTGCTGAGAGCAGTATTTCACTTTTGTTAAGTAATTTAATTCAAAACAGAAAAAACAAAACATTATAACACTAGTAAAGCAGAGAAAAAAAAAATCGTATTAAATCTCCTGATATGAGCAAAAGCTTGTGAGCAGAGTGGTATGTGATCGGTGTATGGTGTCTTCCATGAGTGAAACAGATTCCACTAATGGCAGCCAGGGCTCAAAACATGGACTGAAGGCAAGAAATTACCTTATCTTTGTATCTGTAAAATGCAGACCTAGCATGGAGAGTCAGTACATTTAACATTACCTTTGGATTTTTCTGAACCTTTATTTAGTTACATTTCTAGGTAGTTATTTTTTTAAGGAGCAAACTGCTGAATCACTCACAGGCAGACCTTAATAACACTGATTAAGGTCTCTGTAATATAGTTCAAAGCATTTCACAGTGCAGCAACCGTAGAATTCCTGTTTTCACATTACTAGTTCCCAGTTTAAGAAATAATGAGCACATCACCTGTCTAGTCTTGGGTTTGAAATCATCCAGACATTTATACTTCAAGTATAATCTGTCTACAGATTATACTACATCTGTATCCCCCCCCAAAAGTCCTTTTCTGGTAAGATGGACAGAGCCTTTGCTGACAGAAGTCAGTGTATGTGTCTGACAGCTGCAGTAGACTTCATGCTTTTAATAGTAACTAAAGTTTTTTTCAAGTAGGTTTTAAAATCAGTATGACAAAGCAGTATGTTTTGCCCTTAGTGCTTTAAGGGCTTTATTCTGATGTTACTTCCAACACCATAAAAGTGGAGTAATAATACTGAAGCAGATTGAATAAGACCAAAGTGAAATGAAATAACTGAGACTAACTGGTTCTGTATCTAAGAAACTGTTTTAAATACCACCCTATGTGATAGCTCAGTTATAATAGTACTATATTACCTAAATTTAAAAGGGACCAACAAAAAAATTACATAAATCCATTTACCTTAGTCTGAGGTGCCTTAAAAAGACTAGCTAAAGAAAAGTAGAGTGTCTACAAATTTCAGTAATTACATGAATTAAAGCAAATGTACCCTTAAATGCTATACTTAGGAATGCTTATAATAGTACTTTTTAAAAGAATGAAAACAAAAACCAAACCATCATATATGGCCCTATGAAGGCAACATGAGGAGATTATAACAGCAAATAAAGGACAAAACCCTCAGGGGTGCAGGAACTTGGAAATCAGAAAGACCACAGATGTCTTTATAAGAAGCTGTATATACAGTGTACCTATTTGCACTTCTGTTCTTCAGGCATAAAAAATTCTGTATCAGAAAATCACCTTCTATGTTTGAGATCTATTCATTAAGAGCTTTTTACAGAGCAGTCAAAGTCACTGGGTAAATATACTCTATTCAGGACCAATAAGCAGCAAACAAAGCTAAGTGAGTTTAAAACTCTAATTCCAGCTGTAGTAGAAGTTAAGATCCATGTGACTCCAACATCCTACCTTTATTTTAAGATTGGAAAGTAATTTATTCACTCACAAGGTGTTGTTTCACTGCGGGCTGATCAAGGAGTCATGACTTTTATAAGTGAGCGCCTTGATTTTCTGAAAACATCATCAGGATAATATTCAGGTCAGTGATGTGCAAGCTAACACTTTTTCTCTCTACAAGTTCCATTTAGAGGTGCAGTAATCTCAAAACATCTCCCATGATACCCTCCCAAGGAAAAAATAATTCCTGGAGACACTAAATTGAAAAAAAGTAATTGGAAACTGTTCTGATTTTAGATCTAAAAGGAGAAGGCAAAACTGGATTTTGTTAGATATTTCTGCAAGGGACAGTTTGGCCATTAAGATTATTCAAATAAATGTAATTTGTAATAGTCTCTGAGAAGGCATGCTGACAATAACAGACAAAGTAAGATCCACACTCACCATCTGAGCCATATTCCTTTTTGGCCATGCTACTCATGTTGCCTTAAAGGCTGAAGACATGGTAAAAGTGTTGGCATGATTACAGAGAAAATGTGTATCAAAGAGCAATTTTTTTATTATGGTGTTGAAGGACAGTGGGCCTTCTAGTTCCTTCACATTACTAGAACAGCAAAAATTTAATAATACTTGGACTTGTCTGCAATCTGAATACTTGCTGCTGAATGTACTTTAGCTGATGTTCATGAAAATTAGCATCAACAAAATTGGTAAGCAAATAGCATTCAAGTCCGCACAACTCTGCTTTACATTGTTTTCAGTGAAAAAAAAAATGTTTCATTCTAGAGGCAGTAAAAAATTTCATCAGAAATTATCAGGGAACAGTTTTCCTCTGTCAGTTCTCATATTATTCTGCATACATTTCTAGATAGTTAAATAAAAACTCAGTAGGTTAAGTCAATGTATGGCCACCAGTAGTGACACCACTGATATGTCATCCCCACTTCAGCTACTATTAATACAGATGCTTTCCTTAGATGGAACACAGGTTCCTTTGTCTAGGAGAAATTCTAAGTAAGGTTTTGATTTCCATGAAGTGCAGCGTGACCCACGCCAAGGCTCAGTTAACATCTGTATGAAGGGACTGCACAAAGACTCCAGTCAAAAATAAAGGGGGGTGGGGGTGGCTGTGGATCAGACTTATAGCAAAACTGGTTCTTGCACTGGAAAGCTGAAGTGTAGAACTGGCCAGAAAAATGATCCTGCCTTCCCTCTCTGTGAGATTTTGATCATCATAGATTAAACCAGGGTATTCATACAAGTTTTGTGATTTTATTAAAACCAAAACATTAGTTTTCCAAATAATCTTTTTTCTTCCATTTTAATCCTTCTGGCTAAACTTTTAGGTTTGGGTCTACACTGCATCTCCATCCCCCCACACCTTCCCTAAAGTTAGATGATTTTTCCACTGAAAAGAAACCACAAAAGATTCTCCAGTGGACAGAAATTTTGTTTGTTGAAGAGACCAATTTTCCCTTGAAAAACAGTTTCAACAGAAAATAATAAGAATTTCATTACCTATAATGTATCCCAGGTGGAAGAGAGTTGGAAAAGTAAAAGTGGTGATATTCAAGGAAGTTACTTCTTTCCTAATGATTGTACAAAGATCACTTTGCAGTGGAGTTAGTGATAAAATGCAGGACACTCATCCAGAATAGTATCCTAGAATGGCACACCTTTTATTATGAAGAACTTCAGAGGGTAGGAACACCTTTACTTTGAGAGGAGATGCTTTCACTCTCTCTTTTGAGAATGCAACAGTTGCTGCTGTAAATTTGAAGATGAAACAAAATTGACAGCACTCTCAACATTCAGTAGGGTCCCCACATACCAGACAGTGCACCAACTGTAATGCAAAAATGCATGTGGCACACTTAGAGGACCATGGCAGCCATCCCAGATACTTCCCGAGATACAGGTACAAAATACATTCAAGATTGTCAAGAGACTTTCAGAAAGGGCACAAACTGAGTGAAAAAAATACCATGAACGTGCCAGCAATGTAATCTGGCTTATCTAAGGATAAAAAGAGGCAGTGCAGATATTTGCACACAACAGTAAGGACTTGCAGCCTAATTTCAGAGAATGGTTATAGCCTGACTTATACAGCCAAAGGTCTTCTGTTCAGACACTCCCTGGAAGGGAGGGAATGCTCCATTATTGGTAATGACCTGCTGCTTGTTGGGACAAGAGGGGCATGCATCACAGCTGTGAAAGAAAGCAGCCTCAACTATTTCAGTCACTAAATTATCTTGCTGAGTCTGCCTAAAAGTTTCTTCTTGTTTTAGAAGGTGTCCAGGAATGTCCTAGTCCTGTGAAACTGACTGGTTCACAGATTCTTTGGTTGCTGGAGATCACAGCAGTTGGTTATTTTGGTTCACTGAAACAAAAATGATAAAAAGAATAGCAAACTCCACTTGTAACTCATTGATTTTCTATGGGATACATATTGCTGTGGCTTTTATGGCAAGACTGTAGCCATCACCTGCTATCATCCACTCAAGCCCATGGCAGTCAGTCTCAATATTTCTTTCTCATTTATATAAAGTGTGGTTCCCACAATCTTATTTCAAACAGGACTCACTAATTTTCTTCCAAAATATCAAGGCTATTTTCTTTGATAGTGCCAAAACCCCAAACTTGCTTTGTACAATTACTTCCTTTATTTTTTTCACATTAAATGTCTTTCTACACGTGGCTGAGTAATACAAATTGCTACTTTATGACATTTTTGTCAACTGCTGAGTACATTATTCATGAATACATATTTATTACTGCTGAACCAGCTCTAGAAATAGTAAAACAACGTGTACTAAGTAGTTTTATTGTACCTTTTATTTTTATAAAGCAAAATAATTTGGTAGTGCATTACTTTTCTAATCCAATAAGCTGTGTTCATTTTAGGGGCAGTGTACTCTTGTTACAAATCACTTTCATAAATGCATTCCCCTGAGGAGGCTGGAAGACTAGCATATTTCCGGATGGCTATTCTAAAGGTAGAAAGAAAGTATTCCAGAATATCATGCCATCCATCCATGTAGCTAAGGGCAGGCAAGTGATCCCCCTATGCCTAAATCCCATGGTTCTTTTTGGGCATGCAATTCAGTCAAACCATTATTTTACTATAATGCTATGGACACATGTTTTTGCAAAAACATGATGGTACATAATACCAAGGATAAACTAAGTTAATAATAATTACTTTGAGATCTTAAACAGGCCTTTTGTCATCTTACTACTTATTTAAAACCATTTTGCATTCAAGGCTTTTAGCATGTTTTTAATGGTACATATTTGTTGCATAAACAGTATTTCATGTCCAGCTAATAATGCACAGCTTAGGAAAGACAATTTGCCTCTTTGGTATTATTTAAATACAGTACTATTTTCCTTGGGGAGAGCGACATGAGTCCTTAACTTTTTATGGCACATACAGTATGGAAAAAAAAAATAGCATCATTTAACACAATCTTAACTGTAAAAACATGCATTATCTGCTACCAGAAACTGTATCATATGGTACCCATGATACTGCCAGTTAATCTTCTCCATTAGCACCATACATCCTCAGTTTTCATACTATTTCAGTCCTTATCTTTACTCTATCTTATAGCAAGTTCTAAAAAGGAGATAGGAAACTTAAAGAGGATAATAGGTAAAGACATTTCAAGTTTTCAGAAAATAAGAAGAGGCCACTTCTAAATCCCAAGATTCTGAACAAGTGCCAGTCCAGTGCATATCTATTCACAGGTGTCTGTGAAAGTCACACAGTGATAAGATCCAAATACAGACATTTATAGTAAATCATATTAATTCACTATTACATAACCTTGTACATGTCTCAGATCAAGTGGATGTTGTCAGTTTATCCTACAATACAGTAAAAATGGCTCAAATGTACTTTTCCACAACAGTTCCTTCAGGAGTTCATTTCTAGCTTTTCACTTTTAAATGTTTTGATTAACATGCTTCTGATGTCCCTGCAATTTATAGAACTTTCATTTACCTTACAGACACACTTGTGTTCAGCTGTTGTTTCAGTGTACACAATTAAGCACCTGTAATGCATGACTTATTGACTAAAATGCCAGCTGTTTGCTGGAACCTAGTCAGTCTTTCAGGTCAATAAGAGAGCTGGGGCACTTAAGTAATAAAATGATGCCAGAGTTGTTTTCCGTACTGGATATGCCAGGCGAATACACAGATTAATTAACCTAATGACAAAGTAATTATGTAGAAGATGTAATATTTAAAGGAGATGTTTCCAGTCAGAACAGTTGCACAGGCAAATATACTGAGAAGCCTCTAAAACACCTCATCATGCTACAGCTGGATTAACAATTGTAACTGAACTCTCCAATACTGTTTATCTACATATTGTATATATAAAAAGTGTGGACTAATCTGTGGTGAACAGGTTGAGAAGAAGAGTTGGAAGAAAAAAGGGTACTTTTCAACAAAAAGCAAAAATTTAAATGCATAATAGTTTTTGTAAAAAATAGCTGGTTACAAGATCGTTAGAAACATATTTGCAAACTTTAAATACACCAAGGCTATCTAGTTTTACTACTCTGATTGTATGTTATAAAATGCAGGATATAAAAGTGTATTCAAGTACATCATGATGTATTGATGAATCAAAAGTTCAGCACTAAGATATCTGATTTCAGTCTTGTTGAGCTCCCAGTCAGCCGTCAAATTGGATCGAGATAAATTGCGTCTAAATAACATGATTAACTGTACTTGATCTCTTTATGACCAGTATTTTCTCACTGGAAATATTTAGAAAAATTTCAAAATGGAATTGTCATTTTCTGATGCTAAGAGCAAAGTGGCTTACTTCAGAAAGAGCCTTGGGTAACTTACTGGCTGCAAATGTCATTTTGAGGAAAGCCTAAGGAAAAGTTTCCTTAAATGTGTCTTTCATACCTTATTTTGATCTACTTGGCATCCATTTTGCACATTTCTTAACCAAACTGCTTGATACCTTAGGTGTAATTGTCATTCTAGAGAAAGCACTTTTGTATCTACAGTTTATCAGCACTTTTTACGTTGAACTTATTACCCTAGTTAAATTATTAGTACCATAACAGCTTAACCCTGCAGTTCCTTACTAACCAAAACCTGTTCTAGCAAGTAAACCTGTCTAATTAAATAAAAATATCAGGTATTTTTTTCCTTTCTAAATTTAAGTTAAATTGCTATAGCCTTTGTGGTGATGGGATACTTTCTAAATGTAGGCATATTTATAGTCAATTCACTTGAACTTGCAAAACTTACTGGACACACATTTTCCTTGCTTCTGTTGAGGTACACCTAAGATGTCTCCATAGTGCTAACAAACTGGCAGAAAATTGATTTTCTGCAGCCATCATCTTCTACATCTTTAAGCAGAAGTTAAACATGGGACATTTCATTCCCAGTTTGAGGACATAAGGACATTGAAAATAGAGTAGTTTCAAGTTAATTCCTAAAGTCTTACTTGAGTATAATGGCAGTGGGGGTTGGGGGTTGGGACAACAACATGACAGAAAATGGGAGGAGGATGTGGGTATATCATACACACAATATAAGAAAAAAAAAAAAAATCAACCAAACACCAAAACCAAACAGACCAAGTTCATAAAAGCCTGATCTGGGGATCAATACTATTGTGGAATAACTTATTTTGCCATCTCACATAATGCTTCTGAAGGGTGACTTTCCCCACTGTTTTAGGAATGGAGCAGGCAATGAGCTGTATGATAATCCTAAGCTAACTGTGAAGACCCCGTTGGCAGTATCGTTCTGCCATTTGGAATCAGACAAAGAAAGAGAGTACAAAATCCAGTATTTCTGATTCTATTAGATTAGCTGTAAGGAAGAAATTCTTTCCTGTGAGGGTGGTGAGGCACTGGAACAGGTTGCCCAGAGAAGCTGTGAATGCCCCATCCCTGGAAGTGTTGCAGGCCAGGTTGGATGGGGCTTTGAGCAACCTGGTCTAGTGGAAGGTGACCCTGCCTATGGCAGGAGGGTTGGAACTAGATGATCTCTAAGGTCCCTTCCAACCCAAACCATTCTAGGATTCTAAGCAAATCAGCCTGTATTCAAAATTTCCAAACCAAACAAAAACTATTTGTGAAAATAATTCTCAAGCAATTCCCAAGCATTCTAAGCAATTCAGGTTACTAAACTTTACCCTGAGTTTTGCGAGGAGAATAGTGTTCCTGCTTTAGGCTTGTTGATCTTATATTTCTATCCCATTACTTCCTTGCAAGATGGGCAAAATTTGCAGTTGCCTACTAGAAGCTAAAAGCTGGTATGAAAGTCCTACATTAATTAACAGAAAACAATGTTCACAGAGCTCAGGGGGTTTCACTCATTTTGCTAAATATAAAAAAGGTGCTTGTTAACATGAGAAAACAATTATGGACACTCATATATAAACATATCTTTTAGACAAATTTTCACTTTGCGGCCTTATTAAAACAATGTTAGGTACTACTATTACTTGTAAAGGGCTGCAAAGACTGAGGGGTGGGTGAGCACCTATCTGCTAGTTCCATTCAGCAGTTCTGAGATTTAACTGCCAAATTTTTCAAGGGTTAGGAGCAGCAAATTTATTTCATATATTCATCAATAAATTCTAACATAATATAGGCCATTTTCACTGTATCCTTAAAACAGGGGATTTTCCAAAGGCTTCAGCAACCTCATGTCCCATTCACTTATTTCTGTAGAGCATGAGAACTCCATATTGAGTTGGAGGAGGCTGGCTGTATAGTTCAACATATTGCTTCCAATGGCACAAGAGAAAATCGTGAAAGTTTTCAAACCTAAATTCTGCATGCTATTGAATTACTTTTAAGTAATTATAATCTTGTAATCAGCTCTAGTCTTTCTGTTTCTTTCTCGACCTGTTGCAGCTTTTGTTACATAATTCTGAAAACTTAAATTTCTGTTAAACCTTTAAGATGAGACTATCAATGAGAATACAATGTTCTATGCAAGATTGCACATGTATTAAATATAATAGTAGTAATTTGAACATATTGTAATGACAGCTAGCACCAGATGGTGCAGTTTGTACTAGTAATACTACTTACTTTTCAGTTATGAATGATCTGTTTAGTTTTACAAAATAAAAATGTAATTGTTTGTTTTGCAGTCCAGATTCTACTGGTCTCTTGTTTCAAAAGAAAATGGAAGTTTTCTCTGATTTTTTGTCTCTATCTTTTTAACTGGGCGTAGTCTTGGTCTGGAGTTACACACCCCTTCCCCCCACCCCCAAGCCAATAAACTAATGTTTGTACTATACTTCTTGATTAAAAGAAAAAAAGCTATGCCTGTGTTCTGTTGATGAACATCTGTTGAAGAGAGTTTTACGCAAATTCATGTTTCTTGTTTAATTTGCTGGGTGGGCTCAACATCACTGAATTCTTTTCCCCATGGGAATACTGTACCTATTGATATTCAATTAGGCTTGCATTGTTCACCCAGCACCCCATTCAGCATATCCAAATATTGATGTTTCTTCAACCACCACCACACCTGTAGCTGCAATGAATAAGAATAAGCAATGCCTTTTGTAACAATGGCATTGATTATGCCTATAAATTAGATGTAGGAATGCAAATTAGTATCCATTTTGGAAACAAAGGTCTTTAGAAACATAAAACTTGAAAGATTTAGGTCCAAAGTGCCTGCCACTTTTTCCTAATATGTATCTTTAAAGAATGCTTAAAATTAGAGCAATCATTTTAAAACATTAAGGTTTTTTGGTTGTGTCCTTTTTTACAACAGTAATTGGTTTTAGTAATATTTTTTTCAGAAGAATTTTCAAGGTAAACTACTTAATTTTACATCATGCCTGTGAGGTGACTGCAGATGTGTTGGGGGTTTTTGTTTTGTTTTGTTGTGGGTTTATTTTTTAACTGATGAGAAACCTAAGATGGCAGGGTCACCAGCTCAATATGACATTCAGCACCAGATGCACTGGAAAATTCTAATTCTCATTAATTTCAGTTAAGGTTGTGTGTACAACTCAGCTGATATAAACCATTCAAAATTACAGAGTACTTTTAAAGATCTCAAAGCAACTCAAGGTCAGATGAGTCAAGACAACAAAAACAAGAATTCATAAGTTTCCTCCTCTATGGCATGTTTTACAATAACCAACAGACTAGCAATAACCATACAAGGAACTCTAAGTGCTGTACAATTGCAAAAGAATACGTTCTGCAGAGGGATAAAGTCCACCTGCTCTTCTTTTAGCTGGAATTTTCCAAACTACTTTTGAGTAGTCAGCAAACCCTGAATTCCTATTTTGAAGAGGCAAAGGATAGCACTCACCTACCCGGTAGGAGGATTTGCTCAAACATTCAAAGTAGTGAAGAGCCAACATACAGTTTTCAACCACAATCCAGATATAGATATAACACTCTGGACCCAATTTTCACTTACCAAAAGGAAACCAGTAAGATACAGGATATATAGGACATGCACTAAAGTAGGATTGAGAGTACTTAGATTTGATTCCTGATGCTGTCAAAAGTCTTACATATGGCCTTGGGAAGTTCATGATCTCTCTGGAATTTACATCTGGGGATGCCACATACTAATGATTTCTGTCTTTTCTATGTATATTGTAAACTCTTCAAATCATGGTCTGCCTTATGACATGTGTATTACAGCAAAAATTGCCAATTAAGTACTAAACCCATCATTGTTCTCTGAGTTTCCACAATATATAAATACACTAAGAATAATTTGAGTATTCCAAATCGTGCAAGTCAATGTCAGGAGATGTTCTGTCTCATTAAAGAGAATGTCAGGAACCTCTTCATCCCACTTATTCTGCAGTTGGTGAGCATTCATCCACCTCACTGTGGGTAGAAACACCTCTCACTTTCAGAAGATATGATATTTTTATGCACACACTTATATGCAGCTGTTATTAAGAATGCAGCCACATCATTTTTTATTCTAATAGTGGGAGTACATAATCAGTTCAAGTGCTGCTCTAGTAAGGAGAATTCAAGACAAATTATAAGTCATAGATAATTACTATTAATAGAAAATATGCCTCAAGGAGAATGGAGTTATTAGATAAACATCATTGCAGTGCTTAGTAGCTCAGGAGTGGATAAAAGAAAGGAGAATGAGTTGCTTTGGGATTCCTCCACTCTGTAGTAGTTGGCAAAGGGATATTTTTATAGAATCCTTTCTGTTCTAGCCACATAAATGCAGATTTCATTTTAGAAGAGGCATAAGAAAATACAGAACAGTGCCATATTGAAACAGTGCAATATTTGGAGTTGCAGGAGATGTAACAGCAGCTCAGCCAAAGCAAAGTATCACTCTTTCTCTTGCACACCTTTCTGCCTCAACTGATCAGGGTTGGGTCTCCTTAGAGCAATACTGTTGAAAACAGGAACTAGTTATCAAAGGCAAGATTTTGTGTATATGACCTGGCTGCTTTAGATTTGAAAATACACAGAAGTGACATAATTTGCTTGCTGTGTTAAGTTTTATGCACTATACTGGAAGAAATCTTTCCAAGCCTGCCTTCCTTCCTCTCAGCCCTATCTCGGTTGGACAACTGACTGTTGTTCTGCTAGACAGCAGATACTTTTCCTTTACTTTAGCATTTTAAAAAAATTAAGAAAAAAAACCTAGAAGAAATATCCTTTCCTGTTGAAAAGGAAAGTGTGATTACTGAACCACTTGATTTGCTTGATGTGATGGTATAATTTTTGATTGACCCACATTTCCTCGAAACGTTTGGTGGCTGGTTTCCTTTAACAGTGCTCTGGGAAGAATTGATTACCTTTAAAGTCCCATGAAGTAAAGTCATATCGAGCCAGCCTGCTTTCAGCCCTGAAGTGGTTGGCTGCTGTTGTACACTACTGGAGCACTCCTGAGGTGGGAGATGGGGAGAGAATGGCAATGCTTTTGACAACCTAAAAAAAAAGGATCAATTGCTTACTAACACACATTCTGAAGCGTTTCAGTGCTAACAAGGAACAGGTTATTAACCTGATACATCAAGAGGTTTTAAAATTAGCGTCTCTCTATTCTACTGTCCAAACTATTGAAAAATTTGCTTGTTTAGAAACCTTTTTCCAGAGAGAAAGAGGAAAGAGATCACTGCAATGTTTCTTTTTCTACATTTAACATATCTGGCTTTATTACAAGCCCTTCCCCCTTCGGTAACTAAAAGAAATCAAAATTTTCCGCCAGTATTTTTAAAAATGACATGCAGTTGGTTTAGACTAGTCCCTTTGTACTATTTGAAGTCAACATGTTTGCTGTAAACAGGAAAGGTTTTCTTCATTGTGGCCTCTGTGCAACAAGAGAAAAGAGCAAGGCAAATCAGAAAGATGAGGATTGAGGAATCTGGCTGTAGGCTTTCCTGGCAGATAAAGAGGGGCTACAGTAGGATGTTTTAGTCAGGAGGGTGTCTTTGGTAAGCAACATCTATCCTGCATTGCTGTTTGCTTGGTCAATTGGAGTAAATAGTGCTGGATTTATATATAAAACTTCTATTCTTAAAAGGAGTCCTTCTTAAGTTCTATCCTTAAATACTTCCAGTATTTCTGGCAATCAATGAGCTCACATTTTATGATAATTCTTGATAAATTAGCCGGATTTCACACTGCTTTGCAGTCAAGGACTGCAGAAGGGAAATGTCTGGCATTTTCTAGTTTGTATGCCCATAGGCAAGGTAAGCATATAGAATGTTTTCCATTGTAAATTTCCTTGGCTTACAAGTATTTCACATTTCACAGAAGGCTGATGTATTATCAATGTACAAACCCCATCCAGTGCAATTTTTTGTAAAAGCAGAACACTAGGCAATTGTAGAAAATGGAGCATTACATAGGGAGTCTAGGAAAAGCAGCATTATAAGTGTTCATGCTTGGAAAACTGAAACCATTGTTGCTTACAACACTGTTGATCTACAGCTCACACAGAGTGATGCAGTAAATGTCTGAAAACAGCTATTTTCCACCTGATCCTCTTCTGAACATTGGTTATTTCTGAAAAATATATGCGGGAGGATGCACAGCTTCCTTGAATCACAAGTACTTACAAATTATCTTTTGTAACCTTGAACTTTCTCATCAACCTTTTGCTCTCCCTTTCCACTCCACCTCCAAAGCTGGACAGGGTGCGTAACTGTGTTGGTTGAGACGGCAGGGATCTGCTCCCTATGGGATATTGGCCAGTGCAAGGCTGGTAGAAGCTGAGGAGGAGCATTCAGGCAGCAGCAACACGAGAGTTGGCATAAGCACTATCTTCTCTGTGTTCTGTGAGAAACAGTCCCCACAGGATTTACACCATAAATCACAATCCATATAACTGCTTGTTTGAGTCTCTGTCACATTATATGTGACTCCCCAGACACAGTTCTGTGGCTTTTTTTTATCAGCACAAGCTCACAGATGCGTAACTCCCCTGTCGTATTAACAGCAGTGCCAAGTTTGGCACAGTTTGATCACCCTCTGTGTAAAGACATGTCTCAGAAGGGACATCTGTGAACTCAAGTGGGAGGCAATGATGGACCTCTACTGCCAGCTGGCTGAGGGGCAGCATGGATGTCAGCTGCGAAACATCTGTTCTTCCACCTGCAAGAGTCATGGTGGCAAGCTGCTTTCGGAGCAGTGGGGGAAAGAAACAAATGTATATTTTCTAATTATGCAATTGCACTCTCTTGCCTATTTTCCATTTGGGAAAGCAGAGCAAATTGGCACAACTAGAACTTTTGCTTCCCTAATGCACACATGGATCAAACTGGAGTCTGCATTGCAGAACAGAAACAATAGTCAAAACAATTCTCAACCTCTACTCACTGTAATGACGAGTTATGATGTCTAGTAATTTGATGCAAAGAAATTTAATAGTGCTGTGACAGAGAAGAGACAACATGAAAAAGTATTTAAAGCCAAAGGCTAGAGTCTATGATACATAAAGATTTTTCCTTTTATAAGTCACAGCAGTCAGAAGTGACATGATTTGTCTTTGAGACACTTCACAGAAGCTATAGTTCATGAATTAGGGAACTGATGGTAGCTTTATTTATTATTTATTTATTTATTGGAGGTAGGCCAGAGCAACCCTGGGATGTTGTGATGGGTTGACCATGGCTGGACGCCAGGTGCCCACCAAGTCGTTCTATCACTCCCCCCCCCTCTTCGCTAG
>JANZLQ010000044.1:7905369-7931538 GCA_026212715.1 Elanus axillaris | reverse complement strand
CCAGCAGCTTCTCACAGAAGCCACCCCTGTAACCCCCCCCACTACCAAAACCTTGCCACAGAAACCCAATACAGATGTACACCCCTGTTTGTTCCTTCACTGGCCACAAAAAATCTGGATAGAAGTTTCACAGTGCTCTGCACAGTTCTACTCTTAAATCCTTGACAGCTTGACTTCTGCATGATAACGCTGGCTAGGTACACAAATAGGTACTCAAAGTAGAACATGTAACAGCTGGTTTGGGTCCTTGCAGCATGGGTATTCACCACCAAGATACAGGGCATTGAGAGCCCCTTAGTGCAGTTTTGGACCCTGAAATACTTCTCTATATGAAATATAAAGTAGAAAGGTGTGACAACAAAGTCTGAGCAACTTCAGCAAGCCTTCTCAACTATAATAGTGCATTCAGACTCACTATCCCAATAGCATCCTAAAGTTTTCAGTTGGTCATTCCTAAAAGCTTTCATATGAAACAAAATGCTGTATTAGGAACAGTCACATAACAAATTACCTCCTTCATCCTACTAGTATTTAAAAAACCAGGTTCTAATAAGTGATACTTTTCAAGGAAAGGAAAACCTTTGAGACAGAAACTTGGGCAAATAAAATACAAAAGGACATAGCTCTTTCTGCCAGTGTCCTGATCATAGCTGTGAGGTCAAAAGCCTGAATGAACAATGTGCACATGTACAGAAAGTGGAAGGATCCATGTTAAAAATGTGAGATGGAAATCATCAGATAAGGACTTCATATTTCTGAATGACCCCCCCCTTTCAATCAGTGGGTATCCACAGTCAAATCCATCTTTGGAGCTGGGCTTGTCAAAAGCTCTCAGAAGCAGATTTTCAGGCTCTCACTGTTGATGTTTGGAGCTGTATTTCCAAGGGAGGACAGCTGACAATGAAGTGCTGTCATTAAGACCATAATACTAAACTTTTCTTTCAGAAAACAACAAGCAATGTAACATATAAAAATAGTTACAGATATTCAGGATTTTTTTGTTGTTGCTTTATGTTTATTTTGTTGGTTTTCTTAAAGATGGGAATATCTCTTCCAAAACCGATGTTTGAAAAGTGTCCTCACAAGGCTGACTAAAATTAGAATGAATAGAACTAGAATAAACACAATTTCATATTAGTTTTCATCTGTTATTATTTTAGCTCTCCATTTAACTGTGAATGATCATGAACAAATTTGTTTCTCTTACTAATGATAGTCCTCTTACTCTTTCATGTGGGATCGCTAAATTGAAACACACTAATGAGGCTTTCAGAGCTGAGCTCCCATTTCCCACTTTCTTTGAGCATTACTTCAGAGAGCAGATTTGCTATTTGTGGAAGCAGAGAAGAGGAAGATGCTTTAGAGATGAACCAAGGGCAGGTCCAAGGGATGATCCTCAAGGTGGACCGCTGCCTTGTAAAGCAATGAGGCTAGGGTGGCATGATAGCAGGATGAGTCTGAGCTACCTGCACCCAGCAACATTCCAGAAGTACCTAATGATTAGTTTTTCAAAGGTGTATAGCACTCCTTAATTTATACAGAATCAGGGAGGTGATGAGCAATAAAGGCCCATGCTACACTTAAGTAATTCAGCTGTGAACCCAGCACTTCCAACAGGCTGAGAAGCAGGGAGACACTATGAACGGCCAAGAAAGAGTCTACAGGAGTTCACTTATACACAGCACCAACAAGGCGCTCTTGCTCAAAACCAAACCAAATCCCAAAACAGCAAATACTTGATTATTCCATAATAGGTTTTTGGTCAAGACAAAATGGAAGTTAGAAATATGACATCTTGTTTTCAGTAGTGTCTTAAGACAGCAAGAGTAGATGTATTAATAACAAGAGCCTAAGCAAGCTATAATTGAATGTTTTAGGTTAAGAAGATTTTTCTACTCCATACAGTGGAAATACATTGAAAAACCTAGCATAGAGTAATTGGAAATAAAGAAGCCTACAGTAACTGAAAAATTTTAAGAAAGAATCAGAAACTTACTCAGAAAAAGCATTAGAAGAATTCAGTTCTAAAACAAGGACAAAAATAAAAACCTGCAAATATTAACAGGAAGGCAGGAGGAAAAAAAATGAATACCAAACATCATTCCAAAGCCTTGAGAAGGTGATTTCAAAGGAAACAGGGAGATAAATGGATGACAACATGCATATTAATAAGCCCAAAGCAATTCTCAATTACAGTTCATTATCATTAACCATTTGAAAAGTAAAAACCAGATAAACAACTCGGCCTACTCTAGCAGGAGTTGAAAATTGCCTGGCAAGAGATGCTTCCCTCTCAGGAATTCTAAGTAAAGGCAAAGAGCCTCTGAATGTAACACTTAGGATTCAATTCAGATAATGAAAAAGGCTTGGGGAAAGGGGAATTGAGTTGCGTAATCCAGAAGGACAAAAAGTAAGACCCAAAGACAACACACTACTCATAATATCCTGAACTCTCTGTTAAATACATCCTCCCATGCTGGCTCACATTACTACTCTAGTCTGAGCACCAGGTTGCAGTGCAGCTCCCCTGCCCTCTCCACCTTCATTTAACCTTATCATCTCACACCCAGCCCTGCTCATTCTGAAATAATACCCCATCAGCAAGTTTTGGGGTCTGCTGTTTGTTTTGTTGGTGCTCACTACTGTAGAAACCTTCCCTGAAGACCGCTGACTAAGTACAATTCCCATGCAACTGCATACATGCTGGGGATCTATTCACAGCACACACATTATAGGTTCAATGTCAAGAATTTCTTGCCTTGTAAGTGTAAAATGAGTCACCTGCTTTGTTTAGATCCTGAATTAAGTTTTGGAAGGAACAAGGATATCAGAAGGGGATAGGACTTAGAAGCTAGAAGAGCAAACTATGGCTGGTAGAGCAGCTTTGGGAGGCAAAGACTCATTATACTTGCTGTGAGGAGTACAACGTGCTCTATTTGTCACACTGGAGAAGGTTTAGAAACTTTCCTTCTCCTCTCAGAGCCTGGGGCTGACTGTGGTGGTGAGCCTAAGCCATCACTCAACCTCCTTGGGACAAGTGCCTAGAAATTAATAATTTGCAAAACCCTGATGGGGTTTTGGTGACCTGCTGGAGCTGGAAATGAAGGAGTGGAGCATGTATTGCTCAGCAGCTTCTCATCTCTGCCACCTACCAAAACAAACAGGTTCCACTCTTGAGAGTCTGGCATCAAACATTTAATTCACAGACCAGACAAAGCACCTAAAGGATGGTGCTGGAGCACTCTCCTGCAAATTATTTTCGAATTTGGCACTTCTGAAGAGATTCCCAGAGTGCTACCTTGGAGTTAGCTCCTCTTCTAACAAGAGGGGTGTAATTGTGTTTCCGCAGGGAGGCTGTGCTCCCCCGAGGCCATCTGCAAGGTCTGTGCCTTGCGGATGCTGTGGGTGTCCCTGTGTGGCACAGCAGCCTCAGCCACCTCCTCCACTGCCCCCAGCTGCACTGCCCAGCAGTGGAAGGACTCTACTGCCATGGTGCAGGTAGCACTTCCACCTTCAGAACTGCATCAGTAGTGTAATCTGTTGCAAAACTATTTCATCTGTATTCAAAAAGAGTTTTATCTGCTCCAAAGCTTCATCAATAGACAATTTATAAGCTCTTTTCCACCAGGATTTGGACCACTCAGAAGTAGGACTGTCATGACTAACACAACTTCTGTTTCCATCAGAATAGATGGATTTATGCCCTAACTGTCCCTTTAAAAGTCTGTGTCAAGAAAACAACGGGAAAGAGATTGGCAAAGAAAGAGAAATCTTGCAATAATTCCATATTAAAACCAGAGAAGTTCAATGGCATTACTTTTTTTCCTTCCTTTGTTTATTCAATTTTTTTTTATTTTGCTTATTTTCAAACTTGTAACTTTTTTGTAAATTCTACGCATTCTTCATATTTTTCCTCTTTTGATGTTACAAAATCTTCCGCTTTCATAGCTCCATTTCATACAAAGTAGGTAGCCATTTTCCTAGCCTCCAAATTTGAAGACTTCTATGAATGGAGCTTGAAAAAAAATTTGTATCCTGCCACTGGGTCAGCTGTGGAATTAGTGATTCCCCAGATGTCAGAAACATTCATTATAACTTTTCTAAAGTAAGCTGCTTTAAACTTTCATTGCCATCCTGCATCTAGTACAGAGGGAATAAAGCATTTGTCTAACACTAGAGAATTACAATTTCTATGAATATTTTATTTGTTAACAAAAAGCTGAGAGTTTGTGCATATCATCAGAAATATAAACTGTTTGGGTTGGTTTAATGGTACTATACGATGAAGTTAGCAGACAGAATTTGTTCAGAAGTTCCATTTCTTTTAGTGGAACAACACAGGTCTTGCTCTTTATGGTGAAATGAGGCAATCATTCTATTCTGTACAGTAAGGACTTCATACTGCTTTTTTTTCCAAAGCTGGTATTGTCTAGTCCTAGTCAGAATTTCAAGACAAGTGCTAAGACTTGGAACTCAAAAGAATAAACACACCATTTTGAAACCTTTTCTCTAATGAAATTAGCAGAATCAATGCCCAGTTCTACACAAATACTTCCAGTACCTCTAAGTGAAAATAATTTAATTTTCCAAATTTTTAATACAGTAACCAGAAAATATACATATATGTAGTTTTTCACTATTTGCATTTAGTCACTAAAATTTAGGAATTTTATCCTGATATCAAAAGCATTTGATTAGTTTAAAAATATCCTTTCAAGAAATAATTACATGGCAGCTTCCTTGTGGTACATAAACCTGATTTTATTTTGTTTTTTAATTCAGTGTTGGAACTGTGGGATGCTTTCCCATAAGAATAATTATTTTCCAAAGCAATTATTCTTCTGTTTTCTTGAAGTGTATGTGGTCACTACAGGGTTTGGGAAAACAGAGCAGAAATAATTAATCTGGATGAAGAACTCCAAACTGTAAGACTTGTTAATTTGTGCAGACATCCTTCAAACACTTAAACCAGACTTAACCTATCATAAGGTCTTTGACTGAGAAGGGCTCTAATGACATTTCTTGTAGCAATATAGTACCTCTTCCACATTCAAATGTGCTTAAGCAGGCAGAGCTAGGGTAGAAATCAGGGAATATAGAAGCACACAACAATTACAAGACCTATTCAAATAACTTACTTATCTTTTAAAATACTTCCCTACACACCAAGTCCACAACGCTCAGGTAACAAGTGAGAAGAATGTTCTAAAATTACTTTCCCAAGCAGAAATTTTTACAAAGTATTATCACCACTTGGTATTTGTTCATTAAGCAATTTTCTGCTTCATTTATAGGAGACCTATACAGATTCACAAAACTCACTGATATCTCACATATTTATGAACTTTCATTTATGCTTCATAGTGGCAGTGTGATTTGTATGACTTCTGGTAAACAGGTGATTTAACAGGTGATTTGGGGAAATCACAAAACTCTTCACCAAAGCATGTGATGAAGCCTCATCAACAGCTACTCTTCTATTCTTAAAGTCACTGTCATATATAGCATTAGAGGAAAAATATAAAAAAAAAAAAAAAAGGCCATAATTTATTTGGTATTTGATTTTTTCCCTGCAGCTTTGATTAACAAAGTTCACTATTAAAGACATTTTCTGTTTTATTGCTCAATATTACAACAATGCTGCATTGTTTTATTTCAGAAAGACATTTCAGTGTAACATCCACTATTGAAAACTTCTTGCAGACTACCAAGCCAACAAAAGTTTCACCATTAATTTCAATAAGCATAAGCTGTCAAATTTATATTAAGAAACATATTTTGCTGATGTGCCAGTAAGCAATGCTATTATGGGGTATATTACCCATCTATCATTTCACTGCATTGCTATTGCAATAAAATGTTGGGTTTAACTAAATGCTTTGATGTCATCAGCATCCATGAAAATGGAGCATAACGAATGTGTGAATGGAAGACCTCTCCAATCTGGAAGTTAATTTGCATGACATTATGACCTTGTTTGCATTGCAGAATATTAAAATATTCCTTTTAGAAAACACTGACATTTTGAATACCCAGGAAATGCAGTGCTGAGATCTTAATAGGTTATTAGTTATATTTCAGCTTCACCATTTTTTTCCAGATGGATGTAATATAAAAGAAAAGAAATTCTTATTGTGGAAGACCAGGTAGGTTTTCTTTAAATATCCAGGAGAACAATGTTAACATGTATCAAGAGAACAGTATTAAGCTACTGTCAGTCCTCCCTGTTAATATTGCACTACATTTTAGAGTAATATGCTATCGTTTTCTCTAAAAATTTATATTGTTCAGGACAAAATTATTACCTTTATTGTCTGCTTTATAAAAAGCTGAATATTGTTGTTGGTTTTATATTCATTAATGAATTCATATAATGAAATAAGGAAGGAATATACTTGTTTTCAGCCAACAGCACAAAATCTTCAGCACTTAAAGCTGTAAGAAAGCATTAATAGTTTATTACACTCAAAGACAACTAAAAGGAAAAAAATAAACTAGGAGCAAGCTCTAGCCCTTAGTTACTACTTGCTTTGGTTTGCAGGGGTCAGGACCAGAGGCTGTGCTGTCCTGCTGCCCTCCCCTTCCCAGTTGCTGACTTAAGGCAATCAGGACCAGAGGTGCTCAATCGAGAGCAGTGAAAGAGAAGCCTGGGGCCAAGAAAAGGCTGAGCTGCTCCCAGCTCCTAACGATGGCAGCAGCTTACAACATTCTCAAATGGATCCGTTCAACATGTGCCCCAGACTCCATAAGGTGCTGACAAACCTGACTTCTCCAACAGCAAAGCAAAGAAAGAGACAGCAGATGCACAATCACATTTGCTGTTTAGGGTAAATGATATTTTGATGCACCAAGGTCTTTTTTTACTAATGGAAACTGAGTTCCAAACTTGAGAGAGTGTCATAAATCCTGCAACCCTATAAATCATGCCATTGCATATGAATATATAACTGCTGGTATCTGCATTTGGGAATTCATCATGAGGTTCAGGATGCAGCATGTTATCCCTAAATGCCCAGCTTCTAGACTGGCTGTTTGGAAAGCATTCATTCACAACACACCAAGAAAAAAATCCTGGTTTTGTGCTTAGGTTAAGCACTCCAAACTCTACTCCAAAAAGGGACATAAATATCCTTAAGGCAGGAAAAAGATTATCTAATGGCAGTCGACAGCTAAAAACTCCTATTTTCATACAGAGCTATCTACTTCTTCAAAAAGCATCCAAGAGCAACTCTTGTTTGCTGGAAAATGGTACTTATTAAATCACAGCCTGATCTTTTCAAGAACTTCAAGGCACAGAATCTTCCAATAGCTGGTCATAATGTTCTTATTTTTCTACGTATTCTTTCACTTGTATTCTCTCCAAGATGTTACCATGCTGCTCTTAATGAAAATATTCCCAGAAGTACATCTGTGAGAGCAGAGACAAGTATAGCAAAAAAATCAGCTGGGTCATTCACAGCCCTTGAATTAGAGGGGCAGGCAGAGTCCCTGGCAGGCCCATGAGTGCACATAGCCCAGTCCCAGGGGCAGGCTTAGCCCTACCCCTTCTAAGTGGGATTCACACACCATTCAAACATGTGGCACACTAAGGGAGTCTACAGTATCTGGTATCAAACTTAGTTATGTATCCAGTTATATCCCATGAGATTCTCTGGCTATGCAATTATTTTGTCTGTAAAACAAATATTAGCTGTCTTCAGGGAAGGGGGTGGGCATTTCATTCAGAAATGCAGAGGATGGAAATTGGAGGAGAAACCTAAAGCTCTTCTTGGAAAACAGTACATGTCTGATGATGGGATGGGAGGATGGGGGTCCTCCCCATAGTCATGCTGGTGACAGACCTGCAGGGGAGTGCAGAGATGCACCAGTCTCACTGCTTTCTGCTGTAGTTATTTTCCCTTTTCATTCCTGCTATGTTGTTCGTTCCCTGTGCTCCTTGCCTTTGCTGCTTTCTAGACTGTTTAGACCTTGTCCAAACTGCCAAGTATCATACCTATTTGACTGTGATATTTCCTCTTCTCTGAGAAAATACAGAGCCTAGACTATTTCCTCTGATCCTTACTTTAGAGATGCCATCATGCGCTAATTGGCTGCAAAATGTAAAGAAGTATTCTTAAGTGAGATCATTTTCATAAGATATTGCCAATACCACACAATCATGAGTTACATGTAGGAGATTAAGCTTTCATTCAAAGGAAAAAAATCCTTTCTATTCTTTATGGGCACAGAGGTGAGTTCTGAAATTCTTGCAGAAGTTTTCTGCACTGACTGACAGCTTGTGCCAGCAGATCTGATTTTATGTAAAAAGTGTGATAAATCCCAAACACACCACTTCACAGCATACAGACACTACCTTTGAGGACAGCTGGGTGCATAGCAGGAGTAAGCAAATGCTGGAGACTCCGGGCTGTATCTGAACAGAACAGGAGGTGCAATTCACAGCATAGCTGAAAGTGCTGGTCTTCCCGCATCATCTCAGAACTTCAGCCTTCATCTCCATTCCTGTGCGGTCCGCTTCCTTGCAGCACAAGGGACTGGAGGGTTGGCTAGGCGGGATTCTTACGTCAAATTTTGCCATGACCTGGAGACACCTATCCCCAGATAAATAGTTGTGTTGCATCTTGCAGTTCAAGCATAGTCCGCCTGACCTATCCAAGCTGACATCATTCAACTGCTGCAGTATTTAAAGTGGTACTGAAAAGGGGGCTAGTAACACACATGTTGCTTCTGACTTTTGCTGCAACATCTGAAGGATAAGAGTCAGCAAGGCCTTTTTTGTTATTTTTTGATGCAGGAAGACATCTCAACCTGAAAAGGAGCAACTAGAGAAAATTTAGCCAAATGATAATTTAAAGGAGAACTAGAAAATTTGGAGATAAACTACAGAAAGTTCACTGAGTAAATTTCCAAGATTTGGATACTTCATAAAGTCTCTGAGGTCTTGTAGACTATTGACCCAGCTACTTTCAGAGAAAAATATACTGTGACTGAATCCATTTTGAAAAGATACCTTGGGCAGGGTGCAGTGTTACACTTTTATCAGTGACCTGAAAATGGAGTCATGGCTGCTCTTTCCTTCAGCACTATTGAAAGCATTATACCCACTTCACATGAAAATGGGACAAACTAGATGGGCTATGAGGGCAGAAATGCTCTGAAGCAGTTTGTGTTTGGTTAGCAGGTATGGCTAGCATGCTTGTTTTAGTAACATTACAGGCAAAGCCCAGAAATTTAAAAAAAAAAAAAAAAGCCATTTTGTTTATAATTCAAAAAATATAATACTGAAACCATAACTTCCAAAGAACTACAAAAATAGAAAATTTTCAGCCACATGAGCCTATTATGTACTGTTAAAGCATTCTGAGTTCACACATACATACACATATGTAGATTTAGCTTTACGCAAAAAGTATCATTTCATGCATTTTGAAAGAGAGATTACTATTTTCTGTTAGAAAAATGACCCATCAGTCATTTCTTTCTATTTCGCCTGTTTTCTGCGAACAGCATAGTTGTGCCTGATGTTTACAAAAAGAACGTGTCTTTCCTTTAGCAGCAGATGGAGTCTGCTTGACAGGAGTTTGTTTTAGAGAACAAAATATGAATATCCTTATTTTTATTGTGCAGATATTTAGTTCCTTCTGCTGGCAGTCATCAGTTTACCCAGTCCAGTCTACAGGCTAATCCTAGACCTTGCCTATGATTGTTTTGTCACACCAAAGGGCCAGAGACTTAAGAGAGTCTTTGCTGAAATAGATGATTATTTGGTTTGGCCTCATGCAGTAGTGTTGTTGGCAGGTTACACCACTCTAGTCTTTTCTTTGAGTCAACATATGTGATTTTATCAATGTATTTCATGCTGTGTTCTTTTACAGTTGGTTTGGGTTTTTTTTTTGTTTGGTTGGTTTTTTTTTTGGTTGGTTTGTGGTGGGGTTTTTTCCTTTTCCTAAAGAAAATAGTCCCTGTATTTCTCTTTAACCTTTCATTAATTATTTTATTTGAGATGGTATGGAGGTGCACTTTGTCAAAAACATACCACCAGAGGAAATCTTTAGGGAGATACACTACTGCTTCAAGGACTTGTGAACAAAACTCAGCTGGGAGTGGTGTGTGGGGAACAAACTGAAGTTCTCCATTGCCTTCTGTTGTGACTTGGGATCAATTCTTAACAAGGGAAGCTTCATAAATTCGGGATAGTTTATGTTTTGATTCAGCAGCCTTTGTGAAAACACCCATTTTACCACTTTGAAGAGTGCTTGAGCCTGGGGGAGGCAGAAGCTTCCTCTAAGCATCGGTTTGAGCAGGTGCATCTGATTTCAGACATGAATTATGCCCATGGTCAGATAACACATCTGAAACCTAGATGCTCTGTTGCCTTGATATGCCCCCCCCCCGCCAAGCTTATATATATAGCAAGAATATTTGTGTGTTCTGAATCATTATTTTTCTTTGAAACATCTAAAAATACCATTGCTGGAGGAAGCCAGCCATTTGAACTATGTATATTTAGTCTTCTCCAGCTGCTGGAAATGCTGATAGGATTTGAATTTATCAGAATTTTGGTTTAGGCTGCAGGTTTTTTTCTTAGCAACAGTTGCTATGCAAATTATTCAGAGAGAGAGTTTCTGCTGCAATTGATGCTGGATAGAGATTTGGGATATCAGATTCTTAAAAATCTTTGCTGTAAAACACCTCAAGTTTTTAACTTTTAATGTGTTGAAAGTTGACAGCTATATCAACAGATTCACTTGCCCTTCCCTACTGCTTTACAGCAGTGAAATCTTAATACTTTCTTAATAACACAGAAAAATTAGGGTTTCTAATCTTCCCAGTATTGCACAAGAGAGCAACCAAACAGGGTTGAAATTGTCCTTTTCTCTACACTTTCATTACTGCAGAGGGCTCAGTCCTTTGTAAAGGGAAAAATGCTATTCCTGTCTAGTGGCAGTGCCAGATTCTTGAGGGAAAAATGAGGAAAGAGCAGAACTCCCATCTAGCATTAATTCTGTTAATATCTTTGTGAAGTTTGGGTCAATTTTGCATTCATTGTACAGATAGATAAATCAAGCCATGACTAGGTTAAATCAACTGCGTTAGAATTGCACAGGAGAACTAGGAATAAAATAATCCCGAACTCCCAAATTTCCAACAGTCAATGCAAGTCTGTAATAATGAAATATATTGTACTGATTGTCTTTCCCAGATCACCTCCTGAAGTTGTTGAATTTCTGTTATCTGCTGCTATGCATTTATGCTAAAGGATATTATATAACCCATCTGGTTCTGCCAAGAATGGCAGTTGGGGAACTAACCTAATGCTATCACTGCCATTTAGAAGTAGATATTAGTTGAGTTCTGATCATATTTCAGTCTAGCTTAAGCAAGATTTCAGTGTTTGAGCTTCTCAGTAGAGTCAGAGCTATAGTTGGATACTCAGTCAGGACTCTTCTTTCTGCTTCCAAAAATCCCATGAAGTTAATACAAGTGCATAAAGATTAATTACTCTACTGAGAGATTTTGTGTTCAGTCTGGAGTGAGAAAATAGGCCACTGATAGTTTGAGATCATACCCATAAGCATGCTTCTAGAGCTGCAAATCTGAACAACCTTCCCTTAACCCAGGAAAAGGATGATTTAAATTTTAAAATACTTTCAGGTCCCTGAGAAGTTTTGTATGACAAACATAACTAAATTTATCCTTTTGCTTGTTCTACTTAAAGGGGGATGGGGGCAATAATCACAAGTGACCAACTGATAACTCTTAAACCTGTGTAACACATGAGCAGATGTGAGAACTGCAGGTGGTTACATTTTGCATATTGCTATAGCACTGATCAGCTTAGGGGAAATTTTTAGTTTTCAGCTGGACTCAGTGGCAACTCCAAGTCACATCGAGAGGAATGACCAAGATGACTGAGGTGAGGAAAAACTAAGGAAAAAAGCTAACCCTGTCAAAGCTAACTATGGAATGAAGAGTCACAAGTCTATAGAGATCTTCAAAGACTAAAAAGAAGCTGGACTATTTGGAAAATCTCTCTGTAAATTATAGTTCTATACTTCTGCTGGGTGTGTTGATATTGTATAACAACTGTGGAGTTTGAGCTCAATCTCTACATGCCCTTCTGTAATCAGTGATTACTTTTGCAAATGTCATACTGATTAGTCAGATTCTCATTGTCAGAGAATTGTGCATTTCTGTTTTGTGTAAACAATCAATGAACAAGAAGTCCTCTTCCAAGGGCGTGACAGGCAAATACATTACATAATATCTTAGATTAAAGTGGAAAGCATAACATTTGGGACCTTCTAGACTCTCCAGCTAAAAATGGTGTATCAGCAGAAAAATGACATTTGTTGTGAAGAAGATAATCTGTATTTCAATTATTATGTTAAGTAGCATACAATGGAAACAAATTCACAATTTAGATACTCCCATCCTCAACTGCTCTAAGCCACTACGGTTCAGCAAATATATTGTGCACTAACTTAACCTTCTTCTGTCTCAACTATGGAAGGTAGGTATTTTGAAAGACATGACAATGAGCACCATACAAGCCTTTTGTATAGGTAGCTTAAGGAGTGGGGTAACATGTATTGCAGTAACTTCTTTGTGAACCATTAGCAATGAATTTACTCACTGAACTGAACTAACAGGAGACAAATGCTAATAAAAGCTTGCCTTGGGCAACAACTTCTTTTACTTAAGAAATTCTATTTCTATTTCCATCATCTCTGGGCATTACAAAAATTTTCATCTGACTTTATTCACAAGAACATTTGTTCCTATGGCAGAAGAGCTGCAGTACTGCACTTGGAGTGAACACTCTTACTTGGATGTCTGCTCTTTTGCGCAAGGTTCATGTCGCCTTGTGTTAGACATACTGTAACCAGCTCTATCTCAACGGGGAGTTTAGACTCCTTTTAAAGACACTGGGGAGAAGCAGGTTTGTTCTAGGTACAGCTAGTCCCATTCCAGGGCAGATATCTGAAATGGTGGACAAGAATCACATCCTAGAAATGAGTCTGTGAGAGAGTCTAGCTGACCAGCTCAGATGTTTGGTAGGGAGTTAAAGTTAGATGAGGAAAAATACCCAACCATTCAGTCTTTAGTTTTAGTCTTGTGCATATCTACAGCCACAGCCTATGCAGAAAGTTATCAGACAGATCGTGAATGACTTTTTTAATAACTGTATTTGAAGACTGAGGATTACCATACAGCTTCCTTCATTCTTCCTCTGTTTATTCCTAGTATCAGTGAAGAAGGCGTTGTTCTGCCTCAAGAATTGTCTCTTCCATTACAGCTTACACCATTAATATATTTCTGATAATTTGTTTCTCCCAGGAATAAGCACAGTGCTCTGAAGCCTTTTTGTGCTGTTTAGGTATGACATGCTTCAAAGTCTGTCACAAAATAGGGCCTTTCACTAATGGGTCCATCAGATGGGTCACCAAACAAAAAGGCAAGGGAAGGAATATCCTGTTGTATGGAGTGTTATAGCCAGATAGTCCCCTTCCATTTTAGTGTTCTCTGAGTGGGGAATAAAAGAAAATTACTCCCTGTTCCTTTCAGAAGAGTACCTGTTCCTTGCCTGGACAATACTGTGCTCATCTAGGGCAGTTAGAAAGAACTAAATGAGTTTGGCTACTAAATTTCAAGTACTGGCCTCAGGTCTTTTATTTTGCATATTGTACACCATGGATACCCAATTTTATCTTCAGTATCATTCCTAGAAACAGAATATAAAAATCATGAAAATCCTACAAGTCTATGCATAAAGTTATAAGATGGTCCCTTGCAAGAGTGAGGAAAGATAACCCCATCTTCACATAAAAGGTTCAGCATGATAGGCTATATTTATGTAAATATTTGTTCATTTTTCATTTCTTATAGCAATTAAAGTGAACTATTATCATGAGTTAGATAAAAGACTATATAGATCATTATGATGACATGGCAAATTTAGTATTCTTTTTACAACTTTGCTGTTAGACTACAGGTTACTAACATCCATTGAGAGATTTGAAAGCTAAAGCTGATTAGCTGATGTGAAAGACCCTTATTCCTTCCTACTCCCAACCTATTGCTTAGGTATGTCTTGTATTTTTTCTTTTTTACATAGCCTCAGCAACCCAGACTAGGAAAACTAATTGCTTTGCTGTTTTTGAAATTGCAGTGAGCATTCCACTGTAGAGAAGCTGCTTTTCTAAAACAAACATATATGAGTTGCTGAGATAGAAAGGCTTCAATTGACATCAGAGGGCTTTAGAATTGCTTCTTACTGTTTACATACTTTTTAACAAGGCTGAATTCCCTTTGTAGAAATCATTAGTGCAAAACTCTTTAGCAGACTACATTCACTTCAGTCATTTCAGTTGCTGTTTATTCTGAAATGATTTAACATTCAAAGCAAATGAAGGTCTGCTGCAGTAAAAAGACAACTTCTTGCTGTGCCACTCTGTGCCACTGCATGTAATAAATACAGAGCAGCCAGTATAACAGAATTATATCAAGAGTGATTTGAACAGTAGTCATTTTTCTAATATGTTTAGTAGTGACCGCTACTGCTTGTTACACTGATATAACTAACAGACAGGGTTGTGGTATTTTTAATGTCTCATTTCCTAGCTTTTTTGTAGAAGTCAGATCAATTTATCTGACCTTAGTCTCATAGCACAATAAAAAGCCAAAATCCTATGTCCAGTTAAGGAGGTAAATACATTTCCCAGTTAAAAGCTATTCTTTTCTATGAATCTGTCTTTAGTGAGAATCCTTTCCTTATGATTTCCACATCCATAAAGTAAGTTTGGGACAGGGTAGTGTCAGACTTTACTCCAGCTTCCACAGTGTATTTGAGGCAACCCTGACTGATATGGTCCTGATAGCTGTTATAAACCAAGTAACAACTAAATCTTTCACCAAATCTCTTAACTGTGATCCTTTCTGGCAATGACAGGGCCAGCCAGTTGACCCTGAGAGTCATAGTGGAATAAACCAACAATCCTAAGACAGAATTTCACAACCTGAAAGCACAGGATAATAGAGGGGGATTGCTTCCAAAAGCAATCTTATATCTTTTCCCTTTTTACAAGCACTCTTCCTTGGCAGCCATCAGCTACTGAATTAACAACAGACTGGAAGAAATCTCCCCTCTTATATCAGGACTAAATCATATTATATGTGAAAATGTAAAAAGAAATAGAAATAAAAACATGTAGGTCTTCTGCTACATGGGCTCTATTGGATTCCTATTGAAAAATCCTCAAAGACTACTCAAGTACCAGCCCACAGATTAATGCACTTAATATTTTCAGTATTTGACAACTCTACTGCTTAAGTTGTGAACCAGACTTAGAGCATAAGCCACAGAAGTTTGATATACAAAGGAAAGAGGGAGCCGAGTGAGTCCATTTTCATCAGCATTCCTCCGGCACTAGCTTTAGTTACCTGGAGACAGCTTGCGTGGTCATACATAGCCCATTGTGGTGCTTATTGCAGCAATGAAAAAAACCCAGTTCTTTCATTTTTGGCTGGAAGGAAGGGTATTGCTTGCTGGGCAGGACAGTGTTATCAAATATAAAAATAAGAGTCTCTCAAACAACTTGGGATGGAGTGTAAAAAATTCTTCCCTTCATTTATCTTCAGTTTCTTTACACAAAACCAGGAAAACTGAAAAAAGGGGATTCTGACTCTGCCTGGAAATTTGCAGTCTTTAATAAATGTGCACATGAGAGACTGAGGAAAAAAAATCCCCTGAACTATGTTCTGAAAATCTTTAAATGTAAGTTCCTGTTATTTCTCTGCTCTTTAAACTGCTTTGTCAAAAGAGGCTGTCCTACACTTGATAAATTCCACTTTAATCAGCAGGTGTCTCTCTCTATTTATGACTGAAAAGAATAAAAAGAATTGGTTAATCAGTCAAAAATGTATATAATCAAATAAAGAAAAACTCGTAGAAACTCCAGGAGACAGTGTCTGGAGGTGATTAATAGTTAACATTCCCATTCTCCAAAGGAATTTTTATTCTTAGAGGTGACTAGTTTTCCAATTCAGATTCCATCTTCCTTATTTGCTTTAATATCCTTTTAGAGCAAACAGAAAAGCTCTTCTCAAAAATTCATAACTCAAAACTCAAATGTATTTTAATAATAACACTTGCTTTCCAGAGGTTAATGTGCAGATTGTTTGTTGCTTCCCTTGCTTTATATATTTCAAGGGAGATTAAGCTGTTACTGTACAGGATGAATACTGTTCAGAAATGGATGAAATTAATTATAAACACTATACAAACATATATTATTGCTTGTCAAAATGGCTTCCATCTTAAAACAATACCCATAGCAAAACATTTGCCATAATGCCATTTATAGTTTCCTCTATTGTCTCTCATACCAGGCAGAAATATTTGAGAACCGAGATTGGAGAGTAAAGGTTTTGCTCCCATTATAGCATAAAAAAAAAGAAAAGAAAGAAAAAAAAAGAATAGGTAAGGTAGGGAATACTTGATACATAGCAAAGAAATTAAAGAGCTGCAGTATTCCCCCCGCCCTCCAGAACAGATAACAGAACTGCTGTTAAATATCCTTGTCTAAAAAGAAGAATCCAGTTTACATTTTTTCTAGTGGGCCATGGTCAGTAGAAATTACTTGTAGTTTTATTATCCAGAATTCTTTAACACTTAAAACTCTATGACTTAATGAAAAGCACAGCATAACCTTCAGCAGTAAAACCTCTTTCAAAAAGAACTCATGTGCTTAGACTGCCAAGTGAATTTAAATACCTTCCTAACAGCAAGAGAAACAGAAATTTCCTGTACTGGTATGAGCAGGCATTAGCTCCATGAGCATCCTCTAGTCCAGCTCTTACGGACACTGCACATGAACACTGCCTCTGCCAGAGGGCTCTCGCAGGGGCGCTTACAAGCCCTTTGTTAAAATACCACCACCAGACTGAAGGTAGGATTGATTTCCCTGTCTCTGATGGAGCGTACCCCTTTCTGGATACTGCTTAATCATCCCTGCTAGAAATAACTTCTCCCTGGGGCTTATGGAAAGGCTTCTGAAGAGAAAATCTTTTGCTTTCAGAATGTATGAGGCTGCCCAAAATGGCAGGTATTTTCAAAGGAGATGTTCCCAAAGGAGGATAACCTCCCTACAAGGTCTTTACTCTTTTGCTTTACCCAGCTCCACCAGCGGAGCACTGCACTGGCATATTAGCATGCACAGCATCCCTTTATGAAAAAGCATAAACATTTCCAGCAAGGGCACTCCGTGCAAGTTTGTCTGCTAAGTGGCTTTGCCTTTTCCTTAAGATATGCTTAAAATAAAGCAGTTCTCAGCAAAATAGATTCCTTGTTATTCCTTTCCCTGTGGAATGTATTCAGAGCCAGGGCATTTTTAGACCCTCTCCATTAACTCTTGTGAGTTTGCACCCAGCCCCTCCATCGTTTTATGGAGGGAAGATCTTATTACAGGCTAAGGTGACTTCCCTGTGCCTGCACTTTGCTGACACGCTAGCAGTGCATCGCTGCAGAACTAGCTTGCTCCACTTCAAATGGGCTCTGTACTCTGTAGGCAAAGGTAAATCCTAGGAAGCAGATGGACGCCATTATTTCAAAATCAGTACAGAAGATATCTGCAATCTGATGGTTACACGTGACATTGGATTAGGCTCCAGTATTCCTGTTGCATGTTACATTTTACTTGGAAGAAATAGCGGGAGGAAACCTATTGCCTTTATTTATTTTTTACCTGCCAATTAGCAATGTTATCATGCCAAAATAGTTTGTGAAATCCTTTTGGATTTCTCCATATGAACTATAGTTTCTGGAAGGGTACAAAACCACAGCTCACTTTACTAACATATCAAAGGTTACTACAGTGGCTCCCCTTTCTTGCACTGAGAAGAGACTTTCTTTACAATTAGGCCCAAAGGCTCTGCAGCCAAGGTTTTCCTTGTGGTTAAAGATAAATAAACCACTCCAACCTGTTGCTATGAATATGAAATAAAATAAATTTATAATAATTATTATTTGGTATTCATGGCTACAGATCAGATAGTTACATCAGTTTGCTTTGAATTAATCAAAGATATCAAATGAGACCAATGTATGTGCATCTATATTGCTAAATATACATACATACACATATATGTACACACATCCTGCAAGTCCACATCTACTTCAAAGAACAGGTACTGACCAAGACTATCCTGAATAGCATTTCTTTTATGCACAATGGTACAAGAGAATCTACAATTTCATTTAATGACACAACTGGATTTGAGCTACTGAAATTTCATCCCAGCAGAAATAACCATTTCTCACATTGTCAAACAGTATGGATTATATACTGTTACAGCTTAACTACAGTCCGAAATATTTAAAATCCTTTACACAATTTCTACAAATTTTATATTTGCCATTTATCTTTCACATTCACATTGCACAGAGGATCTAACCAATTAAAAAAACGTTACCTAAAGAGAAGCAACAGAACACAATCAAAGAGAAAGAATATCCAGGTTGACACTTCAGTTTAGTAAAATACTTAAACGTCAGCTCCTCTGCGTACACTGGAACTATTTATATACTTTAACTAAGAACATGGCTACATTGATAATTAGTTAGGAGAGACTTCACTTGCATGCCCACTCTTGGCCGCAGCTGAGTCTTGAGGTAGGTGAGTGGGCTTCATAAGCCCCAGAGGATGTGTATCTCCAAGGTGACTGCACAGAAATGAATGCAACTCAGCCACCAAGAAACACAGGAGCAGGACAAGGTTTTTCCCCCCTCCAGGGCCTGCTTAGCTGTCCCAGCCAGCACAGCTAGAGTTACAGGAGCAGCAGACAGAAAACATCGAGACACTGTAGGTGTCTCCTACTTCACTACTCACAGGGGCTCATACTTGATTATGCTGAGCACAGAATGGGAATGAGACTAGCAAAGAATAGAAGCTTAATGAAAACTGCCTTTTAAAATACCAACTGATATCTTTTTTTAAAGTGTTATAAATATAGACAATACAATCTCTGACAAAGCCGCCAAACCTTCAAATCTATGTTAGCTCAGCAAGTGAAAAGGAGTAGAAGCTCAAATGAAACTGATGGTATATATTTTAAGAGAACTAATAAATCATTCATCAGCCTTTAATTATCATACTCTGTAATCACAGAATCAAGCAATAAGCATTTCATATCCAAATTGAACACTTCTACCTGGCCATTGACTAAAATTGGGAAGCACTTAAATACTTCTGTTTTATTTTAATTATAGACAGCCCAATTTCAATCTACTTATTATGTCATTTGCATCTCATCCTGAGAAATACATATGCATTTCAGCATCTTTAATTGTGTGATTAGACCAATGACACTAGTATCTGCAAGACTGTTTCTTTTATTTTGAATAACATTACTCTGGTACAAGAACAGAGCCTTTCTGAAAATACTTATCCATATATTACTGTATTTTAAGAATGTTTTCAGTACACAAATTTAAGTAAAATTCCAAGAAAAAAAAATTCTTCCTTGACTGTCCCTCATTGTGATTTAAAAAAGTGCATGTTTCTACTACAACCCATGAGCTCTTACCTGGGACTCCAGTGAATCTATTATGCCACCATCCCTGGAGTAAATAGCCTGCTATGAAACCTGCATGTCCTTGTAAGATATAGAGCACTAGAAATCACTTTGATGTGAGAATACCCACTCATAATTTTTCACGTGAGGAATATTACATAAAGAGTTGGGTAGTTAACATATAATTTAATGACATTTTACTAATTCTGAGAAAAGGTTAATTAAGGTAATTCAGAGATAATGGAGAATTGGTTTAAGCTAAATGCCAAGTTTTGTTAAAAACTCTCAAAATCAAATCTCAACTTGGCCAATTTTTCCTACAAAGAGAATACATTAGCAAATGTGTGAGTTTGACTATCTTAGAGGGTATTTTTCCACTTAATGTTGTTATCCTCTTGTGCTGTAAAGACATGTTTAGGTAAAAGAACATTCAATTATAAGTTTAAAAAAAAAAAAAAAAAGACCAGGGTTTGTACTCTGTAAGGATACATGCAAGATTGCTGTTTTATTGTGCTAAATGTAACTTTACAATAATGGAAAACCTGACACATTTAAAGGTTTACTCCACCAAAAATACTCATTCAAATCTTATTCGAGTTTGCTGTGTCTAAGATGACATATGGCTAAATAAGGAAACAATCTTTATAGTCTGTTTAAAGCGTGATCATAAGCAACTTTTGGTATTCAGTTTACACAATCACACCTAGACCTGCTACAATTTCTGCAGTATATTTAGCCAGTGTATACAAGTACTCTTCATTAGAAGGTCTAATGACTTAAAAATTAATGTTCATTTTAAAGTAGATGTGTCTGAATAGGAAATCCTTTCTCCAGCACCTTTGTTATCAATACTGCTCCCAAAATGGATTCAATTACATTACAGTGCCCTCACACATGGTCTTGGCTGACTTCATATTTTAAGCAGGTTAAAAATAAATCAGCCAAATCTGCCTGCCTTTGATATCAGTGAAAGTTTTTCCTCTTGGTTTCAGTTGTGTTGGTGACATAATTGGTTGGAAAGTTTTCAAGACCTAGAGAGTCATGACAAGGTATTACAAGTTTCATCGGTGACGTCTCTCTGAAACAAAGTTAGTATGCCCCAGCATACTTCTAGAGGCATCTACTGCCAGAAAACTTATGAGATTTGGACCTTATCTTCAGGCATTGTATTTTTTTATTTATCTGAGTCTTACCGTATGCCACATAACCCCAGTTTCCCTGTGAATGTCTAAGCACATCAGCTAAAGAAAAGAACCCTATAGACAATGCCATTTTTTCACAAAAGCCTTGTATTAATGCATTACTCGAAGTTAGACACAGAAATAAGTATTAGAAACACAATACTGAAGTTCAGTCTGGAACTATATTTTTAACCTTACCTAAAGAATCTCAGGATCTGCCCACCACTGCCAGATTTCAAACAAGAAACACGGCCCTGAGGCATAAGCCAGCGATAAACTGCTTGGCAGGAAACGTGGTCCCCTTACATTCCTCAGGTTACCAGACTGGGAAGCTCTTGGACACAGGACTTGTATGTAGCACTTCTTCACTGTCACAGCTTTTGCATCCCCAAGAGTATGAACACTAAGGATATGCTTGCACTTCAGACTTCACCACAGTGTGAAATAGCTTCCAGCAGCTGTGCTGCCTGGCCCTGCAAGCGTAGAGCCTGGTGTAGGCTACATCCTGTGCTTCCAAATTGCACCACGCTCACAGCCCATGGAAAGAGGGAGCTATGCCACTTCTAAACGACCATCACAAAATGGTGGCTGCAACCAGCCTTTGCGGCAGCTTCTTGGCCATTTGACCATTCATATATGTATGTGCATATGTATGCAGTATGTTGTGAATAGCATGGGGGAGAGATATTTCCTTTCCATAATAAAGTTCTTCAGCTACAAAAAACTGTTGCAGGAATTGCTGTTTTCCTTTGAGAGCACACAAACTTTTAGATTAATCTGGTTCTGAGCAACCTATCAGAAATGTGAACTCCTGAACATGTAATTCCAGATCCATATACCACAAGGTTCAGCTTTACAGAGGTTTTTTCAGCTTTCCTAGAGGCAATGAGTCAGTCTTGTCAAGGAATAAGATCAAACAGACATCAGGTCCTTGCATTTTATCAAGGGCAGAGAGCTGACATTATACCCTTCCTATTGAAATCTCATCCAAATTATCTTCAGAACATAGTTCTTGTTCATCAAGTTGATGAAAAATAACACCCTGAAGAAGCTTTCCTATCCATACAAGTTTTATATCTTGATGTACAAATCACAGGTATTTACAGTCAATAATATCATACTATCTATGAAGGGTTTTTTTCCTTGAACTTGGGAGAAATACAGTAGTGACATGAAAAACCATGGCAAGAAAAACTAAGGTAAAAAAATGTTTGGTTGTTCCTTAGATGTAAATGTGCAAGGGAAAGGAATAGAAATAAAGTTTCATGTTTTCTATCAGCTCCTGTGTTTTAATCCTGCCTACTGACTTTATTGGCTAGATCTCAGGAGATAGGATGTGAATCTCAGTACATCTCCTGGTACTGATGGAAAGAATAAAAAGGGCTTTTTTTTTTTTTTAGGCTTTTCTTGTTTTAAAAAAATACATATAGATTATAAAGAATCTGCTTTATAAACTCATGTGTTTACTTTTTTTTTTTTTACTGTGTCTTATTTGGTCAGAAGCTGTGTTAGTAAAGTGTGGATGCAGTATAATAATTTTACTGAAAAAAGTAAGGATTAATTTAATGCTGATGCTTGCCTTCTTTAGGGCTAGGAGGTATGATTTGACATTCTGGAGATACTGAAGAAAAAATTAGGGTATTTTAAGTGCATGTGTTTTTATAGCTCTCTTAATAGTGTTACTAAAAAAAAATTATAAAACCAGCAAAGCTGCTCCTAAAAGACATACATTTTTTTTTCCTGGGAAGGTTAGTTATCTGTCTACTCACGCCTTGTGCTAGTCTTCTGAAGATTCTTGAAAGGGCCTTTGAAGTGGGAGCAAGACAAGTGCCAATATCCCAAGCAAGTCTATATATTAATTCCTCTGCATTCCAACACAAAATTTTGGAAATATGATAAAAGGCCAAGAGACAGGAACAACACTTATAACTGCATTCATTAAGAGCAAAAGCATACCCGTTCTCTGCCTAATGAGCACCCAAGATGAATAAAACTTATTGAGCTCCCTGAGCTTTGATTTAGGGAGACCCTTAATAGCCTAGGACATAAGATATAAATGCAACTATAGCTATGCTATCAAAACTAGACCAAGGATAAAATCTTAAGCCTTTGTAAATGGCTAAACATCAATTCTCATGATAAGGCACTGAATTTCAGAAACCTTGATATACTTGCTCATTTTTGCATAGTTTCTCTTCTGAATAAACAATTGCAAGTTCTGAGTTGATGAAAAGCATCACAATATAAATAAATGTTTTCAATATTCAATTGCTTCTGTAATTAATCCATGGCATACAGTGACTACCTCTCTAGCCCTGTATAAGAAGCTATTTAACTAAATGTATTAATAGTTGAAGAATGGTGCTGGGAGATTAAGACTAGAAGTTGAGAATATAATGTATTTATTAAAATCACATACTGTTAATGCTCTTTTAAAGAGCAATTTCTGAAGAGGAATTTAACAAACATTACGGCTTACAAAAATGATGGATGCAAAGTTCAAGACTAGGCCTGTTAACAGTGCTGCAATTTTTTTCTAATACAAATTTCACAGTGTTTCATAGCTTTGACTTCCAATTCTCCATGTTTTGTTACAGCAAGATCCACAAGATGTTTTGCGGGTTAGATCTATTCTCATCTTAGCTTAATTCAGAGGCACACACTTTATCCAAAAGTCTAAGAAATGTGTATAAGGACCAGCATGTTATAATTTAGTTCACAGCTAGCCATATTTTCAAAAGAACAATAGCTACATCAAGACTCTGTTTCACCTTGGTTCTCCTGCTGTGGTGCTATACCTCTGCTCATCCTTTTCCGTGCAAGCCTTGTCTTTCTTTTTCTTGGTACGCTTTTTATTAAAAAATTTCTTTAACCTGGCAAGTTTGTGTCTCATGGTTGTATGCTGTAAACATAAACGTGAATGCATGCACACGCTCAGCTGTCACAAGCTGTTTTCACAATTATTATGACAAGCTCAAAGGTATAGAGTGCTGCTGCTTTGCTGAAGCATAAACCTCTCTGCACAGGCCATGCTGGGACCAAGACCTGGGGGTGCTGCCTGTTGGTGAGGCATGAGAAACTAAAATAAAACATCCTGTCAGAGATGGTAGGGCATAAAATCTCCCTTCATTCCCTCAATGAGAATAGAGAATGTTGTATGCTACACTAAAAAGTCTGACACAGTTATCAAGGAATAGAGAATACATGTGGATACTCTACTTGAAGGTCAGAGATAGAAAAGGTGACAATTCACCCTTCAGAATCTTTTAAAGATTACTGCTTTCGTTGGCTTCCTATATGAAAGATTACAGTTTTCAATAGCTTAAAATCTCTTCCTTCATGGCAGTAAACATGCGTTACAAGTTGAAGGGATTTTGCCTATTATGCCTTCTATTAATTGCCTGTCCCCTGTCACTCCAACGGACAAACGCTCTCATGGTTCTAACAATGGAATAATCGAGCATATTTCTCAGCAAATTTAAAGAATTTCAACATAAATTTAATTCAGTGTTTTGGGGTTTGGGTTTTTTTTTTCTAATTTTTATTGCAGATAACTACAGTTATCTGAAATACCTGTTCAGTTCTGGATCCTTACTACTGCTTAATAGCTTCTCTACCTGCTGTAAAGCACCCCTTCCAAATTACTGCATAAAAAAACCTTCCAAGTTATTTCTGTGTTACTGACAAAAAAGCATCTGATGTTGATATTTAATTCTTACCATGATACCTTCATTACTATCAAACAAGAGTGTCTTAGAGTAAATAAGTATTTGCTTGCTACTCATTATCAGGACAGCTCTGTCTGCATCTTTGCATTATGTTAAATTCTGTAACACATAATTCTGTGAGCATAGGACATTTTACAAACATATTTCACATTTCTCTACATTATCTTAAGACACTTCTCACTTGAATTTCAATTGCAATGGCTGCTATGTAATAAGTGAACAGACACAGTTCTTATAAGAAATTCCTTGTTACATTGGCTGACTCTTGCCCTCTGAAAGCTTTAGCTTTCCAGTTTCCTCCTCCTGTAAAAAACTAATGAGGTCCCTTCTATACTGCTCCATACTGTCAGTCATTCTTCATTGCAGTGGTCCTTTAAATAGCTTTTCTGTCATAGAAGTTGGTCTAAAGGTGTTAACTTTGTATACTGAAATAAATGCATTCATTCACCCTAATTACAAAAACCACTGCTCTTTACAACTCCGTAAAATCTATTTGGGTGAATGGTACTCTAAGTTATAATCTAATTTTAGCACACAATTTTTTCCAACCAGTATTTTTTTCTGTTCATTGTTGGGAGCAGTATTGTTCACTGTATAACAGTAATTATATTTAGTGTACATCCTTTTTCTCTTTTTGTATAATATTTTGAATAACTTAAAACTTACAAAAGAAATTAAACAGGCTAACAGTTGTGAAATTGTATAACCTGTGTTTCTTCACTAAAAATGCCTTAAAACTAAGCTTCTAATCTTGAGTTTTTGGCACATGCTATTTCACACCAACTTTGCACTCTTAAATAAATTTGTATCTCAGTATACATACAATAAATATTCTAGAAGGTATAGTTGAAGAAATTTTATATATAAACCCCTTTCTGTCATATTACAAATGGCAGCTTGAGTGTTGTGGCAATCAAAGACTGTTTTTCACTGAACATTTGCTTTGACTAAGTTTCAAATGTATGTACCTACTGAAGTCCAAGAGTTGAAGAAGCATACCTTCTTTATAGCATCTAGCTCTATAAAATCTGAGGTCAAGAAACATTTTAATGAAATGCTCTACTTCTAAACAGTGTCATTATCAGATTATTTTCAAGAATAGGTCCTACTCTGGCAATAACTTGTACATGTAGACAATTAGTTTGCTGAGGAGTAAGCTATGTTCTTTTTCCCAGTTTGAATTAAATAAGCTCAGTCATAGTATTTAAATGGCTACTGCTTGCTATGTAAACATTGAAATATAAAAATTACAATACATACAAATGGCCTTCTCATTTTTTTCTTGTAGTTGTTGATTTGGTGATTATTTACACAGTCAGAAAGAGAAGTTCTCACCACTGATATAAAGTTCTGTCAATGGATTTCCAGGGGGTGGTAAACCCTTAAAGCACTATTCAACACAGAACATCTAAGAAACCTTTTTAAAGTCCTAAACTTCTATTTAAAAAGGCATGAGCGTATACGGTACACAGTCTTGACGAATTCAGTGGCACTGTTAACATGCTTAAGAGCAGATATTTGCATAGCATTTGTAGACCAGTGCTTAAGAGAGGTTTATTGTTAGGTGCTGAAGCTGTTGGGCGGTTTGTTTTGTTCAGAGAATCAAAGCATTTTCTTCATATTTCTAATGAGACAAGTGGAAGACAAGGAAATCCAACCTTCCTCCCCCCCCCCCCCCAACCCCC